>CM077116.1:250223439-250823439 GCA_039619475.1 Icerya purchasi
CATTTTCACCTTTGAATCGTCTTTTAAAACTGGTATTTACGTAGCATATTAACAGATATTATTTTTTGATTTTAACATAAAAATCTGAAATGCGACTAAAGTTTCTTACTTAACAGGAGGTGAATTTCTGAAATAGAAAATCTACCAAAACAACAATTAAAAAAGTAAAAAAACTGAAGAGCGAATTTTTCATTGATTAAAATTTTCACTAATTAATTTTTTAATGGATGATAGTGACCGAGACGTCCGAAAAGAAAACAAAAGCAGAGTGGCTGCGATGATCGCCCAACTTCGATCGGAGATGGCGTAAAAAGAAGAAGAAGAATTTTTTAATTAATTGCGCTGAGCACATAGAAGTTTTTAAATGAAATTACATTGTTTTTCATGCAATTACGATAACTGCTAGTAGGCAGGTTTTCGCCAAAAAATATTCCGATAATCGATTGCGTCATTTAACTTTAATCACGAATTTTTACGTCTACATCGAATGTGAAAATGTTTACACTTGTAGGCGGGAGAATATAAGTATTACTCTATAAATATACTTACAAAGTTATTTTTAAATTATTTTGTTATATAAATAGTACTGTTTTTAGTTGTTATAAAAGTAATTCCGCTCGCTGCTTGCGCTGCACACTGACTGGCGAAGCTTTATTGGGAGGTTAGTGTGCGTATGTGCGTTATGGAAAGAAATCGCCTTAGGCCCCAGTACAGTGTTCTTGAGGAAATAGACTATGTGCTGCGTACAGACACGTATGCATATAGTAAACGCTAGGTGTGTGAGTACAAAGGCACAGGTAGCGGGGAGTTCGGCTTATCATTTTTACGATCGAATAACGTCGATAAGGGATAACGAGCGGACGAAAATTGATTAAACACATACATCCGTTTTGAATCGTATTAAGATTTAGCTTCAATTCTAGTCGTTGTGCAAATAGATATGACGTAATGCTTTAGTGTGTACACTTGCTTGGTCTGTCATCAGCACGTATTCCGTGATGTACTCGTATATATTAATTACAACATAATTCTTAAGCCAACTCACACTAAAGTATTTTGTAACGAAAAAATGTGCCAAAAAATGTCCGAATTTTATGTAACGAAAGTTTTTAAAGTTGTTAGGAGAGATTTAAGTTCGATGCCGGTAAGAATGCCGTTGTAAATTTTGTTCATTTTATACAAAGTATAGAAGAGAAATAGATAGAAATGTAAGCAAGAGGGGGCCAAAATCGCTGAGTTTATACATATATACACACATATGTATGTATGTATAAATATATATATATATATATATATTTTATGATCTTTTGTTCAATTCAATGAACTTTTTTATATAAATACTTCTGTTTCGTGTACTACCATCATAAAGTGCTTAAGGAAAAATCAGTAATTAAATAAATAGTTTTTTCCGCAAAATTTCAGTCGGACAAAATAAATTTTTCATTAGTTTTTATTTTCGTTACATTTTTAAATTAGAAAATTACCGTGTCATACGAAATAATAAACGCGAAAGTGAATTGTCAAATTTCTCGTAATATTTTCGTGTAAATTCTATACAATCTTATTTCATTTATAGTTTTCTCTTCGCGATACATTTTAAAAAGTTTCATAGAAATTTGAATCATTACGTCTCCCTCAGTAGCCACGGGCCTGTCACCAGTAGCCGGTAGTGGGAATATTATGCGCATACATAATCTAAAAAAAGTTCGATGTTCACTGATGCCATTAAGTATTTCAGTGTTATTGCGTAATATGTATATTTAGACAAAAATATTCATTTTCCTCATATGGGACTCGAGTACGTGAGCATGATGAATTTCACCGACCCTGCTTACACCTGTGTTAATGTATTTTTATATTTTACAACAATAACTAATTAAGCGAAAAAGAATAAAACAAATTTGTTGGTGGTTAAATGCAAAATCTATTTTCAAGTCGCTTTAACCCTCAAGAACTTGCGCGAAGGCACTCAGTGCTCCGTTTTCAGTAGAACTGTCATAACTTGAATTATTAGTGATAAATTGCTTAGATCTGCCACTCTAACTTATCACCGGTATGTCGGCAATTCGTGCTGACGTTTGTGATTAGTTTGAATTAGTGTAATGTGAAAGATATGGATGCACAGACAGCAAACTGTTCGAAAGGTGAACAGAGCGTTCTGACGCGAAGTCTAAGTAAAATATTTGATATCTTTCATTTGTTTTTCCCATTATTTTGTAGGGCCAATGTGTATTCTAGCGGTTTTGAACGCGCAGTGCCGCCGCGATGTCGCGAAATGCGACGTGCGTAACACTATAAACTCATCCTAAGTCACTACAAGTTAGAAAAATCTTTTTAAAAAATTCGTCTCTACGGTTGGTGAAATCCCATCTAACAGAACGAGCTAATATCACTACACTAGCGACAACAATCTAATGTACTATTTTGTCAAAGTATAAAGTCGAAGAAGACCAAGAGGCTAATCATCGCAGAAGAAGAAAAAAGTAGCGGTCAATGTTGCTTTTGGACAAAAGCAAAAAGCATAAACACTACAATAACATGTAATAATTGCAGGAAATTCGCTTCTAAAGAACATATTGACATCGAGTCATCATCAATCACTGAACACCTAAAAGGATTCGTTTCCTCCATTCCGTTCTGTTTTTAGCCATCCTTTTTAGGTCCGAGTATGTTTGGAATCCCATATCTTTAATAATCTGTTTTATGTAATTATTCCTTGGTCTTTTTTTCTTCTATAATCAGTTTTTGTCTTTCATCGTGTCTTGATATGTGTCCCATCAGCTTTGATCTGTGTCTTTTTATTATGTTTATTAATTCCCGTTTTTCCCTAATCATGTTCATGACTTCTTCATTGCTCCTCTTATTTGTCCACTTTATCTTTAACATCTTTCTCCACAGCCACATCTCTGCTGCCGTCAACTTCTTTTTATCGGCTTCATTTATTATCCAAGATTCGCACCCATACAACAGTGTGCTCCATACATAAACCTTTACTAGCTGCTTCCTTAGTTCTGTGTCGACATTGTTATTGGTGAGCAATGCGTATTTTTGCAAAAATACGCATTCAGCTAGACTTATTGTGCGTCTAATTTCTTTTTCAGTTTTCCCATCTTCTGATACCATACTGCCCAAGTATCTTCTTTGGCTCGTTCAATTATTTCATTATTCAATAATATATTTTCCTTTTGTGACGTTGGTGTCCTTTCGCATACTACTATTTTAGTTTTTGTTTCGTTTATTTTTATGTTGTATTATATTTGACCAAAATTGTCTAGTAATAACTGACAACGAATAGAGTCGCTTTTAGTTTTTAAAATACTTTTACTTATTTTTAAAATGATTCTTTTAACTGTTTTGTTTTACTTTATATACTGTTCGATTTTTGCAATTACAATACCCATTATTTTTAAATGCAAACACCCTATTATATACATGTGTATTTCATTTTATTTACGATTACGATAAAATAAACAAAGATATAAACCATTATTACTTTAAAATGCCTGCATAGAATTAAATGCTAGATGCACAAAGTGCTCCTCTCGCGAGTACTTATGAAAAATAAAGTTGGCTCGAAGGGTTAAAAAATATTTTTACCGATTTATTTAAAAAACGTTTCAAATTGTAAGAAATTATTGGCCATCATTCGCAGCGGTTTATTTGATTAAAGATCCTCATAACTTCTGCTATAAGCCGTTAATAAGACATTTCCGGTTTAAGTTACTTTAACAGAAAGACAAAAGTCAGGACTGGAACAAAATATTCGTGACTACGCCGACCTATACTGCTTTAAACCGGTCTAGATCGCTTTATCATATCCGTTGTACGCTCGTGGAACGAATTTTCAACTTCAAAATGCAGAGTACCGGGGTTAATCGACGTTTTAAATAAAATAGATATTAGGCAAAAGAAAAAGATAAAGATAACAAAGAAATCGAAATGAAAAAAATAGAAAAATGTAAGCCAGCGGCAAAGGGATTTTAAGACAAAATGTATCAAAATTGAAATTTTATAAATAAAATTAAGCAACTATTCGTAACGTAAAACATAAACAAGACAATAGCCGATGTATAAAACGATTGACTAATACAATGTTTGACTTTTGTAAAGAGCAAATAATAATAAAAAGAATAATAATAATAAAAAGAATAATAATAATAAAAAGAATAATAATAATAAAAAGAATAATAATAATAAAAAGAATAATAATAATAAAAAGAATAATAATAATAAAAAGAATAATAATAATAAAAAGAATAATAATAATAAAAAGAATAATAATAATAAAAAGAATATAAGCTTTACAAAAGACGTGAGAAAAAAATCGATAAAAATATTTTATAACATAGGCTGTTTTCGCAAGAAATTAGTCAAGAGTGAAGTCGAAATAACTGGATTAAATCAATTAACGTTTCATGTATTTACGCACATCTTCCTTCGTACAGAACTAGTGTCGGGCCAAGTGCGACTAAATAAGTCTGATTTAACCAATTTTAAATTTCAAAACATCGCATTTTTAAAGTCTTGTTTATATTCGTTATTGCATTGTTACATATTCATGTGTGTTTCCTACATAAGCATTCAAATGGATATAGAAAAATTAGTTTAATTTAATTGAACAAAATGAAAAACTATTTAATTCGCAAAGCGTCAAATATTAAGAATCGTGTGAGAAATATTTGGATAAAAGTTTGTTTTTAATAAGGATAATTTTCTACGATAACGATTAAACATGATCAATATATATATATGTATATATTTCACTGAATTTATTTTACGAACTTTCTCTAAATATTTTTAAAAATTACATCAGTAAGACATCAGAATTTTCAGTTTAAGGATGTAATTACGAGTAAATTCTACAAATCAACATAGTTTAAACATCGGCACAATTCCTTCAATTATTAAAAGTAATAATTAAGTTTACTTTTTTTTTCAATAACAATTTCAAGTGTTATATTTTCACCTTGTAAAAGTTGCTAATCCGTTTTTTTTTCTCTATAAAAAATTATTTCCTTTAATTTTGAATTTTTTTTTCTCACTAACTTTTTCGATTATATTTAGTATTGCAAAAATATCGATTACTAAACGAAAATAATAATAATTATTATTTTTTGAATCGTTTAATAAACTTAAAAATAATAAAAATGATGAAAGGGAATTTATAAAATAATTCTTTTAGATTTATCGTATGCGCCCGTAATGTATTTTTCAGGTTATTTTCAGTGAATTCTTCAAATCATATAACAACACTATTCCTTCTTCGCAAAAATTACATTGAGTTACGAAAAATTTCCCCGACTAATACGGCGTGAGTGCGAGTGACCTAAAGCTAATGATTTAGTCCGACTTCACTTAATAACTAACTCCGTGCGAAACACATTCACATAAATTTGAAGTACGAAAAAAACATCAAAGGTCGATTTACGTCATAAAACCCGGAGAAGAACCGAAATAAGTTTGTATATTAACATACATATATGCGGGTATGCAATAGTGTGGAAATCGACAACGGCTGGTTTTGTGTTTTTAAAAGGTTAACAATATTAAAAGAATCTAAAGCAGTGACGGAATCATTTTACTTCAAGACGGGCAAAAAAAAAGAAAACTCCGAAAAAAGTTCCTTTGGGTTCGGAAAATGTCTAAAAAGAGAAAGTAAAGAAAAATGGAAAGTTGAAGGAAAATTTATAACCTAGTAGCAAGAGTTGATACAAGGCGAAGTTTTACAAACACTTTAAGATGTCAGTTTACCAGTATACCACACTTTGCTACTCAAGTTTGTAGCCGGAAACTTTTACCTGTCTAGGTATATTACAGGTGGTGAACAAACTTTTTCTCTATTAAATTAAATATATAGACGCCTATAAAGTAGGTATTTAACAAAGCAAGTTATAATATTTGAAGCAAAAATCCAATCTCATTTCAGCTCTTGTTTAACTTTTCAAAAAAAAAATTTACCTTTTATATTACTAGGGCTCAGGGCCAGTAAAAACCAATTTTATATCATCGGCATAGAGAGAAATGGAAATGATGATTGAATATTCCACGACACAGCACTGAAATATTTAATCACGCATTGTGATGATTTTGGTTTTTTTTTTCACCAACCAAATCGATCCTGTATGTAACGTGTAATGTTTTTGCCGCAAGCTATCGATGACAAACAGCCGAAGAGCGGGATATGTTAACTGAAATCTGCCTAAAACTTTTCTCGCAATATTATATATTACAAAAAGACCACGAATGAAATACAATTTTTCTCGTATGTAGAATTAACGTAGAACTATTAAAAAAAAATTTATGATTTACTTCCGTGTTTTTAGATGAATTGTAATTTTGCAATTTTTTCTTTGAAAAAAAAAAAAGAAAGAGTGCGGAAATGTAAACTAATAACAGGAAGCATATTTCGTCCGAATGACTTTGATTGCACGGCCACATTAGGATTATTGTTTTTTACTCTTTAGTTCGAAAACCTTGAGTTCATACAATTAAGCCGGTGTCCGAGTGTAATTATTTGACGATTTTTAAAAGTTTCACGTACTCGCGCGTTTGGAAATTAACTCGTTATTAGAGTAAACTCACTGAAAACGGTTCAGGACAAAATTATATTTAGTTCTTTTTCAACGAGATTACCGGTGATTTAAACGTTAATGAATCTGTTCCGGCCACGGCTCTGTGTAATTTCATTTTTCTTCGCTTACTTTGAACATTCTTTTCGTAACGATAGAAAATTTAAATAAAATATTACGGAAGCTGATCTTCTTCATCTCCAATAATCACGTTCGCGAACGTTCAAAAGTAAATAACAATAATGATCATTTTCAAATTTTCGAACGATTCAGAAAAATGATGCATGTTGACTTGTTTCCCGCTGAGCCAAGAATAAAGAAAACTCCTAAACATTTTGATAGCGATTTAACAAGTAATAATTTCTGACACATCGCTAACAGATCGATTTCAGTCAGAAACAGTACCATTCTTGAATAAACTCGAAAAAGTTCTGTTATTAAAAATCAGATGAGTTAATTGCGTTTTTTTTTATAAAAACTATTTCGATTGAGATCGGTTATGCTAAGATATGCTACGTAATATTATAAACAATGGTGCACGGAAGGAAAGTCGAATTCGCTCCGTGGTGCATTATTCTTGCAGAAAAACGTGCCAATATTCAATAGCGGAAATTACCAACTTAATACGCGAATTATTAAACAATCTCATTATCAACACGCACATGTGAACAATGTTTTTCTACACTGCTCCCCTCCCGTTTAGAGGCATGTTCGTTCCTCCAAAAGTTAAATCATTTAAATGCGCATTCATGAAGGTGTTCTAGTGACATTTTGAATCTGGGTAAGTTTACAAGTAGTAAAAGCTCAACCACGACCGTTAATTTTTACTATGGAATTCCAGTATCGCCAATTACTGGTTAGATTTAGATTTACATGCATCGACATTGCTGTTTAAAGGAAACATTTGTTACGTTTGCATGTTATATTATGCTATATATAGGCTTTCGGGGTACTTTCTAAATTAAAATCATATTAAACTATTCTCTGGACAGCAGTTTTTATTGGTTTTCTGCGATTTTTATTTGGAGAACGATGCATACTAGTGATGAGTAGATCCGGAAGGATACTTATTCGCGGATCCGTATCCCATAGCAGAGCTGATGATGTATCTCCGACTACAGTTCCGGACATGTATCTCTGACTCAGCCAATCCTTAAGTCGATGAATGCTATACAAATCCCCGGAGCTTCATTCCGTTATAGAAGCTGAAATACAAGACCCTGAACATAGTCTGCCCTTTTCTAAATTTTTTCATACCGAATGAATATCTGAGCGGAAATATGCCAGATCAGTTAGAAAAGTGAAAAATGGTTACATTAGGATAATTATTAGAAAGAAACTTTATTGTTTTTTTCTGCGAACACAATTCTCTCTGTTTTGATTTTATACTTTTACAGTAGCTATTTTGCAATTTCCATTAAAAATTCAACCTAATACCTGTTAATAACTGTAATAGTGGAGTCGTAATGTTTAATATAGAGTTATTCGATCAATTTTTAACTACCGCTTAAATGTACGCGTATATGTTAAAAAATATTATCTAAAAAATCAGTAATGAATAAAATTTTCATAACTCAAAAAAAAACAACTGCTCCTCAATATTGATTCTTTATACATAACTGTTCCGACAACTTCGTTTGTCACCAGAATTTTATTGCTGATCTAAACATGTACAAGTTGCTATTAAACATGTGTACACATTTAAGAAATAGCAAAAAAACCGATTCAAATATGGTGATGAAATGGAGGTAACAAAAATAATCATTATGAGTGAAAGATGATCTAAATTAATAACATAAATTAGTATCAGTAGTTTTAAAAAGAAAATGGGATTTACTTGTAGTCTGATCCATGTAGTTTATTTCATCATGCATAATTTGCTGACAGTTCCACACAAGATTTTGGTGAGTTAACTCGACGCCTTTTGACAACCCGGTGGTTCCACTGGAATATGGTAATACAGCAATATCAGTCGGTTTAGCGTGCGCGCGAATGTTTGATGTATCGACACTATCCGAAATCAACGATTTGAAGTTCACAGTTTTGGCCGGAGTTGTGTCACTCGTCATGTCGACCGCAATCGTGAACAGAGAGAGAGGTTTCCCATTTTTCTTTTCAATGATTTCGATCGCATCTGCTACCTTTGATAATGCTTCCGGGAAGGTAACGATGCAAATGGATTCACTATCTCCCAGCTGATGAGCGATTTCATCTGTAAGTAGAAAAAATCTCAAGCGGTGACACGATTTTAAAATTTAAAGATTCCGGTTTTATGTGTTATGAAATTAAGCTGGTCCTATTTTTACTAACGTACGCGAATTTAGTCATCATTGTGGGGTGAAAAGTTTTGAAGATTCTTTTTGGTTTCGTTACGGACAGGTTAACATACTATTTTAAATGTAGCATATTCGTACATACCGTTTGCTAAATGGTTAATAAAATTATAAACACATCAACAAATATCTTGAGATTGAGAATATGTTAAACGAAATACTTTAAAAAGGTCTTTTCGAGAGATTGTAAAAAATACTTTTTGGTTTTGTTACAGACGGAAATAATATTTTATTTTAAATGTAATAATATATTTTCGTACAGGCCGTTTGTTAAATAAAATAATAAAATTGTAAACAAATCAACAAATATCTCCAGACTGAACATTAAATTTGGCTCGTTACCGGAACACAATTATTAGTTTTTGTAGAGACAATAAAAACAGAAACATAACGAACATACTACTTAAAAAATAGATTATAATTAAAGACTAACAAAAACAATGACAAGATCGATAGAAGCGAGGAAGATTTTAAAGAGTTATGCAAAAAAAGGTGGATTTTAAACAAGGTCGGTGAAACGTGATGTTTCACGCATTAAGAATTCCGTTTGTTGTTAAATTTCAAGACAACCATAATTTATATTTACCTAATACAAAATAACAAAAAGATGTTAAATTTCGAATTTGTAACATCGAATATACTTTTCATTCCATCGCATAAATATGTATATTTATGTGTGTAAATATTTTCGTGAATTTATTTCTCTTTTTCGAAATCTTTTAAAACCCAGAAAGCTACGATTCCATAACCTTCAAATTCGATCATCTTATTATATATTGTAATAAAAATATCGCACAACCGACACTGCAATATGATGACTTTGACTTCTTTTAACGAGAAAATTAAAAAAAGGTCTACACACACACAACGAATGCGATCACTACATAAAATCAAAACCGTAGAAATAAAAGAAACTTTAAAGAACATATATCACCAAATGAAAAATGCGAATGAAAAAGGTAAAATAACAAATGTTCATTAGAACCAAACTCAACGCTTTAAATGACGGACAGCTATCAGTTTATAACATTTTAAGTATAGCTGACTACAACATAATTAGGAAAAACATATAAAAACGAATAGTGAAATCTTAGTTCTTATCAAACGACCTTTCAATCGTTATATCACACCCCTCAGAGAGAAAAAAAAACAAAAAGAAAAATAATATTTTTTCCAAAAATTTCAAGCTTTTGGCGCCCCAAGGGCCTAATTTTGAAGTTTGAAACTCGGATACCCTAAACTAGAGAAATATTCGGGAATACGTGTATTTTTGACAAAATTTTTAACTATAATACTGGCGCCGCAAATGTGAGGTACGTCTATTTTCGCGCTTCTTTGAGCCTTTCGTAAACTTTGAAAATTTCGTCAAAGAAGTGGAGTGAGGTTTCGTTCGCAACAAATAACTTCGATCGATAACTTTTTTCCAGAACTTTGAGCTTTCGACGTCCTAGGACACAAATATAAAATCGTCGGATCGGCTACGCTTTTCCTGCAAAGCGTTTTTTTATACACATATTTGGAATACATTTTGGTTCCCGTAACTTTTTCATTTGGGCTATTACGTACATGAATGTATATTTTTTTGCTGTTTTTGCTCCAATATGGGGGTGGGGGGAATGAATAATTTTTTGCCGGTACTCTCTTGTAGGTAAGTAAATAAGAAGAACAAAGGTTAAATAGGAAATATCAAAAAGTAAATAAATAAAAAGAAAACAAGGGCAGAAATAAATGAAAAACGTAATTTAATCAGAAGACGCAACAAATAAAATGGAAATAAAACTGCTAACCAACGTTCAAAGTCGCGGACAGATAAAATAAGACTAGGGAAACAGAAATAGACGATGGAAATAGATAAATGAAACGATATCTCAATAACTTCTTCGGTGAACAATCGAACGATCGGTAGATAGACTTTATCACTGAAAACGAATCTAAAGTTCGCTTTAAAGAATATTTTTCCCAAAAAAAGTACAAATTTAAAAAAATGGAATAAAATAAAATTAAGATTTAAATGAATGTTTCCGATAGGGTGGTTTGAAAAGTCCCAGGCCTCGCCGAGAAATAGCGCTGCTAGGGTTAATTCATCGAGCGCGTTGCGCAGTTCCATCCTTCATAGCCTCACTGAATAAGTTTCAGCTTGTTTGAAAACGTATTACCAGTTTTATGGCAGTTTCAAGTAGGAAATACGAGCTGTGATTAAATATCATTTTTTTAAAAGATTTAAATGCAAACACAAGTACAATCTGAGCTCGATTTTAAAGAAGTGTTCTCCTTCAAAAACCACCGTTAAACGTTGGGTTTGCAGAATTTAATATGGGTCGTACGAGCACAGAGGATGAACCATGCGGTGGACGCCCGATAGAAGCAACTGCGCCAGAAATCGTCGAAAGAATACACAGAATGGTGCTGGAAGATCAGCACATCAAAATTAAAGAGTTAGCTGAAGGTGTAGGTATAGCGTCTGAACGAGTGTACCGTATTTTACACGTAGTTTTGGGCATGAACAAGCTCTGCGCAAGATGGGTGCTGCGTTTGCTCACACCTGAGCAAAAACAGCGTCGAAAAAACATGTCAGCTCGAAATCTTCAGTACTTTAATTGCATTAAAGCCGAATTTTTGCGTCGATTCATCACTGTTGATGAAACTTGGGTTCACCACTATACTCCAACGTCCAAAGAACAGTCTAGGTAATGAACTGAGAAAGGTCAAGCAGCTCCGAAGAAAGGAAAGGTGATTTTGTCCTTTAACAAAGTCATGGCGACGATTTTCTGGGATGTACGCGGAATGATCTTCATCGACTATTTTAAAAAAGGTAAAACAATAAACGGAGCATATCACGCGGCTCTGCTTTAAAGTTTAAGCGAAGAAATAAAAAAAAAAAACGTCCACATTTGGCGAAAAAGAAAGTCCTTTTCCATTAAGACAATGCGCCTGCCCACACTTCTGTGGTCGCGATGGCAAAAATCAACGAATTAAGGTTCAAATTACTTCCACATCTGCCCTATTTGTAAGATTTGGCACCGTGCGACTATCATCTATTCCTCAATTTGAAGAAATGGCTCGGAGATTTGCAAATGATAGTGAGGTGATCGTCGGTGTTAATGAATGTTTTCGAGACCTTCCTGAAGAAACCTATAAACTTTCCGAGTGATGGAACAAATGTGTGAGCCTAAATGGATACTATGTTGAGAAATAAAGCGCTGTTTTCATAAAAATATGTTTTTTTCATTGAGAGGCCCGGAACTTTTCAAACCACTGTCGTACATATATAAATGTAAGCATATATGTAGATAAATTCTGGATAAAACAAAAAAATGTTTAGTTTCTAAATACAAATTTAAACGGGTGTTAGTACACACCATCTATATGCCTATGTATATACTAAAGTTGGAAAACTTGCTTGTTTGTCTGTCTAACTACTAATTTCACGAACTACCGAATCGGTTTTGTTCCGCTTTTCACCAGTGGATAAATTGATCACTGCGAAAAGTTTTAGTGGATAATTTATAAGTTCTTGGTAGGATTTAGCCATTCTAAGGTGGTTTTTGGCAATGAAGAGTAAAAAATAGAAAAGCAAATAAACTCGATAAAATAAAAAAAAAGAACTGGACAAAAAAATATTTACCATGATAAGTATTTTAAATAAAATCATTACCATGTTAAAAATGAATTCTATACGTAAACATTTAAGTAATATGTTTATTACGATGAATATTTTAAATAAAATGATTATTATGATAAATGTAAATCTAAGCTCTAGAAAACGTTTGATTAATTTCTGACGTAAGTAAGAACGGCACCTTTCGTCTCTTCTCTTTTTGAATTACTCACAACAGGATCTAAGCATACAAGCTGCTGTTGTACAGTGCGCTGAGATTAACTTTGCTTGTTTTCTAATCGTTTTTACAGAGAAATTAAGAGTCCTGCAACAGAATTTTTAATAGTTACTATCGGATATTGTTCATATACAAATTTTAAATCCTTGCTCGACTACTGTGTTTGCTGCTGTGGTAACAAATTAATATCAATATGGTTTATCAGAAAGTTCGGAAGATGCAAAACAAAACGGGCTTCTGGTTAAAGAAGATGTTCTTTCAAATATGTAATGATGGGAGATTATTGTGTGATAAAGTCCCCACAACAAATTTATAACTGAGTATTCTAGATGCGTAAGGTAAATAGAACTATGTGAAAAATGTTGATGTTATGTATTTTTAAAATGACGGCTGCGTGTAATCTTTAGTTGAGTGAAACACTTTATTAAATCGCGACAAACATAAGTTAGGTAAAGGCAGGAAATCTAATGCTGAACGCAATGATCGTTTATTGTTGGAAAATGAAAAATAAGTTTCTTAGAGAGAAAAATAATCTTTTCGTAGTTACGCCGCATCAAAAAATAAGTAAATATTATTCACATTTAAACCTCAAGAAAGCCAGCTGGAAAGTAGGCGGGGAGTTTATAGAATAACAGAATGAAATGAGTTCAATTGACTTTAATCAACGTGGTAGCCTAGTGGTTAAGGTGCTTGACTACCAAATTAGAGGTTACGGGTTCGAGATTTGTCTCGTCCTGGATCCAAGTCACTTCCAAGTTTATCTAGCCTGAAATAATTACGTACTAGAGAAATCTGGGAAAGTAAAAGCGGATCTCAAGTAGAAAGGAACTGTCCTATTCTCATTAGTGCCTTTTATTCAATACGTTGATAATGTTCTGCAAAAAATACATTAAAACTACAAAGAAATCAATAAAGAATCCTGCAATAAAAATTTTAATAGTTGCCGCGGAAAATATTGTTTACATTCGTATTTTAAACCCTTGCTAAGCCCTCTGTAGTTTGCTCTTGTTGAATGTACTTAAAATTTGTTTCAATTATTATATTAGTAATATTCTCAAAAAAAGAAAGAAAAAACCGAATGAAGTGAAATATTTTTGGTGGAAATACAGAGTTCATCATATAAAAAATTCGGAAAAATGAAAAATTTAGGCAAGTATTAATACCTGGATGAAGTCACGAGTAACATGAGCTGTTTTAAGAATAAGTGAATGGCGCGATGAAATTGGTGATTAAAAAATAAAAAACAGATGATTACAATAATAAAAGCTATGGGAACCTCCAGATATGGTACTCAGTTCACTCTAAAGAATACTTTGGTGAAAACGCACAAATTTTAAAAAAAACAATAAATTATAATTTGAAAAATCGTTCCCTAGATGAATTCTGGATAAAACAAAAAAAATTATAGGTTCTAGATACAGATTTAAACGAGTAATACGCGATCGAAGCCGTCGTAGTATTATCTACCTATCTATCTATCTATCAATCAATCAATCAATATACGTATATATATATATATATATATATATATAAAAGTAAAGTAAGTCCAATACCCTTAGTAGGGAGTCCGGAATTGTGAAGTTAAGGTTCACCGTGTACTAAGCCTAATGGATCTGATGAGAATATTGGGGCCTGTTTCTTTCTTTGAACCGCCTTTACTTTCCTAGATTTCTCTGGCACCCAATTATTTCAGGCTGGGTAAACCTGGAAGCAATTCGAACCCGGAACGAGACAAGTCTCGAACTTGTGCCCTCTGATTTAGTAACCAAGAACCTTAACCACTAAACCATCGCGCTACCTATATGTATATATTCGATGATAAAGAATTATTATGGTTTTTTCATACTGATAGTACAACACGTTTTTCTTTTTGGTTAAGTGTAAATTCTGATGTGCGTATTATTTTGCTATAATAAGAACGTAATAAATTAGTAAATTATGAACATTAATTAAGTAATAAATTTAGCATTAATGAGAGTAATAAAAACCGATCTCGGGAGAATCGATTATATCAATATAAGCAATAGGAGAAAGAAGAAAGAAAAACATAAAGAACTTTTATTGGATCCAAACATCGAAAAGGAGCGAAATTTCTTATACCTGTTAGATCAACCTGGCGGGGGTCAGTTTAAGTCGGAAGAAGTAAGCGGCCGCCGGGCTGAATAAAGACGAACAAGTAACTTGTATTATCACTGTTCGAATGTTTTCGTGTTTGTGTGTTTGCATATATGTGCTATAATTTTTCATATGTACGTTTATCATCTGTTTTTACAAAACTCTGTTTATATTATCGAAATTGTGATTCTAATAATATTGAAATATTCAGTATGCGTATTATATAGTAATTAATAAAATACTTGTTCTACTCGTAGTTAGCACATTGGGTGTTGTTTATTCTGGCCGAATCTTGTTCGTTCTCCTAAGAAATTATATCACGATAATATACACACATATATCTTGGTGGGATAAATTTACATAACCTCCCGTGCTGGCTAGGCTTGGGAGATGATTATATATACATGTCCACACACACACACACACACACACACACACACACGCATATACATATATATTATTATTGTTTCGAATTAGCCACTGATGGACTACATTGTCAACTGGTCCTACCATTCTTCTTCCTCTCTTTCGATACTGCTTTCATTCTTTCACTGTGTCTTTTTTTTCTTTCTTCGGTCGACAAAATGTCAGTTCTTCCTGTCTGTTTCTCCGCGAATCCGTTACAGTCCAATAGTTTCTTCTTTAATGTTGATTGCTGTTCTATATCTTCACTGCTGTTCTCTTAATATTATTGATGACGTTGATCATTTTCTCTTTGATTGCCCCATGTTTAGTTACTTACGTTCCAAGTTCAATATTATAAAAACTAACCCCACCCCCATTAATAGAACAAATCACTACCCCTTACTTAAGTTTGCTGAGGCGGCTTTGAGGCGTAAGTTTCAACTGAGTAATTAAATCATTTCTGTTAAATCCAAACATTTACGAAACCCTATTATTCAGGATTATCTGCTTTCTCTTCACAACTCATCCTAACTTAATTTAACTTAATGTAATTTTATTTAATTTTATTTAATTTATTTAATTAATTTATTTATAAATCTATTTATTTATAAATTTTAATTCAGTGATAGCCATTAAGTTTTGTTTCATTCAAGTCGTTAATTTCTTTTTGATTAAATATTAGTAGCTTATTATAGTTATAGAATTACAATTCTCACGTATGCACTAAATCAAACGTTATCCCAACAACTTTTATTTTCGTACATTACGGCTACTGTATTTTACCTTTCTTATTATTACAATTAATTTAACTAAGAATGTTATATGTATAGCAATTAAATACTTTAATTTTCTTGGTAATAGTTGGGACTATGTTCTTTATCATCCTGACTAATACCCACAATTTATCTATAAGTACACTTTTGCAAAGGACCTCTCACACACAACTCTTTTTTTTTTTTTTTTTTATTTTTCGTTTTCATCCTTTCATTAATCCTAGACTGTTAGCTTGAGTTCATTGTTACAATACACACATAGTCCTCTGCACCTTTATACACTTATTTTCTTAATATACGGTTTTTTTAAAAAAAAAAAAATATCTTCAGGCGTAATCTTCAGTTACTCCGGGTCTTTTTTAGTCTCCGTGTACCAGGTGCCGTTTATTTTTAGTTTTCGCATGTAATTGAACAAACTTCCGGTGAGCCTGCTCGGCTCCATCTTTTTCATATGACCATAGAATCGAATTCTTCTATTCCGTATCTCGGTAGTGATGCTTTCCACATGTTGGTATATTTCCTGGTTACTCGTTTTTATATATTTTCCATCTTGTTTCACTGGCCCCAGTATTCTTCTTACGATCTTTCTTTCTGCGATTTCAAGTTGTTCATTTAATCCTTTTCCGTTCATTATTAGTCCTTCAGCTGCATATAGTGCTTCTGGTATGATCAGAGTTTTATAATGCCTCAGTTTGGTATTTCTTGATAGATATTTCTTGTTACATATTTCTTTTGTTAAATAAAAAGCCACTTTCATTCGATAGATTTCATATTTGATTGCTTCTTTTTCTGACGCACTCTGCTCGATTAATTCTCCCAGGTACTTGAATTTATTAATTCTTTTTACTTGACCCATATCAGTTTTTATTCTGTCAGGAGCGATGGTAATATTTGTCGTAAATTTGTTTTTTTTAAAATAATTCTCTATGCCGCTTTGTTGTCTCCATAGATTCCGCTATAATTGCCAGATCGTCTGCAAACGCTAAGCAATCCATTAATAAATTATCCTTTTTGTATCCTTGTTTAATTTTCCCCGTGATATTTTCTTCATTCGTAGCTTTTCTCCATTCCCTTATAATTTTTTCAAGTATGCAGTTAGAGAGTAAAGGTGACAGACCATTGCCAAGTCTAACTCCTGTTTTTATTTCATACTGTCTTGACATTTCGCCTTTAAATTTCACTTCGCATACGCATTAACGTTTTTCTTATTAAGCTCGTGTTTTTTTTCTTTAAGGATATTAAACAACACTGTTCTATCTACGGAAATATATAATGTAACTTTCATAATAATGATCGCTATTTTGAATTAAGTGACAAAAACACTTTGTTTCCTGAAACTTGATGATGAAATTAAAACATTCTTAGTTGAAATAGTCGATATAATAAATATTTCCAATTCCGTTTAGGCAACTTAAGCTAAAAAATCTAAAACGAACAGAAAAAGGGTAATAAAAAAAAATCATTGGATAAAACAGGATCCTTTTTATTAGGTGAATGCGATAAAAGCTTCAGAGGAAACTTAGTTTATTAAACTTCTGTCGTCCGTATCAGTTTTTCAAATACTTTTTTAATGATCAATTGATAAACCAAGCTATCGGACAATCGCCTTTACATTTAATTTTTTAAAAAAGTCAAATAACCCACAGATTATAACAAAATAATTATCTACAGCAATATTTTTTAGAATTTTATTAATTTCATCAGTTTCTAACTAACTAATATTAGGGATTTATGAGATACCATATTAAGAAACAATTCGATGAAAGAAACGATAATTATTAATGTATTTGAACGTATTAAATTTTCTTTACACTTTAATGATAATGAAAAAAATTTACAACTTAATGATCCTACTAGGGATAAATTGTATAAATTACATCTACTCATGAAACATTTGAATAAACGGTTTTCGTCTTTGCCAATGAATATTCAAATTTATGAAGAATCTGCTTGTCTGCTTGCAATAATCGCGAAAAATATTGGAAGATTTTGATCCGGTTTTTCTAGACAGTTAGTTCTAAAAAGTTTTAGTCCATGGTTCATCGCATTATGATAAAGGAGGGGCGAACAGTGTTGATTTCAGTGATTACCGTATTGTAAAGGAAAAGGTATTTTTGATTAATTAAAAAAAAAAAGAAACATTTTTATTTCGCAATTTATATAGCAATCAGTAGTTATTATGCCGATAACCGATGTTCGATAAGCTACGAAGTTCATTAAATAACGATTTCCAGAATAAAAAAAATTTAGAATCCGCTTTTTTTTCTAATTAATATTTAATAATTCATACCGAATGAAATATAAAACACGACAAATAGAATTTAATTAAATTACGAAAACGCCGACTAGTTTCGCATCGGCAATCCATATTCATCGTGTTACACCATGAATGTAGATTTGTGACCCGAAACTAGTCAACGCTTTTATAATGTAAATAATAATTTCCTATGTGTTTTGTTTCATATTTCATTTGCTATGAATACTTACATAGGATAAGAAAATCTGTATGACTCGACAATTCTATTTACTAGCCATATAAAACATTTGAAGACAAATAGTTAACCAACTTCTTCATTTATAATATTTAAGACGCAGTAAATAAATATATTTAAATATTTAGCTTTTTTTACATAAATTTTTGTTAATCAAAAAGGAAAAGAAATAAAAATGAGTTACATGTAAAGCCCTAAACAAGGGCCTACAACAGGCTCATTTTCATCTATTTTTTATGAAATATTTTTGATCCATTCAAACGAGGCGACTCGATAAAACTGCTATTGCATACATAACAGTGAGTTTATCAAAAATTTGAAACAATAGCTACCCGAATGCAACGATTAGTTTTTTTTAAAACCTATTATAATTAAAAACTTATATTGGCAACAAACAGCAAAAGTCATGGTAGAGGGTCAATTCTCAGAACACATACAAATTAAGCGGGGTGTTAGACAAGGATGCATACTTTCTCCACTGTTGTTCAACATTTATGCGGACAAGATTTTCAATGAAGCACTAACTAATATGGATATTGGGATTAAAGTTAATGGTCAATACATTAACAACATCAGCTATGCTGATGGTGCAGTGTTGATTGCAGACTCAGCTCTAATGAAAAGCTGTATCTGGCCTATTATGCTCTATGGGTTGGAAGCTACAACATATATTCCGGGAAAGTACTCAACTACTTGGAGGCGTGCGAAATGTGGCTTTATCGTCGCATGCTTAAGATTCCTTGGACAGCGCGCATGAGAAACGAAGATGTACTAAAATCCGTCCAAGAAGAAAGGATGATCCGTCGAATAATCGAAGAAAGGAAAATAAGACACTTTGGACGACACATAATCAGAGGAGAAAGATATGAAATCATCCGGCTTCTTCTTCAAGGGAAAATTGAAGGAAAAAGAGGAGTGGGACGCAGAAGACTATCTTGGACCCAGGACATTCGGAAATGGACCGGAATAACATCTATAGAGAGTTTAGTTCAAGCTGCCAGAAATAGGGATATATGATCAACATCCCCTGTGATCGCTACGCACGGTAACCGTGTACAGCATTTTGAAGAAGATTAATCACTAACCTCCAAGTAAAACTTTTCCTCTATCGAAAATTTAACGCTCCATACAAGTATTAAACTTTAAGATATGTACATAAAATTATTTCTTGCTATGCGGAGGAACATTTTGTGGATTTTATTTGTACATACAATCGCGTTAATAACAATAAGAAATACGATCTTCCGGTTTCGTTGTTATTACCTAAGATCGAAACACGGTTCGCCTTCAAGTGTGGTTATAACTTCTGCGTGTAAAATAATTAAAAACTCCCAAAAAAATGCAAGTTTCGAGCTGATACATTCCTGAAACGATTCAAGATGCTAAACACTAATTTCGGTATGATTTTTAGAGGCAAAATTGAAATCAGCTCCTATGGTTGAGCATTGTGCAACTTATAGAAAGTTCGTACAAAAGCAAAATGGACGATTAAACAAGTCCAGCGAAAATCATGAAGAGATTTCAGACCGCCATCACGCGACTGAAACTAATTCGGTTTGGTAGAAAATTTTCTCATTAGATCACCTATGAGATCTAACTTATTTTCCAATAATAGCAACACTTAAATAAGTAATCCAAGTGAAATAGTTTCTACTTTCGCTGGCAATTACGGGCATATCGCTTTTATCATAAATAACTCATATGTCAAAGCTGATTCTACCCGTTTCAATTCTAATAGTGATGTCGAATTATACAATCCGACCATATTAGTCTCCGAGATCTGTCATCAGCCATTAAGAACACAAAAGAAGCTGCACCTGGCCACGGCAACACTCATATTTCCGTGCTAAAAAACGCCCCCATCAAGTGGCAACGTATGAGAATCCCGCGACTGCAGAAAATTATCGGCCAATCTAACTTATCTCGGTACTGTGCAAAATATTCGAACGAATAGTCCTCTGTCGCCTACCGGGATATTAAAATCAAGATATTTACTTCATGACTCTTAATTCGGTTTTCGGAACGGGTGCTCTACGTTACATCCATTGTCCACTCTTCAAAACGATATAATAAAATCGTCAGCACAAAGAACTTACCTGCTAGCAGTCCTTCTCGATCTGACACAAGTGTTTGATGGAGTGGTCAAAGGGTATGGCTCACTACCATAAGAAACAACTTATTTTCATTTATATAATAATTTCTTGTCGCAGCGAAAATTTCGAAAATTTCTCATTTTAATAGGGAATCACACTTTTAGACTTCCGCAGAGCTCCGTTCCGAGCCATGCACTATTTAATATTGCTATCGGTGATTTTCTAACCATTGTCTAGTCGTCGCTGCAGTGTTTCTTGTTTACTGATGACCTTGCCACATTCGTTAATTATAACGACCGACACAGTGTAATGTATCAACTATTCTCCTAACGGAAGCAATTGAAACAATTTCATGACATTGCCAGCGAATACTGTCAATTACCAACACGAACACGAGGCTACCACAGAAAATTTCTCGCTCAGTTGCAGTAATTCTGCCACGAAATCAAAATCCAGCTATATCGGACCTTGATTTATCAAACTGTCGTTGACGCGCTAATATCATCTCTGAAAAGGCTGAACTGAAGATATAACTTCGCATGCCTTCACGGACGCATCCACTAACGGACTGGCTAGGCGAGCGAACTGGCATTTTCCCGGTGCGCCCAAGCATTTAATTTATCTTTTGCACCCTAATTTTCTCAAAATTTTATCACCGCCTCCGCCCCTTTGCTGTAAAACGCCCTTTTACCTCTGAATTTTCTCGGTGCGCCCTAAAAAGCCTAAGTGGACGCATCTATCTTTGACAGCTTTGTTTTTGGTATTTGGTGATAAAAGGAAAAACTCCGTTTTAATACAATTCTTACTTTCCGAAATCATATTTATTCCTATCGCCTGACCTCTTTACACAATATACGTACTTAACAGGGCAATTCTTTACAAACCGGAAGAGCAACAACTCCACTGTTAACTGCTCAGACCCACTCGCGACACGATACTCCATAAATGATGTTTTCGGTGATAAACAATACGCTATTGCGAAGGAAATAGTTAAATTACAAATATCTGCCTCGCATCGTAATACATTTCTATCAATTTAAAATCATTTGAGGATTCCTGGAAATGACCTGACCAACGGAGCAGCCAAAGAGGCTACAGCGGTTCCTCGGTACATTCCGATATCAGCTTCAAACTTCGTTTGTTACCTAAACTTTAGGCACTCTATAAAACCAACAATACAGCATACCCGAACATGGAAGACTCACCTTAACTGACGCAGAGATGATGTAATCGCCACTAGACTCCGACTGGAACATATGCAATTCACGCATGGCTATCCATTGCAAAATGCATCGTCCCCAATCTGAAGCATATGCAATTCCAATATGTCCATTCACTATATTCTTACAGAATGTCCACCGTTCAGTTCCTTCAAATCCACGCATAATTTTCCTCCTTCCTTGCCTAATATCCTCACTGACGATTCTAACATCTTATCCGATTTAATCAACTTGCAGCACCGTATTAAACTACATATAGAATATAGCTTAATCTAAATACCGTACTTTTAGCCAGTGGTAACTGTTCACGGCGCGTAAATTTAAAATAATAATAATAATAATAATATTTAAACAAACGCTATACTTATTAATAAAGATATATTTACTTCCTAAAGTTCACTAAAAAAAAAAGAAAAAAAGAAAGTGTTTTTCACTTCTCTTTTTACCATTACGATAATAGTTACTTTTAGCAAAAATTCTAAATAATTTATTAAATATCTGGTTATTGTATAACTATTGCATTTACTGTTATAGACTCTAGTGTTCAATTTGGTTAACATCATTATTTTATACTGCATTAATTTATAAGTTAATCGGTTACTATTTATTAATCCACACGCAAAAGGAATATAACAAAAAACCATTTACTAATTTAAGTACTCGTATTTTTAAATACAAGTGTCAAAATATGACAAGATTAATTTTTTATTGATCAATCATTTTTTCAATTCGAATTATTTTTACCGACTTCTAAAAAGAAAAAAAACGTTGGTTGCGTACATTGTTCTTTGTTTTATGTATGTTATAACTTGTATCCATATGAACTGATTTTAATGATTCTCGGTTCGTTCACAAGGATGTACCAGGGAGAATGGATTACTTATTGTGAGTCGGTTATGTTTGTTTGTGCATTATTCGAATGATTCTTTGTTCATTCGAAAGTGTATCACAGTTAACAATGGTAATAAGTCATCAAAAACGTGAAAAAATGTAGTTTCTTTAGATCACTTTTTTTTTTTATTTATCATAGCACCCGTCACACTCGTACGGTTTCGTCCACGGATTTGTGCGCAGGTTTCAAAAAATGCTAGAAATGACTCGGCGTTAAATGTAATGCGAGACGTCAGATTCGGCACCTGTATCTACCTCTGGTGCGAATTAAAACGCTGCGAGGTTTTGTTGACGGATTTGCGCGCGTAGAGGTTTCATTAGGTCTTTCTCGCTCCTTTTTAAAACTGTTCTTTTATCTTTTTTTTACAATTTCATTACGACCATTATTATTCATTTTATTATTTGTTTTTTTCTTTTTAAAATTAATTAGTACACTATTCCTTAAGATGAGTTTTCACGGTTGTGATGCAATAAAGACACTTTTTCGTTAAGTTTATTTAATATTTACAAAATCCCCGTCGAGTATTGTAAATTTTTCCTGTAGCTAAGAACGTTGACGAAGCTATCAAACACGTTCCTCTGCTAATGTGGCTTCTCTCATAACTGTAAGTGTCTCAGTTAAATCACTTCCTAGTAAAAATAATTAATCAAACGTACTCGGATCTATCCTTAAATATTTTCTAAAATCATGAGGAAGAACATTTTCTCAGAGTTCTCTTTTAATAAAGGTACAAAAGTGACTTCACTAGTTTGATACGTTTTTAAGCTACATTATTATTTCGCTTAAGGAGCATATAAATCATAGCATAAGTAAAAGCACGTTTTTGTAATACAAACTATACTCTCTTTTTAAAACGAGAAAATCACAAAAATTTTTAATATAAAACTGTTAAACTGTTATGAAAGCTGTATCGGTTTTTATTCGAAAGGTCAGATGAATTCGTAAGCTTGCCTTTAGTTTTCGCCACTAACGTGCAATTAAGTCGGTACACAGTTCTAGCTCGACATACGTTAATAAACAGGAACAATTTTGGCCTGTACAGTTACCTGTACAGACTTGCCAATAGGCAAAAGTCCGTGGACCCATCTTTTCCGTCTAAAACAAAACGTACTCTTTTAATCTGTGTTGTTTTCGCCACCGTTCACACCTTTGGCGGTTAAGTCCGCAAATGACAAAATCGTACGTGTGTGACGAGCTAATAATATAACAGAATTGACTTGAAATATTAATAGAAACGTAATTTTAAAAAAAACTCAAAACTTTATCAAACTTAATTACTATGGAAATTGTAGCTTGGAGTAAAAAACGTGAATTTTAAATCGCCATTAAGCTCGCCGCTTTCAAAAAATTTTAATTTTTAGCGAAATAAAAAATTCAGGTACAGGCGGAATAAAATGTTTAAAAAAAAAAAGCAATAAAAAGTAAAAAATAATTATTGCCTAAATATTAATATACTCCAAAATAACATAACCCTCTGAGTGGTATTATGATAAATCGTATACAATATTAATATTTATTAGAATCGGCGCAGAAATTAAAATTTTAAAAACTGCGTTAAATATTCATTAGTTTCTAAATATTGTAATTTGTGATTTTCGCTTCATTAATGTTGTATAAGGATTACCATAGTATCACCTTGAGGTATATTTTATTATAAAATATATTATATAAACATTTCTTATTTTTTAAAGCCTTTTTATTCAATTTTTATGGTAAATCTTTAAATATCGATATACCCTTTTTTTTTTTTTTGAAAAAACGTTTCTCGTTACTTTTTATTTTAAACTGTTAAATGTGCACTTCATAATTATTAAATACACGCGAAATGCCGGAAAATGTATGCGCCCATCAGTACATAAAAATATAATACATATAGTTTGTTCAAATTCGAAGTGAACAGCTAACACGCTGTATAAAGATAAAAATTCTTATCATTTTCAAAGGCGAAGAATCCACTAGTCAGCAAATAGCGAGAAATTTTAATTTTGAATAATGAAAGCCTTGCACTTCCGAATTACTTATTCAAAATTGTACACGATCTTCAGGATAACTCGAAGTTAACTTTACTGTTTGAAGGGAAAAAAAAACAACAAAGTAATAGATTTAAGCTAAAATAGGCAAAGACATTGCGCATACTTCAGGTAAATGTTGAAGGTAGAATTTTTTTAGACCGAACAGTAGTACAAAAATACACGGCAGCGTGGAAATATTAATTTTCGCTAAATAACGGCTAACGTTTAACTACTAATATCTGATTTGTTCTTTACAAGGTGTATAAATCGGATTCATCGGCGACACTATCAGACCGGCTTCTACGGCACCGAAAAATATAATCGGGTATTCCGGAATATTTGGTAACATTATCGACAACACGTCGCCAGCTTTGAACCCTTCCTTCTGCAGTGAAGCCGCAAATCGTCGAGTTAGATTTCGTAATTGTCTAAACGAATACTTCCTACCAGTTACGCCGCATTCCTACGTAAGATTTAATATATATCTAAATGAAAGTAATAACGGTAAAATTAAGCTCCTACCTGGCTATATATATGGATAATGATATTTTAAAAACTGCAAAGAAAACAATACTTGTAAAACTATTCTCATACTCGTATTCGAACGGATTTCGCTAAAACGAGAAAATTATTCGTAAAAACCCGTTTTAAAAAGAACACACTTTTATTCAGCGCTGAAAATTTTGCTTATAACTCGCAATTGTTAATAATTAATAATTATGACTGAAAATAAATATCGCTTTAGAAAAAGTTTGACTTTTAAGTGTACCGTTGAAAGTATTCTTTCTCGAATGGTAATTTAAAAATAATTCGCTAAACTGTAATGTGACAAGCTTATCGTACTTTAGCTTTGCACTCGTAAGTTTAAAGCTTAACTCACACGGACCACTTTTCGACCACAATTTTCTGGTTATGCTGCGGTGTTAGACTGTGGTCGAAATATTTGAATCACAATATTAACAACAACGCAACTACCGCCTTGAGTGGTTAGAAAGTGGCTTAATGTGGGTTGAACTCGACCACCGAAGATCACTTTTTTGTGGCCGATACCAGCCACACGTTGCGGCTGCTGTTAGAGCTGACGCCAAGAAGTGGTCCGTCTGAGTTATATTGCGCTTTTTTGCTCATCATTTCTATGTTCGAAATAAAATTACCCACGACCGACCACTATTTTGTGGTTCTGTTGTGGTCGTAAAATGATCCGTGTGAGTTTTTTTTTTTTTTCATAAGTTTATTGGACTTGTCAGCAGCGGGCGATTACCGATCAAGAAAGAAGAACGTAGGACAGACGGAAAATGAGGTCGCCGGGAGAGTTATTCGGGGAAGAAAAATATATATGAGGCAATTGCAAAAACCTCGAAAAAGATCTAGCAGCCCAGAGGGTGATAAACGTGTAGAAGGAAAATATAAAGAAAGTCTTAGAGGGAAGCAAG
The DNA here is from genome assembly GCA_039619475.1 of Icerya purchasi. Classification (NCBI taxonomy): domain Eukaryota; kingdom Metazoa; phylum Arthropoda; class Insecta; order Hemiptera; family Monophlebidae; genus Icerya; species Icerya purchasi. Next base: position 250,249,613 of record CM077116.1, read on the forward strand.
CTCTCATGTCTTACTAGCCGTTTTACCCCTTTATGATATATGTATAATATCTATATAAAACTAAATGTGATATAACCAACATAAAAAGAAAAGTATTTATCGGTGACTGCTGAGCAGCGCCCACAAAAAGATCAGACAATATGGCCGCAACTACAAAGCCCCACAGTGCCCGATGAAACAAGAGATAAGAACTCGCTATTTCGCACTACGATTGCGACAAGCAGTGCTCGAAATACCCGTCCAGAAAAGCAAAATGATCGTTTGTCCATCATTCAAACGGCAGCTGCAGACGACAAGCTTAGGATGTATTAAGGATAAGAAGGAAATATCAACTCTACATCAGAGGAGACCAGCATGGGCGTTAAAAGATAGCGTAGAGTTAATCATGGCCCAGGAAGGTACACACCAGCTTGACCGATTACATCACTGTGGCCATCATCCGAACAATGAGACCCGTAATGCACACCAGGTAAAAGTGGTGGAGGAACCAGAATACTAAGATAAGAAAAGGATGGAGGACTTACTTAAATGTTTATACGGTGGCGAATTAAAGGCAAAAATTTGGCTCCAACAACTGACAATGAGGGAACGGCGAGAATAAAGGATGCACAGTTCGGCGTGGCGATATTAAAGGATAATAGATCTGAGTATGGAACTGGTCTTTCAGTGGACAAAGATGTCAAGCCTAACACTCTATGCTATTATATTATTAGCAATTCCATTTTAAATTATCATTCAAAAAAAATTCCTGTTTTTTAAACTTTTTAACATAATTATCTCGATTATAGTTTGCTAATTGTCAAAATTTGCAAGCTACTTTTTCCGATAAGTAAATAACTATAGTAAATTTTTGAAAATAAAAGCGTTAAAAAAATATTTGAGTTTTCCACACTTTTTTGCTCAATCAATAAGATTATTTTTCTTTTTGAAAAGTATGACGTTGTATATGAACGAGTAAACACAGAATGCCACTCTTACTCTTCCGAGAGGATAAGGGGATAGCGATGGGAAAATTGGGATTACGGGAGTGGGGATGAGGGGTTAAATTTAAAACAGAATCGTATAGCGATGTTTTCGATTTTACAAGTTTAAAAAATGAATTTTCCGTCGTGTAAAAAGAATAAATTTCCAATATGTCGACCAGGTCGGTTACGTTTTTTTTTCTTCAGAAGTTGATAAATTCTTACAGTTAATAACCAGCATTGCTGCTACGCTGGCTGGTCCGCAGAATGAAAACACTGAAATAAATACAAAAATGTACTTGAGGAATACATAAGGACAAAATATCTTTTCAGCTACCGAAAAAGATTGTCGTCAAACTTGCGTAAATTTTTCTTTTTTTTTGCGACGATGTGATATTTTCTAAGAAGGACCGGAGGAAAGTTGATTAACTTGCAAACACGTTTAATTTTTCAATAAGTCTTCGATTATTTTAATTCGTCTCGTCCAATTTTATTTTTTCCGAATACAAAAAAAAAAAAAAATAAAAAAATATACATCGCGATATATTTTATTTCGACGTTTCCCATGAAACTCATGCTACGCCACTGATTCCTGTAACATAAAAGAACCAGTAATCAAGGGTAAAAACTACGTACTAGGAGAAGAATGCAGCAGTGGCACAGGATACCAAAATAACGATTCTGTTTTACATTGTAGTTCCGGGTTCCGACAATGTGTCCGTGAAGAATGTGCCGACTCAGTGTGGCGATCTTGGTCTTGTTTTGATAACAAATTCTCCTGTTTTAACGTGGAGATTTTAACGTTATTAGTCGTCTCTACGGGGCCGAATGTAGTGACTACTTTTTATACATGTAATACTTCTACAATAGCTCGAGCAACCCGCCCCTGGACACTCAGTTGTTAGTTCTTCTATAATATTTATAGTCGATTTCACTTCAAAATAATTGACCGCCAAAAATGTGGCAGATTTTTTAATAGAATTTTGATGCTATTGTTAAAGAAGAACGAATCCGAAACTTTGTAGAATCTCTGATGAGCAATGCTTTTCCTTAAAATGGCGATTCCACGGAATGTGCATGCAACCGTTGCCTAATGAAGCCAAATTTTAGAGGCAAGAAAGAGACATGAGAATAAGTCGATACAATATAGAGGCATATTTGTATCTTTCAAACACTTTCTTTTTTCCTCAGAATCAGAGAATCCCCACTTTTTGTTCTGTATCGATTGATTTTTGTAAATTGAAAAGACCTTTTTTTATCTATTTTCCGAAAACCTGATCGAAAAATGCACCACTTCCGCTTATTTATCGCTAACTGATTAATTCAAAACGCGTTCGAGGCAAAACAAAAAATTTCAGTACTTTGTGCTCCAATTCTATTTTCGCGCGATTGGAATAAGAAGGTACCCACTCCGTACCTATATTTAATTTCGCCCACTAATGATTTAAAGCTTCCCATTATGATGTTTAAATTTAAAACGCCGAACGAATTTATTAAAAACCGACAAATATTATATATATATATATATATATATCGCATATTTCGTAAGTTATTTTTCTTCTAAAACAAAATTACAATAGATTTTTAATGTTCCCAGTTTTTCACATTCGTGAACGAAAAATTAATGATCGATTTTAATATATCTGATCGATGCGGTAAATTTTTTTTGTAATAGCCGCTTAAAAAAATGAAATGTCTGTTTATTCAAATAACGATTATTTCAAATTTATGTTTTATCATCCTTCTAGTTAACCTGCCACAAGAGTATTCAATTTATATGTATATTATTTTCCTTCATTTACCGAAAGAAAAAAAGAAACTAATTTAGAGTGGTTTTTACAAGAAAATTACTTTCTTCTCTGTCTCAGTACCGCTATGCAGGTTACATAAACATCAGCAGAGAATATTGAAATTTAATAACCGATGATGAGCACTGATATGCAAGGCGGAATTATCTCGCCGGCTCGAGAGCAGTGATAGGTGCGGTTGTTTATGTTTGTTATGAAATTATAATGTTCTGAAGGGGAATTTCATACGAATCTAAGTCAAGTGTTGCTTACGTTCTATTCTGGTTCGGGTTATATCTAATCGAAAACTCCTATAAACACCGCAGAGTAGACGTATTACTCGTGAATTTAACAGTTGCGAAGAGAAATTTTACTGATTAACAGTTTAGTGTGCGGGTAGCGGAAGTTGCGGCAACGAGAAAACTGGTCATCTAGTATGAGAACAGGCAAATAATAACTGCGGCCAGTAGGCAACCGTTGCACGCATATTGACTCTGGTTGCCTGTTACACCGCTAGAAATGTCGCTTAATTTTGCGCAACCTGATTATTACGTTATACTCTAATCACTTTCGTAATTTAAATAATTAAACTCCTTCAAAAGGCAGAAAGTTACACAAATCGCGTCTACTCTAAACCGTCGCATGTGAGAAATTATACATACCGGTTATATGATTCGGGTACTGCACGTGGAAGCTTCACAGAACCTTTGTTTAAATCACCTATACGGAATTATTGAAGCATCAGCTGATTATTACTAATCGCCCCTTTCGCATGCCCATAGCCTAACGTTTTATCCAGATATTATGCGCGCGTTATTTCCCAGTAGATTTTTCATAGAATCACCGTAATCCGACGAATATTAAAGAAGACGCAAATTGTACGCTAGTCAGATTACTTTTATTCGGTCTCACATCTCTGCTGCATTCGCTGTTCTTTCTTCGTCGCTCGGCGTCTTTTTCCTTCTTCGTCGCTCGGCGTCTTTTTCCTTCTTCGTCGCTCGGCGTCTTTTTCCTTCTTCGCACTCTTTTTTATCGGCAATTTCCTATGAAAATCTAAATATTGCCGTGCGTAATCTTTAAAAAATCCAACCGAACCGACTTTAACAGAAATCGAGTTTCAAATAGAATATGCTAATCTCATACAATTATGCACCCTAATTTTTTTTTAAGCGAGCTACAAATCAGAGATTAATTCCGGCGCTGCACAAAAACAATACGCAAATTATTAAATGTAACCGATAGTTATCGGAATAATAAACAGAATTGTTACCTGAGCTATGTGATCGGGCCATACATCAACTTTATCCCACACATACTGATCGATTGTCACTGATGGAGCAATGACATCTGTAAGTGGCGATTTAATTAGACCCGAGTGTGTAATAAAATCGGACTTTTCTACGGGCCTGGTACCGTAATCACGGCAATTCCTTGTAACGCAGCAAGCGTACACTCTCATATACTGCTTTTTGCATTTGGTCGACTGATCGATAGTTTTTCTGCAAAGCCTTAGTAATGAATTTTTGGGAATCATCACGTATTACCTGAAACGTAAAATTATCAAAATAAATTAACCGAAATTCGCCGAACGTAAATAATAAATTTATAATAAAAAAATTATACGAAAAACATACAGATCATATTAAAACATACTAATTAATCGACTAGTTTCGACGGAGTTAGTCGCAAAAACCTATCCGGAGGACATTTTGTAATTGATTTCTTTAACGATAACGGAAAAAGGGCGTTTCAATTGGAGAACGGTAAAATTTCAAATTTGTGGCACGTAGATGATATTATTCTATCAGGAGCTGAACTAGCATCACTGCTACAGAGAGTAGAAAAACGAACAAACAAAAAATTGGCCTCTTCCGAAGTAGACCAAAATGCAACGAAATCGTCGCGGAACCTTCGAGAAAAGAAGTAACTCATCCAGGAATTCAGATATCAGACGAACAACTGCGATCAAGAAATTACAAAAAGAAGTCGACATAAACACATCCGTGACTAAAATGAACGAAAATCTAAAAGAGCCGCCATATATGTAAAGAAAAATAAAGAGTGTGTAAGACTACGCTTTTATAACAATTGTATAATTTTTAAAACCCCGACGCGTTTCGAAGCAAACACTTCAAGTACGTTAAAGTTTATTTTTATCATAATTAAAAATGTTAACAATGTGTAAGAACAACAAATACAGTGTGTAAGACTGTTTTCCCCTACTGCCAGCTTCGAATTTTGAACTCATCGTTTAAACAGACCGAATCTAGCTGCGAGATAGTCTCTGTAACCTATAGAGTTTCTCAATTTGATACAGCAGATAAAGATTGTAGTCATTGTTCTTTCGATCTATTTTATTTCGGTTTCATACTACTATTCTAGGGTAGCGCGGTGGTAGCCTAGTGATTAAGGTGCTTGGCTACCAAACCAGAGGCCGTTTCCGGACTTGTCTCCTTCCGGATCCAAGTCGCTCCCAAATTTACCCAAACTGAAATAATTGGGTACTAAAGAAATCTGGGAAGGTAAAGGCGGCCAACAGAAAGGAACTGGCCCCAATATTCTCATCAGATCCCTTAGAACCTTAAGTACATTATAAACCTTTTAACTTCACAATCCCCGACGCCCTGTCGTGGGACTTACTTTACTTTACTTTACTTTACTTTACTTTACTTTACTTTACTTTACTTTACTACTGTTCTACATCAATTCTATCCGCTGCATATACGCGCAAATTGTAAGTAAAAAAGAAGGGAAAAAAAAATTTGGATCTTGGATTATTAATTACCGAAAAGTAAATATGTTCTAAATGTTCTTTTGTGTATTCGTTATGCAATTTATAAAGAACGAATATTATGGAGAAGCTGCTCGGAATAACTTCAGATAAACGCCTTCCAGAAACGGATTTTAAAATTTTACCCGGTTATATTATCGAAGGACCGATTATGAAAGAGAAAAAGAGAGGTCTGTAGGCCAATACATCGACCTTAACGGAAAACTACTGAGAAGAATAGGAAAGGAAACTTGGGTAAGCTGACAGTCAATAGTAGAGCTTTTGGGTCATCTACGATATTTGCTAACGAGCAGCGATGGAAGAGGACGAAGAAGAAATATGGTTCAACAAAACATGTACGAAATAAAATATACACGCTTCATAGAACGGAATAAGAAAACGCTAGATCGGGTGAAATTCTTTATATTATCCTTTTTTATAAGATAAACGTATATATAAAATTGAAAATAAATGTACTCCGCACCATTTGTATGAAAGATGGGTATATGAAAAAATACAGCAAATCATAATAAACAGTCTAAAAAGTAAAAGTAGAAGTACGCAAATACACTTAACTTTAAAACTATAACTACAAGTACACGATAACGCGAAAAAACAAAAAAAAAAAAAAAACGTTTTTCTGCTGCAGAATAATTAAAATTTATTATAAAGTTAAGACTTCTTTTAACACGGTTCTATAATGTGCAAAATACATATAGAATTTGTTTAAAATTATGAAATTAAAATTTTTGCTCTTGGCGGAATTTATAACATAGAATTTACTACAACATCTTACAGTAGACGCCTTAGCAGCTGCATGTTATATAACAAATCTATCTGATAAAAAAAAAACAAAAAAAACAACATGATGAAAACATCGCAAATACTCAGTTTTAGGATACCGTTTATATGGTTTGGTCCCATTTCGCCGACAAATGAAACAGCACAAAAAAAAAAGAAAAAGAAATAGTAATAATAATTTGAAAAAATCAACTTGACAACAGGGGACATGTTTAGTAGGGTAGAAAAAAACAGATAAAAAAGCGATTAGAAAAACGAAAGAGATTGACGAATAATAGCATAGTTGAAAAGTGCACACGTGCAATTTTTGGTAGCGCGACACTGTAATATTGCCATCGGTTGATGGTATAAAAGTTCGTACGCAAAAGATTAGTACGGTAAATTTCCGATATCTATTTCGGATTTCGTCGCAAATAAATAGAGAGAGACCTATAGACTGAAATTACAACTATGCCTTCTTCGATGCCGGTGAAAAAAATTAATCACCGCTGCTTTGCAATCGGACTAGTCCTTTTTCAACAGGCGCCAAATCACCGCATACTGACTGTTTTACACCATAAAGCCGCAATTTGTTGTGGCTTTTGTGCGCATTATTGTACTTGAGAAAACTGTTCATCTATCATGAATATTGTCGCTTGCATATAAAAAACAAAAATTCTGACTCAGTGTCTAGTATAATAATCGATGTATCATTTGTAAAAACAAATCGAGCAGGTAAATATACCTATATCTAATATTTTTAAATTAAAATATTTATTGCAAATTACGTTTTAAATGAAATGATAATGTTCACAATTAGATTTCGGTAACAGAAAATAAAAAAATCTTAATATCTTTTTAAAAAAATTATTTTCAAATTTGCTATAAATTTTTGTTGTAACATCAGAAGTGTATTATATAAATATTCGGTTCATTGCATGCATAGCGTCGTCTTATACCCTCTTTTCTTTTTTTTTTTTTTTCGTATTTTAGTGTTAAATCGTAATCTATTGGCAATTTGTTGAATTGAGATATTTTAAGTAGTAAAATGGAATGGAAGGTTGCATAATTAACTCCTTCATGACTGAATCCTGTTTTTTAAGAATCTCGTGACAATCGAATCTTATAAGACGGGAAAAAAAATTCATAACTGTATTTTTTCAAATTTATTTTATGTCGTGCGAAACATTTAAAAATGCAAAAGCTTCTAATTTTAACCGTTTTTTATTAATTTTTGATCGATTGTCCTTATTTTCACTGCTAACGGCTTAATACTTACTAGTTTTTATATTTACTTGATTTTTTTACACTATAATTTCGTTAATCTTTGTTGAAAAAAATCATTAATTGACTTTTTTTTGGCTAAAAATGTAATTGAAATCACTAATGGAAATCAGGAAAAATGGGAAGTTACCATTTACGTCACATATTAATGGTTTAATAATTCGCCAACATCGTACGTTTCGTTAAAGAAATAAAATACGGTTTCGTTCTCGACAAACAGCTTTCCCGGGAGAAAAAAAAAGGTTGTTTTCGAAACTTTCGAAACTTTCGAATTTTCGGCGCCCCGAGGGCCCTAATTTTAAAGTTGGAAACCGGTATGTTCCAAATTAGAGAAATATACGGGGATGCACATATTTTTAATATTATTCAAAATTTTTAGCTATAATAGTCGCGCCACAAAGAGCAGACACGTCATTTTTCACGCTTTTTTTAACTTCCCACCAACTTCGAAAGTTTCGTTAAGGAAATTAAATACGGGTTTGTTGCCAACAAATAGCGATCTTTCCATTGATATATCACATGGCCGGGAAAAAAAAATATTTTTCTCGAACTTTCGAGCTTCCGGCGTCATGAGGGTCTAAATATGAAGCTCGGCTATCACATGGTACCTAAGTTAAATTGTACTCTTTCGAATAGACAAAGGATCAGTAAAATCGATCCATATGAACATGAGTTATGCGCGAACATAGAAAAAACAAACAAACATACGCAACGAAGGTATAACCTCCTCTCTCTTTTGGAAGTCAGTAAAAATAATAATGATTCAAAAATAAACTAATTATAATTTTTGGAACAGAATACCCCCCCCAAAAAAACCAAAAAAACAGGGAACTCTATACGTGTTTAAAAAAAAAAAAAATTGTATATATTGTCGTATGGTAGGTGCTCTTTATATTCCTAGCATACATAGAATTTCGTAATAAAAATATCAGAAAACCTTTGCACTGTACATGGTCAGCCGGTTTCTTCGGAAATCGATAAATTAATTTATCAAAAAATAATATTAAAAACAGAATAATAAAACAAAATGAATATAAAAACTACTGTAAACTCTCGTAACACTCGCTTTACTGTTTGCCAGCTGCCGGAAAATTTTAAATTTCATTATCATTAAGTCATTCCCGCTTTATTTAATTATCTTCGTACAGTCTTACCCTTTTTTTTAATGGAAACTTTTTATTGTACAGAAACGAATCGAGCCGAAGTTCTACCGAAAGCTATTCTCGTACAAATGCCTCAGGAATACGTTATTCAGTATAGCTTTTTTTTCTGTCTTTATGCAAACGATTTTCCACATTATGGAAATGTCGAAACAACAATTTATGACAGTGCACGTTGCTATACTTCATCAGAGCCACAATTAAATAGGAATAAGCAGAGGGCGTAATTTTTTCACGTAGCTAGTCAAAATTGACATATAAACTACTTAACATATTATTACCTTCGCACAAGTACTGATGCTAATTTGGTGGTTTGAAATTTTCCTTAGCCCTACATTAATACTTAATAAATGCAGCTGTTCTACATACGTATATATTAACTAAAATATACAAGTAATAAATTAAAATGTTTTCGAAGACCGACCTTTACCATTTGGCAACATTTAAATACAAATGCGCTAATAATTAAAATTAAACACGTTTAACTAGGAAGCACAAAATCCTTTTGGTGGCCCGAAGACCGGATTTCGAAATACTGCAAACTGAGGAAATATCCGGATATAAGCTTGTTTAAAATTTTTAACTGTAATACTCGCGTTACAAAGGAACATTCCACTTTCCTCGCTTTTTGAACTTTTCGTCAACTTTGAAAGTTTCGTTAAGGAAATTAAATATGGTTTCAATTCCGTTAAACAACGGTCTTCCATTTGATATATCGCGAGCCCGAAAAAGAAAACAATTTTTTGACAATATTTGGAGCGTTTTGCACCCGGAAGGTCCGAATATGAAGTTATAAAAGTTCACCAATATTTCAGTATAAAACGCTCTGTGTTTTTGATATATTTCCCTTATTTCGGTTTTTTTACTTTTGCTATTAATACATTTTTTGGTATTTTTTGTCCAAAAAAGGGGTTTTAATTTTACCTGCGGTTTTTTATTTTACGATGGAGTTCCTGCGTTCTGTTTTGCATATTGAATTCTGTTGAGTTGCTGAATTATGAATTTTTTAAGGGCAATCTCTGAGATCGTTTTAAATTCCGTATTATATATTCCTGACAGTTTATCGCGTTTTCTGCCGACTAGGGTAATCTCGATTACCTTGAGAGATTATAGATTGCTTTACAAAAATAATTTTAATTACGATTTATAATCCAGTTTTGAAATTTATAAGTCAAACCGTTCCCGTGTTATTGAGAAATTTATTTTTGATATTTTTGTCACTTCTGAACCGTCTTATTAGGATTCCTCGTACATATTATGTTTGTACAAAATCCTAAAAACTGAAAAGGCACTAGCCAAACGGAATTTTTTTATCACTTAATTTTCAAAAAATTTAAACTGAAAAAAAAAAAGATTGTTTTTCGACTTTTTTAATTTTGCGAGAAATATACATATATCCGAGAAGTGTAATGGTGCCCAAGACAAAAAAAAAAACTGTCAAAAAATTGCGCTATTAAAATATCTTACGTTCCTTATGAAAGCCATCAACAAGTTACTTGTACGGACAGCATGCAATACAAGTAATTTGATCAAAGAGTTTTTCGATTCATTAGAAGCATTACATACTTCCTTTTCCGGCGATACTAAACGTTTTCGAACGTTGAGTGATTAATTGAAAACTGTTAAAAATTCGCTACAATTGATAAACTTGTCTGAAATACGATTTTTTTTCTTTTTTCTGTAATGAATGTGTTATTGACTAGCGTGATTATTCAATAAATAAATTTGGGACAGGCTGATAATCTTGAAATTCATGATCTTATTAACATTAAAATCTAGTAAATGACTATGTAGTCAGTTCTTGATGTAAAGGAGAAAAAAAAAAAAAATACGAAGGACCGCTAGAACTAAAACGTTTAAAACTATTTGGATTGCATTAGAAAGCACAATCGATATTTTAGAATAAACGGGGAATAATACTAAAAATTTTGATGATAAGACACTTCTGGTTGCTTAAAAAAATTTTGGACTTTATTTTTTCATTATTAAAAATTTAATATCAAAAATTTTACGGGATCCTCGGAGAGAGAAAAGTTAATATTTTTAACGCTATGCAGTAGTACAGTCAAAATATTTCGAGAAAAAAATAATTATAAACAGATTAACTTGTATTGATCAGCTTCTCGGTTCACTTTGTAAAAAATATTTAAATTACGAAATTGCTTATTAAAAACATAATAGAGTGGCAGCCGTACGCCTAAAAAAATATGACACCACTTCAGAGAGAGAGAGAGTACTTCCATGTCGATTTTATGACATTTCATACAAAAGAATTCAGAGCTGTTCTCGATATTTTTACTTCACGGTATTCAAGAAAAGTCGCTTCAATTTTTTGAACTTCTCAAAAAACATTTACGATTCCACTAAATAATAATTCTTCAATCAAATTAGTAAAAATTTGAATAACGGATTTATACCCTGAAATTATTACGGAAGAAATAGAATATTTATTACTGATCTGCAGATGCTTTTCGATTCATGCGAAATACGTTTATAATTTTTGCAGCTGTTCGATAAATTATATCTAACTTATAAAGTGCACTGCCTTCTGCATTCAAAGTTGTTCATTTCGTTTTAACATCTTCTTTATCGTCAGCACCTTATGATTTATTGTGTTGAAATTAATTTTCAATCATTTAGGTACAGCAACGGAGTACATTCATTAATGTTTCCTTTTTTCTTCAAAAAAGATATAATCGACTAGAAAGAATTCTCATGAAATAGTCACAGTATCGTCAAAGTTAAAATTTCAAAGAATAAAAATGTAAATCGAAATTTACCGTTTAATAAATTTCTAATATAAAATATCATATCAGTTTGTTTCGTTTTTTGTACGCATTCGAAAGCTTATTATTCGCATCAGGGTTGGCCCGCGTACAAAGAGTTTGTCACATATTTCTAAAGTTGAATACATATTTCTAAAGTTGAATACATCATATATTCAACCGTCTATTTTAATTAAAAATGCTGTAATAGGTTCACTACTGTTTTCAGGATCAGTCCATGTAGAAAACGATTTATAAATTTCAGTAAAATACTCTTTTTTTATCCATCTTTTAGAGTTATATCTTATTATTCACCTTAAAAGTAGTATCTTTGCTTCTATACATATTTTTCTAGCGTTTATAGACTACTTATTATTGGCTTACTCCCGCACCTCATTTACTGCGACAAAGAAGTAAAATAATAAAATTACCCAAAAGTGGAATAGCACCCCTGGATGAAAATAAATACTCGTTTTACTTAACATCCCTATTGGAAATAATACTGGCATTATTAAAAAGACTAGAACGAAAATGATCAACGATTAATGCGGAAATGCAATGTTTCACGGAACAAAAAGAGAGCGTATGCGTTTTTCATGAAATCGAACTGACGATCGGGCAATATGGTTGATTAAACGAATACCTCAACATTGACGAAAATATTACGACGACTCGTGCTTTAATCGATAACGAGATTGCGAGACAAATGTACAAGAAAACATTAAAATAAACAATTATGAAACTATGAAAAAGAAATAAGAGAACAAGGAGATGACAATATATTAGCTCTAAATATGACGAAAACTTCTTTTTCCATGTTAGCGAAGAGTTGTGGATTTTTTTATGCTAATTCGGACGTCGAAATTTTTAAAAATAATTAAAAAAAAAAAACAAAAACAGTTAGTATATAACAGTGTGCAAAAAAAAGTTACCACTTTCTTTTTTAAAAAAAAACCGGAACACTAAACCCACGTCCGCGTTTTTTGCAAGTACCGCATATTGAACTCGGCCCACAAGCAGCCCATGCGCCTGCGTGTTCGTTTATAACGCACCTGATGATGACGAATAAATCGAAATTTTTAACAACCAAAAAGTTTTAAATGAACGTACGCAACTAACGTGTACCCATGAAAGCTGTGTTCTTCGCATAGACGATCCACGTGTGGGCGTGGGCTGTGCATGGGCTGAGTTCAATATGCGGCGCAGTTTAATCGTGTAATTTTGTAAACAATTATGATACATATTTCAATTTTTTTTTTTTTTTCGTTTAATTTGTTTTACTGAAAACTCTTGTAGAACTAACATAATGCCGATTTTTAGAGAACACTACTTGTAAGACTTCTCTTAAAATAAAATTCGGTTCATTTTAAAATTTTTAATTTTCAGAGTTCTGTCATAATCGATTTCGATTGTAATAGTAAAAAGTAAAAAAATTATATATTGTGAAAATTTTTAAAAAATTAAAAATAAAATCCATACGGCGTTTCTCGGTATATGTTTTTTTTTTCTTTTTTTCTTTGGGCACGTCAACTCAGGACATTTACCCAGCACAAAGGACTAACAAATAATGAAACGTAGGGACTTGACAGTTAAATCTGGAAGCGATTAGAAACAGAAGAAATAAAGATAGCCAATGTAGGAACAACAGAAAGAGAAGGAAGAGCAGGACTGTAGTGGGCACAGTAAGGGGTTGGGAGGCCAAGGCCATGCAAATTAGAATAAAGGACTGCGCGTTCTGAGGAGATAGATGAGCATTCGGATGGGAGGTGATTTACGTCACAGGTCAAATTTAAGATAGGACGATGGAAGGGACACAAGGGAGATTGAACAATATTAAAACGAAAAAGGGAAGCAGAAAGCAGACTGTGATTAAAACGAATTATGGAAGAAATAACAGAACGGCGGATGCAGGGAAAATTATTAAACCAGAGAAAAAAGGGGGTGGAGAGGGTTGTAGAGCAAGGTAAACAGAGTTAGGATTGGAGAAAAGAGACGGATAAAGATCAGTCCAAAAGTCATGGTAAAAACGATAAGAGAGTGGACAGAGACATTGGGAGGGGAATCTGTCTATGAAACGGTCATTTACTGCAGCTAGACATGCCAATGAATCGGCAAGATCGTTACCAACGATGCCGCAGTGGCCCGGAATCCAGAACAGGTCAATTAGGATAGAACGGGACGTTAATAAATTATCAATTAAGGAACGAATGTAAAGAATAATAGGATCTGACGATGGTTTAGGGAACGGAGATGAGATGGCTGATAAAACGCTTTTCGAATCAGAGCATATGACGGATTTTGATAAATTGGATGTTGAGCATATAAAAAGCGTAAAATAGCCATGGATTCGACTAAAAAGATAGAAATAATGAAGGGAGTTGAAAAGACTCAGAATAGTTGATATCAGGAAGGATAAAAGTAGCTGCGACACCTGAAGCAGATTTTGAGCCATCCGTAAAAACCATGCTGTCAGCTGGAAAAAGTGAATGCAGAGTTTGGTTAAAGTCGTTATGTATTACAGGAAACGGAAGAGATTTAATGTTCGAGGGAAGAGAAAATAGCTTGGGAGAAAACGATAGTTCTAAGAAGTTGTAAGTGAAGTACGGGAATTTGTTATAGGAGAGGATAAAGTGAGAAAATAGGACAAGTCGGGAGGATATGTGTGAAAGGATTGGAATTTTTCTAGGAGAGAAACGCCAGTTGTCCAGAATATATTGATAGGAATTCACGAGTTACGAAAAGTCTTCGAATAAATAAAGGAAGGAAGCCAGTTTCGGCCAGGAGAGCAGGAGTTGGAGAAGAATTCAGAGCACCAATACAGAGGCGAAGACAAACGTTTTGGATGCGATCAAGTTTGATAAGGAGGGATTTGGGAGCACTGGCATAAAGAAAAGAACAATAGTCCAATTTAGAAAGAATAATGGATCTATAAAGTATGAGGAGAATATACGGATCGCCACCCCATTTCCGGGGAGACAACGCTTTTAGGAAATTTAATCTCTTGAGAGAATCAATGTACATAGATAATTGATACGATCGCAAAAAGATAAATTACTATTAAGAATGACACCAAGGTAGGAGAAAGAGTTAACTAGAGGGAATAGAGGGAGTTGACACAGGAAAAGGTTAATTAAGGAACGGTTAAAAGGACAAAGTGTAAAAACTACAGAGGCAGACTTTTCAGGGGAAATAGAAAGATGAAGAGAAGACAAGGATAATTCCAAAATAGCAAGGGAGGCATTAAGCTCCTCACTGGCAGAAGAAAGATTATTAGAGGAGGAATAGACGAGAATATCGTCAGCGAAAAATAAGGACTTAGAAGGGATGTTAAGAGTAGCAAGACTGTGAAAGTAAATGTTGAAAAGAGTAGGACTTAAGGACGATCCTTGCGGAAGACCTCGAAAAATTCATCTGGAATCGTCGAAGAAGGGAGTAGAAAGACGAATTGTTCTATTCCGGAAAAGATTGATAATTAAGGTAGTAAATTGAAGAGGGATATATGATATGCAGTATAATTATTTTGGATTATTTTTTTTTTTTTATTAAAACCACTTGCAATACCTTAGTTCGCACCGAGTCGATTGACCTGTCGGCGGGTTCCCAAATAAATACAGATGAATTTATTTATTTAATCAATATTACAAGCTTATTTTTCTATGACTTATCATTATTTATCTATAACTAAATATATGACTTGCAAATATTAACACTGAAATGTATACATTAAATGGTAATGCACTCGCGTATGAATTCATAAACTCATATATATATATATATATATATATATACATACATTCATGTAATATGTATATTTGTTGTTTAATAAATTTTAGCAACATTTCTTATACTTTAATTTTATTTATTTTTGAACTGTTTTGCTGTAATATATTATTTATAAGCGCATAAGGCCGTTGCGATAGCCTATTGGCGTGAACTCTTGATTATTAAGATAGAAGTTCTGAGTTCGATTCCCAGCGACGGCCAAACAAAGAGTATAGATTGATTCACTGAAAAGGTTAATTTATTCACAGCCAGGTCAAAAAAAATTAATGATTAGTTAGTGGCCAAATGGTATTTAAAGCCAGGCCGAAAAAAAAGTAAGTAACTTTATTAAAATCATTGGTTGTAATTTGTTTTCGTGTTTGTTTATGGGCGTGTATTCTACATTGTATGTATACTGGCTTCTAATGTTTAACTCTATAAGCTTAATTCCTTGGCATTACGCTAATTTCTGTTTCTAGATATTTAATTAGCAATTTGTATTTAAGTATTATTTTTGGAGTAAATATTAGGTGTCTTTTTCTAAAGTATTCGAAGAATTTTCATATTTTCTTCCACTACAGACTTTTGAAGATTGATCCTGTAAACAGCTTAATCATTTTAGTTTGGTGTTATTTTCATGTCCGCGGGCTATAATACCATAGTGTAATCGAATTTGACATAATGCGTTGAAAACCATTATTTTTGTTGAGGTATCTGTAACAAAGTTCCCTCCTTATTTGATAGAAACTGGGCAGCGTTTTTCTTAATTAATTTGCAACAATATTCATATATGTTCATTCCATTTAAACAAGTTGTCAACAGTAATACCTAAATATTTACTATACTCGTATTTATACACTTCCTCTAAGTTGTTGCAGTTGTATACATATTGTACACGTAAATGTTACGACATTTTAAACTGTGATGTTTTATTTCGATTTCATCTATCTTATAGTTATTGGTTGGTTTTATTCGCATTAATTTTGATTTGTCCAGGTTAATATATAATTCCTTTTTTCACGTGTCCATTTTATTAGCTCGTCTAAATCTTTTTAAAGTAAGTTCTCTTCTATTTCATAATTTTTATGGAATGTTACAATTGCTACATCATCAGCATATGCAAATATTTTTGCAAATTTTATTGTTTTATTAATATTCATAATGTATAGGTTATAAACCGGACTGGAGCTAATGCAGATATCCTTGTGGTGGTCCATATGTTTGTTGAAATTTTTTTTTTACTAACTGTCTGATTCATTTATACAGCTCTGTTTCTATCTTATTAAACCATTTTAAATATCTTCCAGAGATTCCTATTTCTTCTAATTATTTTAACCCAATATATCATGCCTAATTGTATGAAAAGCTTTTATAAAGTCTATAAAAATTATTGAACAACGGTTTTTGTATTGATATTTGACTGCGTGTATATTCGGCGAAATCTCGAAATACTTTTGAAGTAGATTTTTACTCTTTTGAAATCCGTAATAATCGATTTAAATATCATTATCTGCTAAGTATTTAGCTAAGTAATCTGTAATATAGCTTTTCAGGATTTCAGGATTTTTGTAATTACGTTCGGTTTCGATATCGGTCTATAATTACGTATATATTTTACGTTTCTTTTTTTCTACATCGTTGATTTAATTTCGAAAAAATTCTGATCTGAATAGCATTGTTTCTTCTTTTAACGTATTATTTATTATTTTAGTTATACGGCAAGCAGCGTTATTAACTGCGCGATACCTTTGAATCTTTAGCCCCAATTTTGTCATATCCAATTCCTTTATGTATACTTCATTTATTTATATGTTTCGTTTACTTGCTATGTATACTTAGAACATATATATTTGTATACACACATATATGTATATATTTTGTAATGTTTGTTTATCTATATTGATTCCATTGTCACATGATATTACATTTATGAATATTTTTATTTACTTCGGCTGAGAACTAATTAGTAAAGTTATAAACTTTATCAAGTCCGCTACATGAATCGGCATTTTCTGAATTTCACCCGCCCCCAAAATTGAGAATGTTCGAAACGCTACTGCGGTTATTGTATAGCGATAATTGATCAGTTCAAAAATCGGCCCGCCTAGTGTCCGCATCCAGACTTCTTACAAATGGCACACATCGGTGGTCATGCATGTTTGTGCATATCAAATGTTAGTGTTTTAGTTTCAAACGTATTAAAATAGTACTGCATGTACATGTTACGTTAAAAATTAAATCGGCATATGAATGAATTGCTAACATGCATACTAAAAATTGAACGACGCACAATATTGTTTTCTATTTAATTCGCCATAGCAGAGAGGTTCCGAAAGTTACAAATTGGAAAATTGAATTATTTTTAAAAACTAGTAATTTATAACAACTATCAAAATATAATAAACAAATTTAAGAATAAAATGAAGGCTTAGAAACGTTTATGGGTATAACCCATTATCAGCTAAAAGCCAAACTGAAAATATATGTGATCAGAAACAAATTCGAAATCACACTGTATGAGTTGTGTTCTCAGCTGATGATGGGTTATACCCGAAAACGTTTCTAAGTCTTCATTTTATTCTTAAATTTATTTGTTATATTTTGATAGTTGTTATAAATTACGATATTTTATAATTAACAAACAGGATGTCGAAAGATTCTTTATCGAATTATTTTTTCTACAAATCTCCGCTAGAAAATCATTAACTTTTAATAAATCACCGAAAGGCTTTTGAGCGCGTTATTATTACGTTTTAAATTTTATAAACACGAAACACTGGAACTATTAGATAAACAATAAAGTGTGCACACTGTTGTGTTCTCATCTATTATTAGATGCACTTGACTGGTTCCATAACTGCTTCTGATAATTGTCCAAAATTGAATTCATCAACTTAATCAGAAATACATTTAAAAATATTCCTGATTAGGTTGATGTAAATAGTTATTTCCAGTTCCCATTTATTGTTAATCAGGAAATAATTAATTTAGGGCGCGTATTTTTAATTGCGTAAATTACAGTGAGTAAACAAAATTTCTGCACCAAAAGATTATAGATGCTTGGTCAAACGAACGTGGAAGTTGAATGCCATCACACTCGAGGAGAAATATGAAAATCCAACTAGTAAAAATAATTAAAAATGACTTTAATCGACACCCACTATATGAATACAAAGGATTGGCTGATACAAGACTAAAGTCCAGGCATAGCTTTTCGCGAAGGCTCGAGGAGCTGACATGTACTGCACAGAAAAACAGTGATAGTTTTAGAGGGGTCTGATAGACCCATACCACCTTTAAAATCCTTATTTTTTGATAAATAATTTTCGGAAACAACTGTGTTTTTAAAAAGATATTTATTAAATCAAAATGCTACTTAATATATTTATTTGCGATGCAACTATGCTATACCTTTTTTTTAAAGAATAATTTTTTGGCTTTCAAATTTGTTTATTCGAGCTTATAATTTTATTTAAATTAACATAAATTACCGGTTATTTTTGTTTACCATCTGACTTTTTGTACATGTTTTCATCATCATTTAGTTTGGCTTATTTCAGTTTATACGCAATAATTTAATTGCATTCCAGTAAAAACTAGATAGTATCAAAAAAAAAAAAAAAAAACAGGCAAAAATTATATTCGTTTTTTATTTTTATTTTTAAAATAGAAAATTAAGTTTTTATATGTCCCCTAACACACACAGAAATGAGTCAGATTGTTTTATGCTGCGGAAACGTTATTTATCTCGAAATATACAAGAATTTATGTTATCTTTTTTCCTGAATATGTATATCCTTTATATTTCATTAATGTTAAGATATTTTTAATATTTCGTACCTATTTATAATTACTATTTAAAAATAAAAAATACAAATGAAGGTACTGTACGTAATTTATCGAAAGAAAAAAAAAAATACATTGATTTTACTCGAAGTAATGTAATTTTGTCACTGAAAATGAATTTTTTTAGAATGAATTGGTATGAACAAAAAATATGATACGCAATTATTACTACTGCTTTTTTAATTGATCCGGGGAATTAATAATTTCGCAAAATTAGATCGCGCACTTCTAAATTTTATTTTATGCCAAATGAAATGCCGACACCGTGATTAAAAATAATAATGTTATTTTGAGAACTGTAACATCGCAGTGGAATTTATAATAAAAACTGTGATCGGTGATTAATGGAATTTTTTATATACTTCAAAAGTTGTATTTACATTATTATATTTTTAAACACTGCGATCCTTCTCGTATACGGTAACAGCATTAATTTCTAATATTTGCTACATCTTTCATTACCCACTGTTGGGTTAACTTAAATATTTACCTTATACTTTTATTTGCAGAACAACCTTATCAACCTAGCCAACGTCGGCAATAAACAAAAACTCGTTTCCATTTCCCTCTTAAATTCTATTAAAAAAAAAACCATATACAGCCGCATTATGACAACAGCGTCAACGTTTTCTTTGCCACGAAACAAAATACTTAAAAGTTTATCAGCAATCCGTCCGCGTTAAAAGGATGTAGTTTTTTTTGTTTTTTTTTTCGTCGCTTCTATTGATAATATTTTATACAAATTAAAGGAGTATTTAATTATGAAGTGAAATAAAAACGCTTTTCTCTTTTACTTTAAACGATTTTTTATTTGTTCCAACGATCCGAAATTTCAAGTTTCTCAGTTCGGCGGCGACCTTGTTTTATTTATTTAATATGGTTAAAAAATTGAATTTTGTTCATTCAAACGATCTTTCTTCGTATTTATTTAACTCTTCGTTTAATTTTCTCGGATTTTTATTAAATACAGCTGTTATATATGCCGGTATAATATAGATATATTTCTAAGAGGGGGTCGCCTCAGCAGTTTGCTCTTTGGGCGGACAACTTCCCCTGTTGCCACCACCCCACCGCGTCGCCACTTGACACACTACTAAATACGGACAATAGATCTAAAAAAAAACAAAAAAACGCGAAATATTCGAAAAACCGAAACAGCCATGAAAATAATCTAAAGATGGAAATTAAAATGTTTCCGAAATGAATAAACTTTTTATCAAATTTGATGTCAATCAGAAACAATGTTGCTTCTGTCAACTCTGGAACTGTTTTTAATTCATCCGATGACGGTATGGCTTTTAGAGACCCCGCGAGCTATTATAACTTACTTACGTTCGACACAGGACCGTCCTGATCATTTATATGACATTAAACTATTACTAGAATAAATTTTACGTGATATAATCAATAATTTTATGCAGATCAGTATCGCATTAATATTTCTCGGAAGTAAATGGACACATTTAATTCTACATAATATATACATATAGGTATATGTAGAATTTCAAAATTTACCTTCCCCAACAAACAAAACAAAACAATAACAATAGAGCGCTCGTTGCACTACTCATAAAAAAAAAAATTAAATACGTTATTATAACAACTTACTTTGCCAAGACGATTCTGGGTAGACCGAATAATAAATGTGAAACAGCGCTAGGCGAGCAACTGGGGTCAAACAACCGAAAGCATTTGAATTGCAATACGTATCGCGTGAACGTAATTTACTAGGCGGCTGATAAGAGTATAGCGCGAAACACTAGACACACATCATTTCACTAAAACCGATAACAGAAAACACAGTCTGTAAACTAATCGTGAAACGCGTAACCTTGCAAGCAGCTGTACGACAAGAAAAAAAAACTAACCGTGCCACTTAGTTAACATTCTTCCGTTATTGTGTCCTTTAAATCTACCTATCAGGTCGTGAAACTGCTGCACTATTCCGTAACTTATCGCGATAATCGCCTATTTATTAAGACACAAAGCCGCCGTCACCACGATCTGATCTGGTAAAAAACGTCAGTCGTGCAACAAGAACAGTTCCATCGGCAGTTAGTTCTGCGCAGCGATCTGGCGTCGAAACAAATTAAATTGTTAGGGCATCACGGCCTTGTAATGTTCAAGTAATTAACAAGATGCTAGAAGAAACCGCTGAAAATCTAAATGTAATTGCACAAATTGTCACTTCCTGTTTTCCGATTCGCATTTGTTATTTGTATCGCGATTCGATTGCATTTCATTTTCTGTCAACGTCGAATTCAGCCGGCGAACCGATGTTGCATATTTCCTTTTACTTCCGCAATTAATAACACGCGAATCAGGCCCGTGCCCAGAATTTTGAAAAGAGGTGGATTTTGATAATTTTCCTTAACATACATATCTTATAAATAGAACAATACGTTTTTCAATAATAATTAATCATTTTCATCATAATTTCGATTTATATATTAATAATTTACATAATAAATGGATTACCCCGTATAAACATATTAATAACAATTACATATGTTATCGATTATACTCGTAATAACATTTTTTTGCATAAAATATTAACAAAGTACCTAAAAGTACAGAACATGTTTTTTCTTTTTTTTTTCTTTTTTTTTTAAACGTAAGAACACCCTAAAAAATCATCAATATTTATATTAAATTTTTGATTTTTTTTCCGATTTTTTTTTTTTTTTTTTTTTTTTTTTGTATTTATAATAACTATTTCAGTTCTTATGAGGGGGCAACCCCGCCCCCCGTGGACACGGCTTTGACGCGAATGCCGAAAGATTGGCTTCCAGTAAAATAACCGATATTTTGCAGCTTATACGAATAGCCGAGTCTCATCGAGAATGCAGAGATGTGCGGTGAAAAGAGCGGACTGAAAGTAAACCCAAAGCTCTGCTACATATTGTGAAATAATTTTCAAGCAACGTCTCACAGTTAATTACGCATAATAAAGTTATAAATGCACGTTTTGAAGAATGTGGCGACAGTGAAAACTGTGCAGATTATAAGTATTTCGTATTAACACGGCGAAGTGAATGTTTAAGAGTATGCGATGTAGTTTATATGTATCACGCGTACCACATTAATCCAAACAGTTGAAGAACTGAAAAGCTCTGTCAAGTACGCAAGACTGGGGAATCCTGGAGAACTATAATTAAAGATGATCCAAAAACATAAATGAAGCTCTTCCAACTGGTTTCGATATAAGAAGCGGAACAAATACAACTTGAAGAAATGGAGAATAGCGAACGACGACAGGTGTCGATGCGGGCTAATACAACATGACGAACACATATGTAGGTGTAATTTAAATTTATTCGGCACGTTTGACGCAGCAAAATTATTTCGTAACATTGACAAAGAAACACACTAAAGGGGTTTCTGATCTATTGGTCAAAGATGGGAATATAATTTAAAACGTTCGACCACCGGATACGTTGTAATAATATTAAATAATACCGCACGAATCAGGGAAATCGCGATGTATGGAACTGGCGTCTGTTTCGCTTTCCCTTCTAATAACAGTAACTTAAAGGCGTAAAGAGAAAAAAAATACTGGCACTACTACAAAATCTCCTTGTTCGGGTTCACTGCAAATTACTAAAATTATTATCGCCATTCACAAATCAAAAGAGTGATGTTCTGTCGCAATCATTCACTTCATCGAAATGTAATTGCATAAACGCAAGTAAGAACTCATCGGATGTAAATTAGTACACGATATTATGGGAGCAACATCGGCAAGTCAACTAGAGACTTTTGTCGAACAGTGTGGTATTGAATACGGTCAAACATATCGATGGTATGGCAAAATCGACAAATACGCGGACAACAGATGAAGACGTAAGAAATACAACAACGAGCAGACCAGGATCTGAAAATTCAAAATGGAAGATGAAACCACGATCGAGACCACCGACCCCGCATAGATTAAAAGTTACCGAGTATTCTCGAAGAATAGAAGAAAAAAACAAAAATATCGAGTGTGACTAAAACGAAGGGGCGAATAATGAAAGGAAGTCGAGGAATCGAGGATTAAGTGAAGTGAAGGAGAAAGCGAGAAAAACCCGGAGAAAAATAAAACCTACATAGAAGAGAGTACTCCGAAGATATACATGACGAAAACGGATGCAGAGAGGATTTTCGAGATTAAAAGGGAAGGCAGGATGGATAATGCAAAACATTGCTACAAAGGTAGAAGGATAAAAGGGGACCAACTGTGAGCTCCGCTAAAAAATCGTATACGTGTAGCCCCCCCGCCTTTTAGAATATTTAAAATCCGCCCGGTTGATATAACTGGCGCGTTCGGTCGTACGCTGATTTAATTTTCACTAAGCACTTCATTCGTATTGAAGCGTTCAATTTTTCGCTGTCCTTTCGAGGTTCATCGGAATTCTATGAAACATTGATGAAGTCGTTATTAAACATGTCACGTGTCTCATTAAGTTAATGTGTCGTGCGGTAAAAGGATTTCTGTGTCACTGCAGATATAACCGCGGCTGTAGTAAGCGATCTGAAATAAGGTTGCCTGTTTTTAGAATATGCCGGAGAAAATGTTGAAATTGGAAGACAAATGTAAACATTCTTCCAAGTCTGCAATAGAACCATTCGCAGAAACTTCATTCTGTTCAAACTCGATTTTTCATTCGTTTCGATTCTGCTGCTTCATCCTGGAATACCTTTGTCGTTTCCGCAATTCCTAAGCCCAGTTCTATCCAATTTGCTTCCTTTTCGAAATTTTCAGTCAATAAAAGTCTTGCTTGCTAGCATAGTCCGCTACACCTAATGACATATTTCATTTCCGCCCAGGACGCAGACGTTTACACATTCCTTTGCTGGCATCTCTGCAGCTTTTGACAACGTCTCCCCCCCCCCACCATCTTCGATGTAATATTTAATGTTCCGCCACGCTTTTTATCTCCAATTAGTAATCCATTCCGTTATAGAACCGGCATTCCTTAAACTGTAATCTTATGCTGATTTCGCAGCATTCCTGACTTTGTTTGATCACTTTTATTTTATCGAAATTACTTTTTTTCGCCTAAATTCTTTTATTTTTTTTACTCATTTATTCCTCTCGTCTGAAAACCCCTTAATGTCATTAAGAAACACTTTATCATCCGATATCGGTTTTTTCATCTCGCGGCTAAATTTTCAACTATGCCTCTCGATTTTATGCCATTTTCGTCCTTCTTTAATTACCTTTGTATTAAACAATGCCGCAATCTGTCTGTTTTCTTTTTTCGATATTCGGGTTTCTTTGAACCGTAATTCATTTTTTTTTTTTTTTTTTTTTTTTTTGGGCTCGTCAACCAAGGACCTTTACCCAGAAACAAAAGGTAAGGAAAGAAGTCGGTTATATTTTGATTCGATCAGAGATTTTAACTAAAAAGGAACAAAGGAGTTATAATTGTTGTAATTAAAGTTGGTTGTCTCTCCGCGTTATTGTTAATTCGAAACGCCGATTGTTATCTGTTATCTCTTATCAGCTTACTCGGTGAGATCGTTTTAATTTACTTAACTGCGGCGTATTTATTTCATTTATCTATTTTTACGTTCGTTCGATTTCAATTTCATATTTCAGCGATTAATTTATTTTCTTTTTTTTTATCGTTCACGTTTTCTACATCTCCTCGTGCTGGTAAATGAGCTCGCTCAGTGGGGGCCGCCCGGCGGCCTCCGCCAAGGATGCTAAAGCCAGCAAAAGCATGTCGCTCAACCTAATGGAGGTTGACGTTGCTGCTAAGCGTAAACTCTCCGGTCCCCTCTCGCCGTCTTCGACTTTACCTAACAAGGATCTGCGGCTTTCTCAGCCTGATCTTCCTAATCTGGTTAGTTTACCAAATTCTAATAGCGTTAAAGCCATTGAAAACTGTAATATAGATTCCCATAATTTTACTAATATTAATAAGAATAATATCAACCAAAGCCAAAACTCGACCTCTTCCACCTCCAATTATAATACAAACGACAACAACACTAAAAAGAAAAATAACAATAATAATAGCAATGGCAATAAAAATAACAATAACAACATTAACAACAATAATTGTAATAATAATTGTAATAATAATAATAATAATAATAATAATAATAATAATAATAATAATAATAATAATAATAATAATAACAATAACAACCAAAATAGTAGTAGTAGTAACAATAATAGTACCAATACTGATAATGATAATACTACTAATAGTAATAGTAATGATAATAACAGTAATGACAATGTTAATGATAGTAATAATGGCATTAATAGTAATAACAACACCAGCAATAATAATATCACTGGTAATGATAATACCGTTAATATCTCTGAAAATCTCTGCAGCGATCAGGGCATTTTTCCTCCAGACCACCCAGGTCCCTTTTCAATTCTTGTTGAAAATTCATCCCCTGATAAGAATATTGGATACTTTCATCCGCTAGCCTTGGCTAGATTAATCAACAAAATTTCTACCTCTTTTTCAGATATTGTCCCACAGGGTAAAGGGCGTATCTCTGTTTTGTTCCCCTCTGCCTCTTCCGCTAATGAATTCCTTTCTAAGACTCCCTTCTTTAAATCCAATAATCTTAACGCATTTATCCCGCATAATGCGTTATATAGGATTGGAGTTATAACCGGTGTCCATCCTTCCTTTCCATTGGAAGACATCAAAGAAGGACTTGTATCCTCTATTCCGGTCATTTCATTACGACGTATTCTCCGCTCTTCAGAAGGTTCTAAAATTCCGACTAGAAGTGTCGAACTGAAATTCGCCAAATCCTACCTCCCTCAATTCGTATCCATATATGGACTTCGCTTCTCAGTCTCTTCTAGCATTCGTTCTCCCACCCAGTGTTCCAATTGTTCTCTTTTCGGACATATTGCACGCAATTGTCGCAGCTCCCACTCCATCTGCTCCCATTGTGCATCCAAACACTCCTTCTCGGAATGCCCCAATCTACAGGAACTTCCTTTCTGTCGAAACTGTAAAGGTTCCCATGTTTCCTCAGATCGTCGCTGTCCAGAGTGGCAAAGACAAAAAGATATAAAAAGGATCATGGCTTTTGAAAATATCTCTTTCCATGAAGCCGTCAAGATCAAATCGTCTAATTCTGTAACTCAAGCCTTTTCATATGCCAACCGGGCTGCAGCCCCCATTCCTTCTCAAAACATGTCCATCAACTCTTCTAAGGTTCTCTCTCTTCCTCGTCCAAAATCTCCAACATTCCATAAATTTCACAAGTCTAAACCGCATCATAAACCGCTCCCCCAATTTCCTTCTATCCCTTCTTATCACCCTCATTCACCCTCAGTTGGATGGGCTCTAAGTAAAGTGTCTTCCCCCTCTTTTAATCCACTCTTGCCTGCTTGTCCCTCATCTGTTCCTCTTTCCAACACTTCGCCTTCTCCCACAGAGTTCACTTCAACCATCTCCAGTCTCTCTGCTGCTATTATGGAGCTTCTTGCATCTTACAATATACCTTCGTCCTCTTCTTTCATCGACAGTCTTTCATCCTTGTTGTCTAACAGCGTTAACTTCAAATAATTCAACCTATTTTTGTTTCTCTTGTTTTCTACTTCCTTTATTTTTTTTTTCTTTTTTTTTTTCTTTTTCTTCTTTTTCTCCTTCTACCCTTCAATACCCTTCTTCTTCTTTCTGTATTTCTTACAGTTCAGTACAATTGCTTACTTGCACGCTTTACATATGGAATTTTCCACGCTACGGTTCATTCCAGAAAATTATCATCTCGTTGGTGATGGCGTTAAGCAGAAGGAGGCCTACAAACTGGTCCTACACCAGTTCGTGCAGGTTATTCTATTCTTGCTTTCGCTCACTCTGTTCCGAATTTGGCCGCAATTAAACTTGAAGGTTGCTAAACTGGCACATAACCAAGATTCCGCGAGCCCATTTTTTTTTTCTTTCATCACCTTAAATTATTTTTACCACATGTCTCAGAATAATTCTTTAAATATTCTTCAGTGGAACTGTCGTAGCATACATGCAAATAAACAAGCGTTAGAGGGGCTATTAGACCTCTACAACATTCAAGTAGCATTGTTGTCTGAAACTTGGTTAAAATCCACTTCAAAAATCCACTTCAAAGACTTCTTCATAGTACGTTCTGATCGTGTAGACGGGTATGGTGGAGTGGCTATTCTTGTTAGAAACGACTTACCATACCAGTCGCACAGTATTTCCTTCCTTCCTCCTCCTTATCCTAATCTCCCTAATATGGCACATATTTCTCTATCAAATCTCCTTCCTACCCCTATTCACATCGCTTGTGTGTACAATCCACCAAATTCTAGTCTTGCTCAGCTTCCCCTTCACCCATTCCTTTCGACTCTTTCAAATCCATTCATCATTGGGGGTGATTGGAATGCCCATTCTCCACTCTGGGGCTGCTCTGGTCACGACAGCAATGGCTCTATCCTTGAAAACTTCATCCTAAATCATAACCTCTTCCTCCTTAATGATTCTTCTCCTACCTGCTTCAAAAACCCTTCATCTAGTTCAGTCGATCTTTCTTTCTCTTCTCCCAATTTTGGTCTAAACTGCTTTTGGAGAACTCTTGATGGTACTTTTGGCAGTGATCACTCTCCTATTGATCTAACTCTTAATGACGTCCTACCTCCTTCATGCTTCAAACCTCTTCATTCTCCTCATTGGCTTCTCTCCAAAACTGATTGGGGCAAATTTCGTTCTTTAGTCGATTCCTCTCTCTCTCCTATTCAGGCTGATTCCGATCCTCTATCTCAATACAACCTTTTCACCCAGTCTCTCTATTCTGCTCTTTCCCTCTCATCCCCTCCCTTCCCTTCTAATAACTGTCGTAAAACTTCTGCTGCCTCCTCACTCTGGTGGAATGACGAGTGTAAAGCAGCCTTCAGGAAGAGTACCGACACTTTTAGAACTTTTCACTCCTGCTCTTCTATGTCTAACTTCCTAGCTTACAAAGAAGCTAACGCTAGAGCCCGTAGCATCCTAAAGGCTGCCAAGAGGAATTCTTGGAGAAGTTTCTGTTCCTCATTTTCTGGAGATACGCCCTTCTCTCAAATTTGGAAGTTAGCTAGGGCCTTTAGATTTCCCTCCTCCGAGCGCCCTCTTCATTCTACTCCTGCGTTGCCACATCTTCATTCCTTTTTGGACTTTATCTCGCCCGCTTATGTTCCTTCTCTTGAAGAAATTAGTTCCCCCTCTTACTACTCTACCTCTGAAGACCATTTTCTTTCCTCTCCTTTTCGTTACGATGAGCTCCTATCCGTTCTTAACAAATCCACTAACTCCACCCCCGGACTAGATGGCCTCTCATATCCAATCCTTAAAAATCTCTCCTCTTCCTCGTTGCATTCTCTCTTAGCTATCTATAACTCCTTTCTAATCTCTGGTCACACTCCTAAATCCTGGAATGATTTTATAATCATTCCTATTCCTAAAAGAAACCAGTCTTCTTTCCGACCTATCTCCCTCGCCTCTTGTCTTCGAAAACTTTTCGAAGGCTTAATCAACAATCGTTTAATCTGGTGGCTGGAGCATAACAATCTCCTCCCTCCCAATATGTTTGGTTTTCGCCCTGGTCTTGGTCCAATCGACTGCATTAGTACCTTTCTATCGGACATCTACAAATCATTCCTAGATAGAAAGTTTACTATTGCCACATTCGTCGACGTCGCATCTGCGTTTGATAATGTTCATCTTCCTTCACTGGCTTCTAAGCTCATTTCCCTCAATATTCCTCCTATTCTCGTTACCATTATTCTTAATCTGTTCCAAAATAGATCTCTTTTTCTTTCTGTTCCCTCCTTTTCAACAATCAGACGTTGTTACCGCGGCTTGCCTCAGGGTTCCTGTCTTAGTCCTTCTCTTTTTAATATTTATCTCCTTGATATCGCTACTCTTCGCATTCCTTCTTCTTCTCTCCTTTTTGCGGATGATATCCTTATCTACTCCACTTCAGACGTGCTAGCTACAGCTAACGAGGAGATTAATTGTTCTCTATCAGTCCTCAGTAGTTCCCTCTCCAGTGTTTTTCTTTCTCTTTCTCCTTCCAAGTCTTCTTCTATTATTTTCTCCCTCCGCCCATATAATCGTGCTCTGGTAAACATCATCTCCTCCAACTATCCTATTCCTATTGCTAATTCCATATGCTATCTTGGTCTTTTCCTAAACAGTCGACTCTCTTTCCAAGAACATATCGAGTACCTTTATATATCTTGTCTTAAGAGACTAAATCTCCTGAAAGCCTTATGTCCTCTCAAGTGAGGCGGTGATCCATATATTCTCATAATTCTCTACAAATCCATCATTCGTTCCAAACTAGACTACTGTTCCTTCTTATACGGCAATGCCTCAAACTCCCTCCTGCGCAAACTTGATAGAATCCAAAACTCCTGTCTTCGGCTCTGCATTGGGGCCCTAAAGTCTTCTCCCATTCCTGCCATTTTGTCTGAATCTAATATTAAACCCTTGTTTATCCGCAGATCTCTGCTTGGTTACCGTTTTCTAATTAAACGCCTCCCGATCTCTTCATCTAAACTTATTTCTTCCTATCTGTATATCAATGAACACTGGCGCTTCGTTCCTCACAAAATCCCGGTTCTTGCGCACATAGCTGCTCGGGTCTCTAAGTTCTCTCCTTATGCCTTTTCCCGCAATAAGCTTCCTTACTTTTCTTTTGATTTCAATAGTACATGTCTTCCCGTCTCATTCTCCTCTCTTCCTCTTCGTGCTAACTCCACTCCTCAGAGCACAGTGGTCAGTGAATATGTCCACATATTAAATTCTTCATTTCCCCGTCATGTAAAAATTTTCACTGATGGTTCCAAAAATGATTGCGGGGTGGGCGGTGCTTTTACAGCCCCCTCGCTTAATCACTCGGAATCCTTCAAACTTCCTTCCTTTTGTTCCATTTTTTCTGCTGAAGCAGTCTCCATTCTCCGTGCTGTCTCCTTTATTTCCTCTTCAAGAGGGATCTGTAAGTTTCTCATTATTACTGATTCCAAATCCGTGCTGCAAGCTATCTCTTCTCCTCCTTCCCACTCGACTAATGACATTATTCTTTCTGTTCGTGCCTCTATCTCCAACTTGCGCTTAGCACGTTCTATCCTTATTGACTTTTTATGGGTTCCTAGCCACTCTGGCATTGAGAGCAACGAAGCAGCTGACTTCCTAGCTCGCTCAGCGTCTCTCAATGGTCCATTCCTTCCGCATTTTCCTGCCTCAGACATCCTTTTCCTCTCCGCAAGTCTCCATACCAGACTGTGGGTTGACATCTACCCTTCCTTTTTTGCCAATCGCTCCTCTTTCTACCTCCTCCTACAGCCTACTCCCAATTCACAGCCTTGGTACCAATTTCTTCCTTTTTCTCGGCGCTCGGCTATTGTTTCTTTAATCAGACTGAGACTTGGCCATTCCCTCCTTCCCTTTTCTCGTTTTTCTTTTTCTCTTTCACCTTCTCCCTTTTGCCCTCTCCACTCAACTGATCCTCCCTTTATATGTGACCCCAACCATATCCTTTTCGAATGCTCTGCTCTTTTTCCTCAGTGCTCTCATCTATACGCCGAACTTTTGGCGTTAGATCTTCCTACCCCTTTCAATGCTTCCTTTATCCTTTCCTTCCCATCTCCAGCCGTTGTTCCCCTCCTTCTTTCCTTTATACTTTCTATCTCCGATCGCCTCAGAATCTGAGTAGGTGATCTAGGTCCATGTAGTTGGGTCAGTGTTAACACCGAGCTCATTTAAAAAAAAAAAAAAAAAAAAAAAAAAAAACAAATAGCAGGAATAATTAGTTGGGAAGGAAAGGACAGGATATAGGATGCACAATAAGGGGTAGGAAGTCCAAGCTTAAGCAAATAAGAATATAAGGCAGAACGCTCCGTTTCTAGCCATTCGGTAATCTTCGGTAATGAAGCGGCGGACTCATTGGCACAGGTTGCTGCCTCTTCCCACTTATTTTTTTAAAAAGTCTCATCGTCTAATCTCTTTCCGCTGTGTAAAGGTTTTTTATCTCAGGTTATGGTATCATGCGCTTCCTCTTTTTCTAACAATTGTTATTTTTATCTGTCTGCGCAACCTAGTCTTCTTACCATTTCCTTCACTTCGTCGTTCTGTTGTTGTCTCCATTATTCTTCTGCGTTCTTAAGTCATAGTCTATTATCTTCGTCTCGTTTTCGTTTTTTATTAGTTTCCTCTCCGCACTGTCCTCTCCCATTAACAATATCTGACCCTACAAAGCTTCCTTTTCTAATTGTTTCTGAGTAAAGGTGCCCCGGTTGACGAACCCAACCAAAAAAAAAAAAGGTTTTTCTATTTTTACCTTTGCCCAATTCTTTCGGAAAAACAGACTGTTAAAAAACTTTGAGAGCCATAACAAGTTTCTCTGGCATCTTATATAATGATGAAAATTTATATTGCGAAATGCAGCTTTCGAAAAAAAAAAAAAGGAAAAAAAAAACTGAATATAGAATCGTACAATATTAATTTTTATAGCGAAGGCGATCAATGCTTTTGTCTAATTAATAACTCGCTTCTATATATTAATTAATTTCATTTTTCGCTTTACGAGAAAAATTCTTAAATCGTTTAATGCTTTTGCAGTGATTATAAAAAATCATTTTAAATCATTTTCAGGAGACACCGTGTTAAATGCACCGACCAGCATCATAAATTAATAAAGGCGTCTTGTTTACTACTTCTATGTACATGTACACCCTGTCAAGAAAGTATCGGGAATTGTTAAATAAAACGAACAATTTTTAATTTTCATCCAAATTTATTTTGTCACCTTCAAAATAACATCCATTCGAAGCGATGCACATATGCCAACGCTTTTTCCACTCGGCAAAGCACTTCTGATAGGCGGTTTCCGGGATGGCCTTTAGCTCTCGCGTCGCATTCGTCTTGATGTCATCAATCGATTCGAAGCGCATTCCCCGTAGCGGAAATTTGAGTTTTGAGAATAGGAAGAAGTCGCAGGGTGCTAAATCTGGTGAATACGGCGGTTGTTCGATGATATTTACCGAGTGTTTGGCCAAAAACTCATTCACAATTATGGCTTTGTGAGACGGCGCATTATCGTGATGGAGAATCCAAGAATTGTCGACCCACAAATCGTTACGTTTACGACGGATAGCCTCTCTCAAACGTCTCAAAACACTTAAGTAAAACTCTTTGGTGACTGTCTGTCCGGCTGGCACATATTCATAGTGTACCACGCCTCGAATATCGAAGAAAACAATCAACATGATCTTCACTTTCGATCGGCTTTGGCGAGGTTTTTTCGGCTTTGGCGCGCCAATTGGCCGCCATTCGGACGATTGCTGGTTCGTAAGCGTGTCGTACTCGTACACCCATGTCTCGTCACCAGTAATTATCTTTTCCAAGAAGGTAGGATCCAAATTGGCTCGATCCAGCATGTCTGCAGCTACCTGTTCTCGGTACTTTTTTTGAAAGAAATTCAGGTCTTTCGGAACAAGCCGAGCCGCAACGCGTTGCATACCCAATTTTTCGTGCACAATCGTACGTACGCTCTCGTGTGACATGCCCAATCCATGAGCCATCTCTCTCAAGCTCACATGACAATTTTCAGCAACGATTTCCTTGATTTTATCGACGTTATCATCGGTCACACTCGTTGAAGGCCGTCCAGAGCGAGGCATGTCTTCGACCGTCTCCCGACCATCCTTGAACGCTCTGTACCACTCGTAAACCCGCGTTTTTGATAAAGCAGATTCACCAAAAGCCTTCTGTAACATTTTCAGTGTATCGGCACAAGAAATTTCGTTCGAAACACAGAATTTAACACAAGTACGTTGTTCAATATTTTCACTCATTGTAAAACTTCGACAAAACACTTCAAGGTCGACTGATTTTAACAGCTGCTGTAAACACACTGGTTGACAGATCGCGCTAAAAATAGGCATCATAATACAAAACAGTTGTACCAACCTGGAAAAAAAAAATTATCTGCCTAGCTATTACCCGGGAGATTTAAATTGACAATTCCCGATACTTTCTTGACAGGGTGTATATAATGGTTAAATAAGACCATGTTTACTGTTTTTAACCGACTACAAAAAAAGGAGAAGATATTCAATTCAACTGTATTTTTATTTTTATTTTATTCTTTTTATGTGTGTTACCAAAGAACTTCTAGATGAACCGATTTTGATGATTCTTCTTTTATTTCAAAGGTGGTGTTTCTCATGTGGCCCCATTTAAATTTGATCAAGATCTGACCGGTAGTTTTTGAGTTATCGTTAATAATGCGGGAGATTGAAGCTTTTTGGATGCTTTTCATTCGTGACTGTTTTCACCGTCCGGTTAGATTTATTGACTTAAAATACTATAAATTTGCCAAATTACCATGGAAATGTAGCTTTTGATGCTTTTACCATGGAAATATCTGTTCTTATTAAAAATTTTTTTAATTTAATTGAATAAAAATGCACTAAAAAGTTTTTTTTCATTAATTATTTATTTGGAACTGCTGAATTAGTACAGCATTTACCAAATTAGAACAAAGAGAAGTACACGGACGATTTAAAGGAAGTGGCTAGCACTATTTAAAGTAGGTTACATAAACGGAGTTACAACTAGTCACATTAAACGAAGTTCAGTTGACAAGGTCGAACGGGTGGCGTCTGCGCAATCGGCGTGTGTCATTTTGGTCATCCAGGAGCTGTACGACCTCCGTGTTGGTATGATTATGAAGTCTCTGTACGTAACGGGTTGACTTTTTCCTGATCGTCTCACTGATGGGGTCCAACTCGAGATCCCTACGGAGCTGGTCATTTGTGAGGTAAAACGGGGCCTTCGTTATTGTTCGCATAAATTTGTTTTGGAACCGCTCAATAATAAGTCTGTTTGAATCGCAAGTGGTTCCCCAGAGCTCGCATCCGTAAGTCCACATGGGCTTGAATATCGTAGTGTAGATCAGCTTCTTGTTGACCAGGCTGAGATTTGATCGCCGTCCAATAAGCCGGTGGAACCGGTTAAACTGCATGTTCAGGAGGTCTCTTTTGGCGCGAACATGCTCCTGCCAATTGAGCTTGCAGTCCAAGTGTAGACCTAGTAGGCGTGCTTGACTGGCAGTAAGGGACCGGAGAACCTTCGATGCTCGTAGGAATGTAATGGTGGGGGCGCAGCGCAAAGTCTACCCTGACTGACTTCGATTGGTTCAGTTTAATTTTCCACCGCATGGCGGATATTTGATTG
Source organism: Icerya purchasi (assembly GCA_039619475.1). Taxonomy (NCBI): domain Eukaryota; kingdom Metazoa; phylum Arthropoda; class Insecta; order Hemiptera; family Monophlebidae; genus Icerya; species Icerya purchasi. The sequence continues at coordinate 250,283,935 of CM077116.1, forward strand.
ACTGCATTTTAGAGATTACTGACTGCAATGTCATAATTTATGTTGCATGCTGTTATGGCTGTGTCATCTGCAAAAAGCGCTGTCGTGACATTGCAGGCTTCATGAATATCCATGGTATATAATAAGAAAAGAGTCAAGGACGCTGCCCTGAGGAACGCCTGCAGCTAACACTAAAAAGGTAAAAAATAATTACTCCCGATAAAAAATATCTATATCAGAGTGATATAACACTTAAGTGGTGATATCGTAATTCTTATACAACATTTATACCTTAATTAGATTAGGATTCATATTACATATTAAAATAATAATTAAAACTTGCATTAAATGTTTATTAAATTGTTCCTAGATATAGTAACATGAATTTGATGCCGACTCTGATTAAGGTATTAATGTTGTATAAGAATTACGATATCACCACTTAAGTGTTATATCACTCTGATATAGATATTTTCTTATCGGGAGTAATTACTTTTTTTACTTTCTAGTGCATTTTTAAATTTTTATAATAAACCTTCAAGTATCGGTATTTATTTTTTGTAAAAAAGCATTTTTATTTTCTAATGATTGCATTCTGTCTGAAACGTTGAAAATAAATGTATTATTTTAACGCGATGCTGTCTTTGAAAATTATTTAAAATTAAATTGTTAAAATGTCCATACACAGGAATAAAACTGGTTAATTTAAAGAAGCTTAGTAACAAAATAACGTACAAAAATAAACCCAGTGGTCCGGTTTTGAGAACCAAAGGTAATTTTTGACAGCCGATAAAACGACCGTTTTGCGAGATAACTAACATGAAATGTTCACATCGGCAACCGAGCAAGACGCGTTTTACGAACAGAACGATCGACATTTCATTTCGGCGGTGATTTTTAAAATTTATACAATTCGCTCTCATTTATACAGAATAAACATGTGCACATAAGCCTTTTTTATCAGCTCTTACGTTACCCTGTTAATGTTTCGCAAAGCATTTCCGTTGTAACAGATTTTAGGACTTAATCATATAGGCAGGAATATTTCAGTCTCTCCGCCTTTCTTGAAAATGATTTTAATTGAGGCTGAACAGATTTGAATGAAATTTAAGTAGATTATATAAATTGCAGTCTAAAATGTGCATCATACTTGAATTGTTTCAATGTCTCAAAAGGTTTTCACGATAACCGCGAAAATGTGTATGCAAGTCCTTTTTCAATAACATATAGCAGTTCATTTTACCTAGAAGAAAGACTGCCAAACTACGATATTCGTGAACTAATATCTCTATTCCTTTTATGTTTTTATTTATAACATATTATAATTAGCTTTATTTTAATTATTAATTTTTCATCGTTCGTAAACAAAACTTTAGTTTTTGGTTATTTGTTCGTCGCGTTTGTTTTTTACCTATTTATTTTTTTTAATATTTGGTTACATACTATAAACGGTGCAGCTTGATTCTAATGATTCTTTGTTCATGCAGAAGTGTACCATCGGTAAAAAAATGATACCAACCTGTAAGTTTGTTGTAAAAGTTAAAAAAGAAAAATGCGCTAAAAATAACAAAAATAATTAGATAAAAGACAATATATTTCCGGCTAATATAATACTTATGATCATTCATCAACAACATTAACTTTTTGGAACCGGTAACAAATCAAATTGGAGTAAATGTTCATTACTGAACTTGCAGAAAATGAATGATCGTATATTATTATATGTATTCATTAATAAATTTTTAATTATTGTTGCACTCCAAAACATTAATGTTAAGCGCTTACTTTTTTTGTGCATGCTTTTAATGGACATGTTTGTACCGCGAACGGAACAAAATCTTTATCGATATACATATATTAAAGCGAAAATAGGGAAATATTTGAAAGGCACATCAATTATTACCATTTCGTTGCAACTACTAGGTCTATTACTATGCACTAACACCATCTAAAAATACATTAAAAAATTAAAATTTTTTGGGGGTGAAAAAAGGGGTAAAAGTCAAAAATCGCTTTTTAAAAAACTAACAATCACGCTACAGTTAAAACCATTTACACCAAAAATAATTGAAATTTTACATGAACATTACTTATATATATACTACTCATGATGAACAATAGGAATACTTTTTTGAAAATTCGAACATTAAGGGGAGGTAAAAAGGGGTTAAAAACTGTTTTCCAAAAAACACACAATCTGTAATATTTTTGGTACAAACGGGTTTACCAAATTGCAATTCCACATGAAGACATGTACTAAATGTGTGCAAAATTTTTTTCAAATCCCAAAATTTTGAGGGGAAGAAAGAGCAAAACCCCATTTTTAAGAAAACCAAAAATCACGCTACAATTCAAACGAATCGGGATTATCGCGTGTAATTTCGTGTGAATATAATGCGTATACTGAAAATATCAAATAAGAACGCTTTTTTAAAAATTTGAATTTTAAGGGGTGAAAAGGGACTAAAAACTGTTTCCCGAAAAATGCACAAACTGTTATAGTTTTGGTGAAAATGGGTCTTCATAATTGTAATTTTGCATGAAGATACCTCATGTGGTGTACTAAAAGTGTGCAAACTTTTTTTCCATCGCCGAAATTGTAAGGGAGAAAAAGGGCAGAAACTCAGACCTGAGAAAACCAAAAATCACACTACAGTCCTTACGAATAGTAATCATCGTGTGTAATTTCATGTGAATATAATGTGTATACTGAAGATGCCGAATGAAAACGTTGTTTTGAAAATTCGAACTTTAAGGGGTAAAAAAGGGTTAAAAGTTGTTTCTAAAAAAATACACAAACTGTTATATTTTTAGCGCAAATGGGTTTAATTGAAATTTCGCATGAAGACATACGTGTATAGTGTACTAAAAGTGTGCAAAATTGTTTTCCTTCTCCAAAATTTTGAGGGAAAAGAATGGCAAAATTCCATTTTTGAGAAAACCAAAAATCACTCTGCAATCTAAACGAATCGTGATTGTCAATGTGAATACAGTGTTTATACTGCTTTCCACTTCTAATTACAGTGGAACCTGGTTATAACGTCATTGAAGGGACCAGAAAAATGTTAACGTTATATCCGAGTGACGTTATAAAAGAGCTGCCTTGAAATCTGAGTTGAAGAATATAAGAAGTAAAAACGCAAATGTTTTACATGAAATTATTTGTTGAAATTTACTACAGGAAATAATTAAAACATTAATTTGTGTAAAAAGAACAAACAAATGTTACTCACAATATCGTAAAGGCTTACTGTTGAAAAAAATCTGTAATCTTCTTTTGTACAGTCTTCTCAGAAAAATAAATTTTCTCTGTCGTGCTGCATACATCCTGTAGAGCGTTGAGTGTTTCAGCAGACGTTTCTCTGAAGTGGAAGAACCGAGAGAGAGTCTCAGCAGTTTTCATCGCTTCGTGAATGGATGGACAAACGATGACTTCTTCGGTCTGGTCAGCATCTTCATCTGGACTATCTTCAACTTCCTTGTTTTGCACATCTGCGACGATTTCTGCATCACTCAACCTTTGGAATGTTTCCACATGATTACCTACTGATGCGTATGAATCGATGTCATTTCCAAAGTTACTCTGGTCAACATTAAACTGTTCAATCCATGTTGTGAAAGAGGCTATTCGTCATCTTCGTCATAATCTCCAAGTGGGTCTGTAGATTTCAACTGTGCTTTGTGAAAGCACTTGGAAATCGTCATCGATGCTACATTCCCCCAGGCATTGTCTAGAAATTCTATGGCATCCAAGATTGAGATGTTTACGAGTTGTGCGGTGTCCATGCAGAAAATTATTTTGTTCAGAACTTCCGGTAGTGACACTTCAAATTTTTTACGCCGCCTTGATCCATCGACTGAAGAACACTTGTGCAGTTGGCCGGAAAAAAAAACAAGATTGATATTTCAGTATGACGGGACTAAGCAAATAATAGGTTCCATGTCCAGCTAGCGACTTACTTTTCGGTTTTGCTGTTCCTAGACAAGGATTTTGAGTGAACCTGGGGGGAACATTACTCAAGCATAATTTCACTTTTGCAAATTGAGCATCACAAACTTTTTGACGCTACAGCCTAGGGGCAATATTTTTTTTGACGATATAACCGGGTTTTCTTATAACGCCAAATATTATATTTTGACCGGTCTAATAATAAAATGACGCTAAACCCGAGTTAACGTTACAGCCGGTGCCGTTATAACCAGGTTGTTTCACTGTATTTTTGAAAAAAATATCGGATTTCGTTTACATTTTAATTTGATCCGATTTTTCGCTAAATAGTTTATCGCGGTCATAGACATTGAGTTGCGTGTTTCGCAAAATTTTTGCTCCACCTGAAATTTCGTCTTAATTACAACCGAGGAAACAACTAAGATTTCTTTTTCAACGCCCCCCCTCCCCTATTAGAACTAAAATAGTTATTATAAATACACAAAAATCTGAAAAAAATCAAAAATTTAAAATAAATATTGATGATTTCTTAGGGTGTTTTTACATTTCAAAAAAAAAGAAAAAATATGCTCTATATTTTTAGGTACTTCATTAATATTTTATGAACAATTTTTGATTATGAGTATAATCAATAACATATGTAATTTTAGTAATGTTTTTATACGGGGTAATTCATTTATGTAAATTATTAATATGTAAATCAAAATGATGGAAATGATTAATAATATGAATATTAGTGAAAAATGTATTGTTATTTATAAAATAAATATGCAAAGACAATTTTCAATCCCCCCCTCCCCCTTAAAATTTTGGGCATAGCCCTGAGAAACAGTTCTATATTACGCTCCTCGATGATCACTCGGAGTTCAAATATTTTCAGAAGAATTTTCGGCTTTCTAGCGAGCGTGTTTGAAACGAGTGTGACACATTTTTAATCGTTTTATCGATAACAAAGCTACACCAGCTTACTGTGGCAGAAATTTCTTAAATACTAAACAAAATGTACACCATAATTACAGCGGACAAAATATTAAAATTTCATTTTGTGCTAGCCGATAAAGAAATTTTTTCCCTTTCGAGGTTTCTTACAATTGTGAAGTGCATTAAAAGCTGAAGCTCTTTTATTCGCTACAACATATATGTATATATTTGCCTTTTAGAGTTGAAATTTTAAGGCTTTTCGTATCCTCGAATCTGTAAATCCAAGGGTCGCTACTTCGTTTAGTTGCACAGAAGCAACGACACTGCGCAAAATTAGACGAAAGTGTTTCACTCGAGAGGTGCTAAAACGAATCCCACACTAACTCACTGAAAACGTGCGAAACTATTAAACTCATACTAGAGTTAAAACGGATGTTTATAATAGTTTCTTTCAAAATTCCGCTTGACAGAATTGTCTAAAAAAAAAAGGTACACCGTGAATGTTTGAATTAGTCATAATGAACAGCAACTGAAAATATGCGCATACATTTTTTTATACAAAAAAAAAAACAAAACAAAAAACAAACATTTTGATACTGCGTGAAAGTATTTTAAGAATTCGTAACCGGCAAATTTTTGTACCCTTTTTCTATACTTCAATTTCGGATTTATTTGTTTTTCTCCGAAAATTTGTAACGCCGAAAGGTGAGAAAATTTGACGTTCAATGCGTAGGAATTATTTGTCAGAAAGCTGCAGATAGAAATTCCAAAAAGTTCTCTAGCAACTATACACAAACTTCAATCAGTTAATTGATACATCATATCATTCTAGGCGAACTTGGATGAACGATCAAAAGAGACGCGTGAAAAAAGTCAAATAACCTGCCCATTTAAGTATTTTAGTGGACAAAAAATATTGAAAAATGATCGGTAAGAGTATTTGGGTCGAGTGAACTTTTACGAATGTGACTGAAAATTATTTGAATTTAATGAAACAATAGGCTATGGCGAAAATTAGCCATTGCCCTTGACATTGTCAAAGTAAATAGCCACTCATGTCGTTTATTTTACTTACAAGCGCGTCGTATGCTGCCGCTGAATGTAAATAACCTTCTGTTAATGAATTCTTTAGTGTTTTTTGTTTATGACTTAAATTAATTTCCTCGACCCGTCAGCAGCAGCCGTTTTCGTCTGTGAGATCTATTACTCCGCTTTTGTAAATGTAAGTATAGACTTAATTCGCCCTCTTCTCTTATCCCCTCGACACTATATTCTACTACTATTGCGAAAATTCAACCCCACATAAATGAACTTAAAAAATCGCCCCAGCCGGTCAAGCCACTTATTAAAATACTTCTCATCCGAAACTTCCACTCTTACAAAATTCCCGTCTAAATTTTCTACTTCCAATTCCGAAATTCGCTTAATTCATCTATTATCGATTTTTAAGCAAATTGCTCGAATTTTTAAAATGTGCACATTTGCCGAATTTCCGGCTGAATATTTTCGCGCTGCTTAACAATAAGACAGCGCAGTAGCCTAGTGGTAAAGATGCATGGCTGCCAAACTCGTTCCGGATTCAAGTCGCTACCAAGATTACCCAGTACCAAGGAAATCTGGGAAAGCGAAGACGGCCAAGAGAAAGGAACTGGCCCCAGCCTTCTCATCAGATCGATTAGGTCCTTAAGTACATTATGAAAAGCTTAATTACACAATCCATGATAGCTTATCAAAGATATATGGGACTTACTTAGATAGTTACTTACTACTTAATAATGAATCGCCGATAACGTGACCTGTTCGCTGCTAACGTCCTCCTGCAGTGAACTAAAAATGGCATCACTTTAAATAGGGAGAACAAAATTAAGAAATTCCATTTATTTACGAAACTGAGAGTTGTATCTGAATTTTTAATTGCATTTCAGTATTGTCACGAGTTTCGCAAATATTCATCTGCAACTGAAAAAATTACTTCGATCATTATTACTGAAGTACGAACACAGTAATTATCGTAATTTCCTTAAAAACCTGTACTTTTTAAGCGATTAATACAATCAAAATATTTTCGCTGAGAAAAACGAAAAAAACCAGAAGCGAACATTTAAACTGTCCGATAATTATTTCCTTTTCGAATTACTGCGTTTTCCAAATTTGGCAGACAATTGTTTTTTATAAAAATAAATTCTAACAAAGTAAACCCTACAATAAATATCAATGAAATTTGAAAGGAACGTTTTCACGCAGAGCCCATCTTCAGCTAAACGATATAGAATAATAATTGAGATTATTTTATAAAAACTTTTTGATTTCGACAGCTCCTTCAAAAGACGGACATTTCTGACGAGTTTCGTTTATATTTCTGTTCGTTTTTCGCTTACATACTTCTTTCCTTATCTCTCGCAGTATTAAAAGTAAAACTTACCTTATTTAGAACGTCTTATCTTTACTTCAACATCAGTCGTCATGAGTGATATAATTTTCTTCTTCGCTTTATATCTTTTTTAATTTTATTTAATTGGAAATTTTTAGTAAACTTTTTCTACGGTACTCAAAACGCCGGCAAGTGTTTAAAAATACGTAATTTTTCTTAAAACTGTAACATTGATTAATTAGCTGAATGTTAAATATTTTAAAATTATTTTTGCATTTTTCCAGTGCTTCCAAACTGTAGTAAATACGCAGCTACACGACATTTTGCAAGGACGCGAGTAATTTTTACAAATTTAATCCAATGAAAATTTAATAGTGTTGAAATTTTCGTACCTAAGCTTATAGTTTTTTGTTCTTTTTTATAAAATAATAATTTGCGGGTGCCACAAGGCACTAGAACGTCTGTGGGTTCCCAACATAATTATATCATTTATTTGTACAATGTAGCGTGGAAGGCAATGGCAAACCACCACGTACAACATCATATGCGCGCTAGGTCAGTACACAGCAGACCCACACCGGACTGCACCTGTAGCGCGATAACAAGTGGCTACAATCAGTTCCGAATGTAGTCTTCTTGCGTGTGTGCACATTCGTACTGCATATAAACAATTGCCTGGTACACAACCTATATCGGTACAGCTAAATGTACGAATAGGTTGCGCCAACGCGCTATGTAGCGTACGGCACCTGAGAGAGAGAGAGCATCAACTTAAGTACTATTTTCTGTGATATTTTTTTTTTGAGTATTGTTCAAATCTAAAGAAAGTCTGATGTAATTATTTCGCTGCAACAGTCTCCATTATCGTATTTTTTTAGCCCTACTGGAGTGTGTCCTTTTAATGTATTTATATACATACATGTCCGGTTGTACGTTATCACTATAAGTTGTGTCATCGTGTTTTCTGTTTGTGGTTGCATTAGTCTTATCAGTGCAATCGGTGAGATTGTTCCATTTTCTATTCTAATTGATTTTAACGTTAACTGTGTCTTTCTTCAAAAAGTGAACCTTTAAAAAATTGATTCCGCGCTGTGATAAGCATCTTCTAGGTCTCCGAATGATAATATTGAGAAACATTGTCTTAACGATATAAATGATTTTTCTCGGAACTTTTGAATTTTGCATTTTTCAATTTTTGATAGCCCAAGGAAACTTACTTTTAGGTTCTTCTTCTTTTTAAGAGCCTTGCTCTTGCCTTGTAGCTTAACCTATTATCCTTTTCCATTTTTTTCTGTCTTGTGCTGTGTTCTTAATATTATTAGGTTAACCTTCGTATTTAGGAAAATTCTGTAACGAAATCTGTAACGTTTCCGCGCTTATAAAATATATGTGACGCGTTCTGAGAAATCATACCTTAGGGTGACCGACATCAAAATTGAGATTTTTATCGATTCTGATAGTAAAAGGTACGAGAAATTCAATAAAATTTACCGCAAGTCTCTAGCTCGTTTCATTCATTAGATATAGCACATCAAAGTTGAAAAATCTCGTAAACTACTTTTCGAGAAAAACTAGCTTAAAGCTTGGCAACTTAGAAATGTCTCCTACGGATAATACAACACCTGAATGTAGTATTTATTTGACCGATTCTGGTAGAAAAAAGCACGAGGAATTCAATGAAACTTACTGTAAGTCTCTAGCTTCTTTCAGTAACGTGATAAAAACATGTTGAAAATGACTCATTTTAAAACATAGTTTTCCAAAAAGAAAGATTTCAAACATTATCTTGTACGAACGATAAATTACCTTTCTGTGCTTTAATTAGACAGCTTCTCATATACGAAAAAAAAAAAAAAACGAAGAATTCAATAAAATTTGGAGAAAATGAGGGGAAAATATAATAAAAAATAGTGGAAAACGAAATTACAAAAATACAAAGGCATAATACTATGGACAAGTACATAGTATTATTATTACGAAATGATATTATTCGAATAGTCTTGCGATACCCGAACCTCCTTTACAATATTCGCGAATTTTAAATCTTTCATTCGGGTTCCTGAAAGCCCCGCAGGTACTATTTTCTTCACCCACCTTTTAAAGAACAATCGTTTTCCTGGCGTGATATTCATTAATTTCAGTCGTACGTCGTCGTCATCGAAGCTTTTTTGACATAAGACAGTACCTGGATACTTGTCGTCGAATGTGAAGTGGTAGTATTGCCTTATGTGGGGAATCTTCTTCCATTGTTTCTTCGCGAAGAATTCTGTCCAATCATAAAGGTCAATGTAAACTTTTCCCTCCTCGGTGCCAGTTCGTATCGCTTTATTAACTTTTTATTGCGGCGTTGGCGCATTCAAAACTTTACATAAATCGTCCATATCGTGTACTTCTTCTTGACGGAACTTTTTCTTAATGAGGCCAAAAGCCCAGTCACAAGAAAATTTGGTATGACCTACTGGAAGGAACGTGAATTTGATTTTTGTATTTAATTTGAGAAGTACACGAAAGAGAAGATAATAAATCATTGAATGATTTTTATTCTGAGCGCAATAGTTATCAGCATGCAGTAGAATTTCTTTCTCGCCTATGCTATTTCTTTCAATGAAATCGTGTAAGAAGCTGATGACACAATTAGAGCCTTTACTGGTGACGATACTCTCGGGAATTAAATAATTTCCTTGATGATTGAGAGTGTCGTTCATATACAGCGGCCCAAGTTGCTGCGGTAGACTCGGTACATCAAAATTAAAACTATAATGAACAGCTCCATTATAGCTGCAATGTTCCTTCTGTTCCGCCTTTCTCATGACCTGGTCTCGTTCATTGGTCGTCAAATAGTTCTTAGTTGATTTAATTAAGTCAAAATAATTTCGCCTTTCGTGAAACACCTGATCTAAGTGCTATTGGCATGCTTGAAAAAACGTTGCCTTCTCGTCTTCGCTTTTCCCTCGTAATTTTCCGTGCGACAGGTAATATTTCTGACATTGAGAAAACCTGCTTCGATTGGCCGTCTATTACACGCCTTCCCGTGTACCTGCGGATACGAAACTTCGCCACACTGCAGTCAAAACATAATAGAATAACTTCCCACTAAAAACTCAATTTCGATAAAAATAATCGACTTTTTGATCGTTTTTCACTCTAAGGTATGATTTCTCGGAACGCGCCACATATAGCATATACGCTAAAAATTAATCCTCAAAAAATTTATATTAATGATTTTATTTGGACTGTAAATTTAATGATTAACGGCGTTCCAAATGAAATTAAAAGAATATTTATTTCAATAAAGTAATATATGTGGCACACGCGGAACATTCTAGCGAAATTTAGGATTAAATAAAAATGTATATTAAATTTCAGAACAAGATATATTTTAAGCTTCAAAGGGAGGATAGAAAAAAAAAGAAAAAAAAACTATTCAAAATTTTTTTTGGAATTTGATAAAACAGTTTTAAGATTTTTGAAATTTGGACCCAAAATAACTTTAAATTTTTAGTGAAAATTTATTGCAATTAATTTGTGTTTCCCGTGTTTACAGCTTCAAAACCACTCTTCTCTCTAGGAAAAAAATTCAGGCTACTGATTTTTTAGCAATTATTTCACGTAAGAAGTGAAAATTTAGAGTCGAAAAAAATCGTAACTGAATATTTTTAAATGTTTCCGGCGGGAAAAAAAAAACATTACATCTACAAAATTAAATTATTAAAACAGTTTTATTTACAGAAAAAAAAGAAAAAAAAAAAAGAATTGCTAAGACTGAATCAGTATGCTGGAACTCATAAGACCAGAAAATCAACTGGAAAACACAATCGTTTTGCACAAAGCCAAAATTTTAACGCTTGCATGCTTTTCTGTTCGTTTTTATACGTGTGTTAATAAGAGAATGCTTCACTTTTTTTATTTTAAAAATAAAATAAAAAAGTATTTAAGTACATACGTTCAGAAAAACAACTTACGTAAGTAGACGTCATATTACCGTCAAAACGGGGCGATAGATCCAGCATATTGGATAATCCAGATTATCATTAGATAACGAAGTATTAATATACAAAAAACATATAGCTATCTCGTGGGAAAGCCCATAGAAATTAACTAAAGCAACACATGTACGACATTTTCAGTCCTAAGATTTTGCGAAAAACAGTGATCGCTTCAAATACATCCACTAAGAAGAGATTTTCCGATTCCTTAACAAAATATAGTCACAAAGAGTATTTTTCAACAACCTGGAAACGTAATACATTTGTATCACTGACTTCGCCAACATACCTGATGCCCTCAACTAGTTAAAATGATTACGACCGACTCAATAATCCATACATTTCTTTTCATATTTAAAACACAACGAACATACTGTAATCATTAGGCTGTTAATCTATATTTTATTTTTGTTTCACGCTACTATCATCAACTGTTTGAATGCGTAAGAAGATTGTAAAAAAAAAAGAGAAAGAGAGAAACATAATACGGAAACGTTAATTAGAATGAAATTTTACGAGCGAAAAATAAACTTGTCAAATCATTCTTTCGAAGGTCTGAAAATTAATTACTGTTAAAACGAACTGCAAATAGAAAAAGGGTACGGGATTAACGAATGTGGGACATCGTCATTCGGAAACAATACGGACGGAGGAAGAACTCTATGACAACTCTAAATCACTGCTAATAACGATCGGAAAAATAGGAAATTGTTGGCCGTTCCTATTGGACCGAAACAAAAAACCCGGTTTCGAAATATTCCAAAATTCCGCAATCACCTCGGATCTATTTATAAAGTGATCATTTTTAATCCGCTCTTAATTTATTCCGTGAATCGAACAGTAAAACCACGCGTATTATACTTTGTTCAACAAATTTGTGAATACATCATGGATGATAAATATTTTCACATTTTCCTTATCGCACTTGTCCTGTTTAACTTAATTTCGTCAAATATAACTGCGGTAAGTTACGAAGTTACGATTTAATACATAATAAAATCATTATCACCTATTCTCACCGAATAAGCATTATCTACAGAACGCTTGCTAGAAAATAAGAAAAAAAAAGAAAAAAACACATTAGAATGGATTAAGATTTAGGTTTCTACGCTGTATGTTATTAAATCTTTTGTTGGTTCAATATTAAAAAGTTTCATAGATCATTTGTAATTACAACTGTTAGTCATTACATAATATAACGTATGAAAATTACCAAAAGTATTTTATAAATTTGACATTCCGTAAATTATAACGAGATCTTGCGGAGAAGTGGCGCGCATGGTGGAATGATAATTTTTAAAATTTTAAATATAGCAATAAAAAGCAATAATTACAAAATTACGACTAACCTCTAAAATGCATCTTAAAAAAATTAGAAAATAGTGATAAAATTATACAGAAGACTGGAATTTTTTTTGTTACTTCGATCGAGAGAGTATAAACACAACTCTTGCTTCTTCATCCACTATCATCAACTCTTCCTGCCAGCAGACTAGGTTCTTTTCTAATGCAACAGCGTTAACATAAGCATTTGTCATGTTGAACAGTAAAAGTAGTAATAACAAAGATGAAGATGAAAATGATGGACATACAAACTATACAAGCGATAAAAATTTAGTTAAATTTTTTTCGTCGAAAAAAATTAGCGGGTTATCATAGTAGGTCGATGATTATTTATTAATATTTTATATAGGTAAGAGGCAGGTTGTACAATTTTTTAATTTATTAATTAAAGGTACGAGCTTTACAAAATGGCTGACAATAATTTCCCAAAACGTGTTCCATAGTATACAATACGTAATGTATGTAATGTATTGTGGAACGCAACGAATTTTTATTAAATACTAGCAGTTACCCACGGCTTCACCCATGTTTTAAATCTGTACTTGAAAATTAATAAAAAAAATTTTGTTTTATCTGGAATCATATTTATGTAAAGATTCTTTCTCCCTTTTGGGGGAAAAACATGTTTGTCACCGTCCAACAAAAAATGTTGGTCTTCAGAAGATTATTGATCTTTTTATAACTTAACTGTCATGATCTAACAAAAAGTTTCGTTCAACTAAACAGCGCATACAACCATCATTTTGAAGGGACCGAGTTATTCACACGGTGATCTTCCATAATTACACATTTAAGAGAACATCTTTTTCACTGATATCTTTTAAACTTTTCCTTCTCGAGAATTTTATCAAAATTAATTTATTACCGCAACAGTAAACTACAGTAACCGAATAAGGATTTCAAGTTTTAGCATAATTAATAATATTCGCGGTAATAAATATTAAAAATTCCATTGCAGGATTTTTTATATCTCTGTAAAAAAATAATATAAAACACTACCTTTTTATTAAACTCTTTACAATGAATATAGCAGCTAGGTTAGGAGCTCGACTTGTACATTTAGATTCTGTCATGGAGGTTTGATGATTTCAGTAACTCAAAAAGAGAAGTAACAGAACGTGGTGTATTTACTTATGCCAGAAATTAATAAAATGCTATCTAGAGTTTATTATTTACCATAGTAATCATTTCATTTAAATTTTTACGTTTAATTTATATTTATCGTGGTAATCAATTTATTTAAAATTTGATAAAAATTAAACTTTTTTCTATTCGTCCGTATGCATTTCTGTACCGCTGGTCGCATTTCAATTACCTAAAACATCATATATCGCGAAGGACAGGGGGTAGAAAACTCAGTCATACCTTAAAACCTTCTCTAGGACATCACGGAACACCCTGAAAATTTTAGTATGATCCATCCAGCGGTACAGGAATGCATAATACAGAGTTGTAGGTAAATTTGAATTAAAATTAATTTTTGATGTAGTCGTAAAATATTTCGGTAAAATACAAAACATTTATTTTGAAAAAAAAAAAACAAAGTTCATCAGTCAACTGAAATTTGTTGCTTCTCATTCGTTTGTGCACTAACATCCGCTTTCATAGCGTCGCTCTTGAAAGACTCTATATATAGGGATTGTGTTTCATCTAGTTCACATTTTTATGCGCAGAAAGTAAATTTCCAAGAAAAATGTTACGCGTTGTTTTATTAGAACTCGGAGGTGAACTGAGTACGTAAAGGAATTTGACATCTTTTTCCATAAAAAGTCTCCTCCGCCTTTTTCTACTTTTTTAATCGTATGCCAAGATGTGGGAAAGATTCAATTATTTGCAGCGGTCTGTCCTTAAGCAGGCTTTTGTGAGAGACCATAATCCACTTTGACTGCCTTCTTTAAATATTCTGTAAATAATATTTTTCTCTTTCTGAAAGTACTTTTTCTTTCGAGGCCAAATAATTAACATTATAATCTGCATTGCTCTGGTTCTGTTTAAATTCCTTTACTGGCCGTTGCAAGTTAGTAAGTTTAACATTGAACACCTGAACATTAATACATCTGGATTAGTAACAGCACTTACAGGTGCTTTCAGTGAGGTCGCATTGACAGGAAGTTTCGTATTTCCAACCATATTGCCTAAACATAATTTCGAAATGAACTAGAAAACGTTTTTTGCAAATTATTTAAAAAACAAAATTTTCAAAACGCGTAAAATTTGTAGCGATTGATTAAAACTTATTTCAATTTAAGCATGCTCTAAAGTTTTAATATTTTTCTAATTATGTTTTTTATCGTAAGTCCACCTTTTTTATTTTTCTTACTAAAAAAAAACTCGAAATAACAGACAACTGTTAATCGATGTTATTACATTAGTATTTTTTTAGTATTATAATAAATAACGCCGGAAATCGCTGTTTACACTAGGAAACTTACACCAAATTGCTTTCCTTTATTTTATACCTTATGTGCTCTGTTTATGATGATATTGTTCGCTTCACTAACAATAGAATTTTCTTTTTTTCTTTTTTCTTTTTTTTCTTTTTTTGATAGGAAGTAATTAACACGGTTTATTACGCGTAGTTACTAAAATTTTTATTTTTGTCAACAGAAAACGATTTTTTTCTTTCAACTTCCAAAAGACGCCTCGAATATTATTAAATTCCAGACAATGTACATATGTATATTTAACAGACATTTTATATTACGCAATTTCTTTTTTTCTTCAAAAGTCAACAGCTACGAAAAAATTGAAAAACGATCATCCATGGTTACGTTTCTCACTGACTTTCTGAAAATTTTAAGAAATTCTAATTAAAAATTTTTTATTGCCTGCGAGTCTACTTTGAAATTTATTTAAAAGAATTTGTTCAGCCACTCAAAATAACCGTCTTAGATTGCGGACATGCGTTGAATGTTCTTCGAGAAAATTTTTTATCAGTAAGTTTACATACTAATAAATAATCATCAACCTACAAAGATGACATACAATTTAACAAATTATTAATATTTAATTTTATCTGAATTCATCGTATTAAAACTCACACCATTTTTCTGTACTTTATAACTCTAGTTTACGTATATATTTTGATATGTTTTAATTACTTCCGTTATGCTATTAGAAGTTTATTTTCGATTTTAAAAGTTTCCTTTTCATCATGAACATGGGGAACATGTCGCTTTAGTTTATTAAATCTTAAATGTTGTAATTTATTTTCTATAAGTTAATTTTTTTACGATATTTTATGTTCAATACTCTGTAATTAGTCGGAAATTGTAACCCAAAATGTTTCACGGTGAATTCAACAGCCGAGACACAACTCAAAGTTTTTAATAAATATTTATGCAGCGAATCGGCATAAAAGCGGCGGCGATAACGCGGCTCAAACCGTACCTTGTCCTTATTTGTGATAGTTCCCTCGAATCATCTTTTGCATTTATTAAGCGATAATAAACTAGCTTAATTAAGTGCTTTTTTTTTTTTGTTTCTACTTTATTTTGTGGCCCACTAAACCGGGCAGAAGCTATTAAAAATAAAATTAACGTAAGCGATTTATAATTTTGATGCTATTAATCGCGGCGGCTTTTATAGATCTCGCGGTGTAACCAATTTTTTGATCTATAAAACATGTCTTTCCTAGTTAATCATTTTTCTATTAAAAATGCCGAAACTATCCTTCTGATAATTTATAACAAAATAATTTTTGGAAATTAACTGTGCGCGTCGGGGGCAGTGGCGCACCCAGGATCGATCCATAAAGGAGTAGAGAGTTTAGTCGTAATTACAGAATATGTAAACACTTATCTGACATACTTGCACAATTACAGAGTTTTAAGAACAAACTGGTAGGTATACGAATTATATTAGCCGGTCCCTATAGTCATAATCAATAATTTTGTAGCGCAATTTTATTACAAAAATATTTTAAAAACAGCATCGTTGCTTTTTCAAACAAGGTTTCAAACATTTTGTAAGAATCCAAATGGGTAATTCTAACCCGACAAATGGTGTCAGATATATTCTATTGTTTAACGTTTCAGAAACGCTTTTTCAGAAACGCTTAGCTTCTAAAACGTTAAGCCTAGTGTTACGCTATTATTTGACGAATGCCAAATAATTAACATACGCTATTTAAGCAAAAAGGAACGCAAAAAATCACCGGTTTATTTGTCGGAGTATTTTCTTAAAACAACAAACGAAAGAGAAAATGTGAATAAATTCGAAGTCCTTAAAAGAACTATGAAAAGTACACTAAATGATGGGTACTACAAGCGAGACGAAAAGAATTGAAGCGAATAAAAAGCGATAACGAAATAAGTAAAATGATATGGAAAATATTTATGTATATATATATATACAGGGCCGCATCTGAGGGGGTTTTCCGGGTTTATCCCCCCCCCCGGCCGAAATGTCTGCGAAATCATAACTGCTTGAATTAAATGAACCGAAATTCAGAATAAATTTATTTATTTTCAATTTTTGACAAAAAAAAAAGAAAATTAAAATTTTTATGGATTCTATGGAAATGATTATTTTTTATTGTAGTGTTCAAATACTGCATATACAATAATTGACTACAGGGCTTTACTGTACCATTTATAAATGAATATATTTCATGATAACACACACACACACACACACACACATATATATATGTATAATTATAAAAATATATTCGTACCCCCCCCCCGTAATTTTGGTCTAGATATGGTCCTGTATATATATATATATATATATAAGTAAAACGAATTCGAACAAGAGCCATATATAAATTTTCAGATAACCTCTCTTAAGAACGCTGCGAAAGCTTAACCGAATGTAGCCCAATTTTGAGTATAAACTTACAGGGGTAGTTATCGAACGAAATTTGACTACAGCACACGTAAAGAAATTTTCTAATTTTCAAAACTTTTATTTAAGCAAAACAGCAATATGCAATCAAATTTTTCCGCACCAATTTACAACCATTGTTGGCCTATTCAATTCTTTTACTATTTCCATGTGCAAGGAACTCGTAAAATACTTTAGGGAATTATAGATCAAAAAACAAATTAGTTTTGAATATAATAAAATAAACAAATAAAAAAAAATCAAACATTATATCTCTGTCAAAGACTAGTTTTTAAAGAAAATGTTCTGTTGTAAATTGCTTTGTATTTCAATAATTTGTGGACATCGGGATTCGTGTGTAATATTTTCAGAATATTTCTCTTTTCACAATATGATTTTTCATCGCTATAATAAAGAAATCATTAAGTTACAGTTGCACAGTTGAAATTTTTCCGTTCGATTACCAGTGCTGTAAATGTGTACTCAAAATCGGGCTACATTCGATTATACGCTGCGAAACATAAAAATACCGGCTACTACAGATGTTATAGCTAACGAATAGTAAGTTAGCTACAGTTACATAGTGCTTTACGCTTAAAGCTAAATAAATACGAATAATAATTAAAATTAATTATTTCAATTATTATTTACATTTTAACCCCGCTGATAAATCCGAATCAGCTTTATTAACGTGCTTGATTAAATCGCCCAGTGTTAATTTTTCGGAAGGAGTCGCATTCAGAAAATAAAAACGGAGATCAAAATGCTAATAATCGCTTTACAAAGTGCGCGCATTGTGCAAAAACAACAAACATCACATCGGGCTGCCTAAATTGGTCGATAAATTTTACAACTAAGAATTATTTTGTCATCCATAACGAACTCATTTCATTTTTAGTGGCCATCCCTGCCCGTTTACTTTTCAACATGTTTTTCTTAAAGTTCACAGAATTCTGAGGTAGCATTCCCAGTTTCCTTTTCTTGTAGATAATTTCACGTACGCTTCAAAATGACTTTATCAGGCTTATCCTCTCAGATTTTAACTTCTCGGAATCTTTTTGTCTTACCTCTTTCTCAGTCCGCCGCCCAGGACGCGGGCAAATTTCGCCGCCTCCTTATTTAAGTATTTAAATTCAAAATACTCTAACTTTTCTGCAAGAACAATTATCATTATTGGGTGCTATACAGGTTACAAATAAAAAGGTCATATATATATACATATATATATATATATATATATATGTTTTACAATATAATAATCACATTTATTACAAAAATTCTTACACGAATGCCACTTACATTGATATAACAGGTACAGAACACTTACGATTATGTGTTAACGGTTGACAAGATTAAGTTATTAGCGAATTGAATATAAAACATAAATGAACTTAGAACAATACTGTTAGTATTTATATTTTTATTAAAAAATAATATAATTGATAGAATTAAAAATAAAACTTCTGTCTTTAACTAAAACTCTATTCATCTACTTTTGCCGTTTATTGCACTATCAATGTCTATATGACATAGCTCTTGCTCAATAGACAAGATAACCGGTTTGGTTAGCTTTAAAGTACTCATTGTTGATCTTAAATAATTTTTGATCAATTCCAATTTTGAAAAACTTTTCTGACAACTGACATTGCTTATGGCAATTGTGAGGAATATTCGGAACATTATTATAATATTGGATAGCGTATCTTCCAGCTTGGATTTAACAATAAATTTTAATAATTCAAGCGAGTCCGCATTAATCATTTTATTTTCATTGCCTGTGGCAGCAATGAAAGTCCGTAGTCTGAGTCGTTCGAACTTGAAGTCCTGCTCGTCAATTTAGGCAGATGCATAATCTAGATTTCCACTACTTGTACTCCCTGATTTTCAATCAATTTTAATACCTGGCTTATTTAATTTTTTTTTTTTTTTTCTGGGGGGAAATACCCCACTCATTCCCTGTTTGATACGCTCCCGATCACAACACATACTTATGAGCTTGGAAGGTGTATACGTATATACGATTAAGTCAATGTAAATTGGACGACTGATGATCGAGCAATAAATAAAACTTTCTTGGATTTGTTAAAGCATCACTCACGGACTTCCTTGAAGGGACTTACTGTAACCTAATTTGCAGGTGTTATTATGTCATATTGAACACTATTCTTTATATAAAAGAAGTCATTCTCGCTGAATATTAGTCGTAAACAATCCGAGCACAAAATAAAACAGGAGGAATCATTGCAAATCGGTACAGACGGCGTTGCTAGTCGTTACAACGAGCAAGATGGTTACATTCATTTAAAAAAAGAGGATTCCCCGGTTTCGTCACAGAATAAATAAAAATTTCCCTGTGCTCATTTTAATCGGTCCGAATTGTAGCTGCGACAAAGATATGAAATGAAATGGTTCAAATTTTTCCTTTTATAAGATATTATTATTATGTATTGTGAAATTTTGCCGCCCTCTAGAAGTGCTGCCCGGGGCAGGCCGCCCCTCCGGCCACCACTACGCAATTCACAAATGAATTGCCTGCCGCACTCGTTGTTATTTTGATTGCCTCCAATCGTCTTTCTTGCAAATTTCTAACCTCCTCGAGCACTCTTCAATTTATTCTTTTTTTTTCCTATGATTCTCAATAAAAATCAGTCATATGCTTTCTTTTCTTCATCTCATCCGTTCCGTGTTCCTAATAATTAACTCCGGTAATGAAGCGACTGATTTTCCAACTCGGGTTGCTGATTCTTTCCGCTTCTTTTTTGTAGAAAATTCCATCTTCTAACCTCCTGTCCTCGTATGAAAATTTCCATTTCAGATTTCAATTTCGGATATTTATATATACTACTTTCTGTATATTTAATAATTATTCATTTCATCCGTCTGTTCAACCTAAATCCTAGTCTACAGTTTTTTTTCTGTTTCCTTCATTTTCTCACTCTGGTATTATCTCCTTTAACCGCCTTTCAAACCATACCTCCCTACACTGTTCCTCCATTCGAGTAATGCTATTCTTTGCGATGCTGGTCATTCATCTCTTTCTACGTATTCCCACTAGTTAAAACGGGGGCTTCCTACTCTTTGTTACGCCTTCTGTTTTTTATTCTTTTCGGCACGCTAGCGGCTTTGACCCAACAGTAGGAAAAGTTAAAATAAGATGTTAAATCGAGAGGCGATTAGAGATGGAGAATAGGAAAGATTGAAGTATAGGGATTACAGCTGAAGATGGGAAGTATATATAATAAAGGAAAAATTATAAGGAGCAAGAACATCCAGTGCTAAGATTTTCAAGTACAGAACAGAGCATTCGGAAGCAAGGAGTAAGAAGATGTAGTTTGCATCACATATGGGAGGAGAGATAGAACTGTGAACCTTATAATATGTATACTATCTTTTTCTTTCTAAAACATTATTATTCCCGCTATACTGATTGCCCCTTACTAACACTGTCTAATTAGAAGATGACTTTTTCTTTTCAAATTGTTTCCGGTTAATAAAAATCCCTGGTTATCTAGCCAAAAAGAAAGAAAGAAAAAAATCCTTCAAAACTTTATAAAAATAACGGTACTAACCGGTCAGAAGTTTTTTGACAATTTTTGTAATCTTTGAATTGATCCTTTTTTTTTCCTTTTACTATAACTGTCGCCGCTAACAAAACAAAGAAACATAAAAAAAAAAAAAAAAAAAGTATATGAAATATTAAAAATGTTTTCAGTTTACCTAACGGACGATCAGATACGAAACTAACAATATGCAATATTAAACTTATATCTTCATCAGGACAATGCTAAAAAAGATTGAAAGACTTTGGTTTTTGGGAAGGAACAGCACTTAAATTAAGCTAATAAGTTCTTATATTATTTTAATGTTACATTTAAAATAACAAAAGTTGGATGAGGAAACATAAATGTTTTCCCCTACGCCGCACTCGAAAAATATATCGATGTAATGAACCTCTTAATGGGGTTTTGTTTGCACCTTTACCACACTTAGTAGTATACTATATACGGTATGCCGATTACTGGCGAGTGCGTAGTATATTAGTGACTAAAAAAAAAAAACAAAAAACAAAAAACGTTTAATGTAAATTGTGAAAAAATAATAGAAAAAACCTTCTTTTTTTAATTTAAGAATGTTGTTCACGGTAAAAAATATGAAGAACGAAGAGTATAGGAAGTACGCTGGTTCTGTACCATAAGTAAACATGGAAAAATTCAGTCAAGCCAATATGCGATGCCGTCAGATTTTTAACCTAGTGGAATTTCTTCTTTGAATTCACAGACACTCACAAAATCCGCGCATTCGTAATTTTTGACCTTGACAGATTTCTAGACGTCAAATTTCTATTTACAAATTAAGCTAAGAACGAGCGGATTTTTTTGCCGGTGAAATTTGAAGAACATTTGCTCCGGGTCGCTATAAGTGCATAAGTAAAGTTATTATAAGACAACGAAACAGACAAAAAATTAAAAATTGACTTACCCGCCCTCTCACCAGCCCGAGAATAAAAACATAAAAGACGTTTCAAAAGGTGCAATAATGTCGCATTTCGATCACAGTTTAAAATTAATGAGGTTTAAAAAAAAACAAAACATCATACGAATGTACGTATATAGCCAATTTTACAGCAGAGCACATTTATAGAGATATAAGAAATTTTAAAAAAAATTACTATTTCAGAATTAATTTTTAAGTATGAGCAGAAACAGCTCTTCCTTTCATCTATTCAAGTAGACTTTAATTATGAAGAAGCACGTTACAAAGTATTTTACAACATTTTGTAGTCAAATATTCCGAATAAAGGCGAAGGAAATAAAAAAAAACAATAAAATAGATTTTGCCGATAAGTTTAGCATGTGCGTCAAGCGGTTCTGAAAACGATACTGCAGTTTAGTATTTTATGGAATTAAGTAAATAACCTTAAAAGCAACAAATGAAAAAGGGTTTTCATGGTTGTGATAGTAATAATAATTCGTGTATTTTTTTTTAATAAATTCAGTCGTTTTCGAAAATGTGAAATAGCTTTTTAACGTAGAAAAATATAGTAACAACTTTTATCATTCCTTGCGCCGCTTTCGCATGTGCAACGGAAAGGCATCTTTCCCGCGACTTTGGTTAAACATTTATATCGGCCGCCGCCTCCCATGCGAATTTCTAAACTGTTTTCTTACGAAACCAAACTACATATTCTTCACGCGTTCCACGCAGTTAAGAGGAAGAAGCTCTTATAAGCTTCGATGAAAACCTCAAATACCTTTCTTAGTCTCCCGTAATGCGACAGTGCCGCTTTTGTAATTTTCTTAAACAGATAAAGTTAAAGTGAACCGCATTAAAGAATAAAAAACGTTATGAATATAATAATAATCTACGAAATTATTTGCATTTTCGGAAATAAATAACCTTTTCCATACACAAAGAATGACCCTTCGGTCTAGATAATCTTATTAGTAACGATATTTATAAAGAGCATTATTGCGATTAAGCTACTATGCACCGTAATTATAATGTGCGAGGTGATAAAGGAACAAAAACACGGGCAACTAATTAAAAAAAAGTAAATAGCAGCGATTGGTTTTCACTAATCGGTTATGTCTTATTGCAATAGGGTTCCGAACAAGAACGCGTTAAAATGATATACACGAAATGCAAAGAAGAAACGCAAATCGATGAAAGTAAGTGTTAGATGTTACAAACGTTAAATGAATAAAACGCAGCGTACTAATTAAGCAGGTTTATGCACGACCAACTGAGCAACTCACAAATGCTGCACAGTGTCACTGTTATCGAGTAAAATTACAAAAAAAACCCGAATATTCGCTCTGAATATATTTTTTAAGCAGTATTATAAAATTATCGTGTAACAAAAAACTTAAGAACAGAAAATTTAATTATTCACAAAAATACACTGAAATATCGACATGTTTCGGAGTCATACACTCTCCATAATTATAAGACTGCAATAATTTTAATTTCTATTAAAAAAGCAGTATTACGACGACAAAGCAGCTGCTATGATTTTTCAAATAGCTATAAAAATAAGAAAAAACAAATTCATCGTATTGAACACGTGCACGAAAAATTTGGAAAAAAATATTCCTTTTTTCCGTCCCAATCTTTAAAAATACTTCAGATTTTCATTTTATTTATGTACCAGGGGCTCTGTCCCTAAGATCCCCACTTCTGGCGTTTAAAACAAAAATAGTGAAAAAATTTCGAACAATTTTAAGTTGTTTAAAAAATCAATGCGTATAATAAATATAAAAATTAACAAATCAGCATTAAAACAATTTAACTTAAAAAAAAGAAAATTTTTCTCCAATCTTTGCACGTTTATTCTCGCAATAGAACGAAAATTTTTCTCGATTCCGGCATTTTACAATAATTTGTCTCTATCGCAATCGCGAAAAACTATTATATATATATATATATATATATATATATATATATATATATATATATATATATATATATATATATATATGTATATATATATGTATATATATATGTATATATATGTATGTGTGTATTAAAATGAATTTCTATTTGTAAGGACACTGCAACGTGTGTTCTTACTCTTAAAATATGATTATTATTCAGAACAGATTGTTCTTACCAGCAACGTTGTAAACAGCCTTTGCTTGATTCATAGTTTCTCATTAGCTTTACTAGAAATTAAAACTTGATTTTCAACTGCCTCTGTATGTTACACTGTAAATGCAATTGACATTTATAAACGACATGAAATGCATAATTTCTCTTTTTTTTTTGCAAATTGTTAATTTTTCTACAATACGGAAACTGAGACAAAATTCAAATAGTCCAGTGCGCAAGTTCAGTCAGTGTTAATTACAAATCAACCCTATTCAAATAAAAGAAGCTCTTTATTCTTCCTCATTGGCGACTTTATCAACACTTTGTAATACTTCGTTTTTAAATAAAAAAATTTCCCTGGTTACAGTACATTATGAATAAATTTACAGACACGCTTAAAGTATTATAGCGATACACACCTTCTTGTATATATATCACCCAGAAAGTATTTGTAAAATTCGGAATACTAAGGTAAAAGTTGGAAATATAGCTGACTATTCCATCTCGATCGAACATTCAGTTTTTTCTTAATCAACCTTATTCTACGACGGTAATGTTGCTTTCTTACGAGCGTCACTCTCTCTCCTTGCCCGTATACTTCAAATTATACAGCGATCATCCTTTTTACATGGATCAGAATCATATTTTGTTCGAACATACTTCACGCTTAAACATTTAAACAGACCGATGTGTATAATTCTCTCTTGATGCACGTAATTTTTTCTTACGCCTATCCATTTACGAAGATTCCTTGGAAACCATTAAATATGTTGTCAACTTCTTGTCGACGATTGGACCCAGAATAAAAATATAATTAGCAACCCTCCTCGCAGTAGATTACTGTCTACAAATAAATACTCAGCGATGACGTGGTAACACCAGCGCAGCCGGTTACTTTCGGAGGGAATTTAAATAATATACATTTTTTTTAAATTTGTTTTAAAAACAGACAAAAAGAAAAGGAACAATTAAATGCATCAATGGATTCGTTTTATACTTTCACTTAACGGATTACTGTTATAACGCAACAACATGAACTGCTAGCAAAACATGAAGTTAAAATAATCCTGAAGATATATATGTATATATATATATGTATATTTTTATAGACGGAGGAAGTTCGTTCTCTGAACGACTAGACCGTTAGAATGGCAGTTTTACCCTTTGACCGAAAATAACCGTTAATTTGTAAATTACAGTTCGTTATTATTGGTAGTAGTTTAATCTTAATTTTATATTTACAACTTGAATTCATCTTTCAGATGATATGGACGCGTTCAAAAAAATGGAGTTGCCATCATCCGTAAAAGGCAAGGTTAGCACATGTTTCACTCGAATGTTTACAAGTTTATAAAAATACAGAAGCAGAAGAAACCTTTAAGATTTTTTGTTTTTATTATTATTATTATTTTATTTTTCATATAAAAATTTAAAAGCAACTAAAATACGGTTCTAAAACATCATTGTAAATGTCCGCTGTTTTCCTTTCAAAAATCGGATAAAAATTTACCTTGTAAAATTTTGCTGTAATAATTAAAAAACAATAAAATAGCTGCCTATATGATACTATTAAATCATGTGATTAATAGTACTAATAAAACTGTTTCAATCGCCGAATAAAATTACCGAGTGTATTAAGTTTGTCTCATCTCTGATGAAATGAATGAAACTTACATTTCATAAAAAATGTTAAACGTCATAAAGCTCCTAAAATTCAAAAGCCATCTTACAACTGCGGAGCTGTTTTTACACTCCTATGCTATAAACAGATTAGAGCACGTTTTGCACGACCTGCAGTTTAGACAAAGTTCCCTATATAGCAGAAAAAAAAAAAAAAGATATATACTTCTAGTAACTTTTTAACATTTAACAAACACGTTTTCATAAATAATTAGAAATGTTCCAGTCGTTCATCAACTCCTATAAATTCCAATGCTACTATAATACAGAAACACGTTACACTTCTCTTCGCGTTAGTAATTAATTTTCGTTTATTTTCCATTTTAGTACTATTTCATTTTTTAATTTAATAGTAACTAAAAAATGATTTTGTTAATTGCAGTGCATGATGGGATGTCTTATGCGCGAAGCAGCTATTGTAAGTGAAAAATTTTCTTTCAAAAGTTTTATTAAATGTCTTAAACTGTTCATTTTGTTTGTCGCGCTATTAATCGATCTGTTAATTTTATGTAACTAGCTGATTAACGGTAAGTTTAATAAAGACGGAGCGACAAAAGTCGCAGAACGATATTATGCCGGAAGACAAGACGATATGGAACGGGCGAGACAAGTCATCGATATTTGTGAAAAATACGGTACGCTTTACTGCTTATTCATAAACGTATTAAACCAAGGGTAGCTAACCTTTTTATATTGAACTTGAGTTATTGTCGTAAGTCGGACAATATTTTTTTAACCACGTCTAAAACTAAAAATATAATAAATCATTAAATATTAAAAGATATAATATATAATTTATAATGCATAAATACATATATATATATATATATATTAAACTACTATAATTTATTCAAAAAATGAAAAAAACAAATTTTTTTAAAAATGTATGTCATTTACAAGATAAAAAGGACAACAAATTAAATTAAAAATGAACATAACTCTATTAATAATTTTAAAATTGTTATAGTTCATTCTTTATCAAAATAAAAATTATGGTACAACAAATCATGATAAATCAGAAAATTTAATTAATCACAAAAAATAACGACTTGAAAGTCACATACTCCATATCATGGTAATACTAATAAAAGTTAATGTAAAAATTAAACAAATAACAAATATTAACGACTATAATGATGAATTCGAAAGCGATATATTGATATGTTAAAAAAATTTCAATTATGAATTTTAAATAGCGGATCATTAGCTAAAATTAGATTATTAATTAAATCATTTTGAAATTATTAATGTAGTGTACTTCAGCGTGTAATTTAAAAGTTTTTATCAGTGACATATTTTAAAATTTCTAAATTAGCGTCGATATTTAATGTAAATTTACGATTATTTAAATTATACGCTTAGTCGTAGACGACTTTTGTATACGTCCGCGTCCAATTTTTTTTTTTTTCTCTATCAATAATAAAAATATAACTGTAATTTAAAAAGCGCTTCAATATGAAAGTTGAAAGCATAAACTACTTAACGCGTAGTTCGCAAAATTTACAGGGCAGAGAAAATGATTCAAAAACCTATAATTTTAAAACCATTCTAGATCTCGCAGGTCTCCAGTTTGCCACCCTTGTATTAAATTATGAACCTATCCGCAGTAATTTAAATGAAAGTTAAACTGTCTATTTTAGAAATTGCGATGTTTGCCATCGCAACCGAATCGCGAGAAAAATAAATGATAACGAGGAATTTTATAGTTTTTAACTGAAAATTATTGTCACGTGAAGCAAGATTCATCCAGAATTATTCGGTATCTAAAATGAAAATGAAACGCTGTTTATGTTTAGAGTTACCTATGATTTCTCAGTTAAAACGTAGTATTTTTTTCTAAAATTGAAACGTGATTTAACTGTGGTGCAACAAAACAAAATTTAAAATAAGTAGTTTATTATCGAACAAATTTTGCGAGAAAAAGGATGGAGAACATTTACCAAAAATACTGATTATTCAAACTACATACTTCTCCAAATATATTTCGAGTCAAAACAACAACATACAAAATATGTTTTTCATTAAAATAACGTTTCGTTCCAAAAAATTATATTACGAAATGAATGGCAAAACATTAGAAATTTTTGCCAATAAAACCAGAGTCATCGCATTCAAACTTAAATATTTACAAAAAGGAAGAGCGCGTGTAACTAATTTAAAATTTTTATCCGTCTTAAAAGAAAACGAATAATTTAACCAAGTTACATTTTTGCAGTTCACATTTCATTAATGGGATATTAAAAATTTAAACAATTGATCCCCTTTAACACTTATTCACAAATAAACACTTTCCTTTTGCTTCGTCCAAAAAGAAAAAGGTAAAATTATTTGATGATTTTCCTAGAAATAGCGCTACGTTTTAAGTTTTACCTTTTAATGTCACCGAAGAAGCGGTCCAAGTACAAAGATAAATTTAATGTGTGAAATGAAAAAATTGACTACTTTGTCGCGGAAATTAAAAATAATATAATTAAAATTCATATACAGAACAAGTTCAAGCCAGAACGCAACTTATGAACAAAACATGATTTCAATATCTGAAAAATAACACCCGTTAATTTCTCATTATTAGTTTAAACTATTTCTTAATTTACAGTTGAAAACGAAACTGAGGAATGCGAGATTGCTTCAAAAATTGCAACATGCGTAATAGAACAAGCACAAAAAGTAAGTGAAAGTAATATTCGCAGTAATTCGTAACGAACAATTTGTTAACCCGTGATTTAATACAATTGACTGATTCGTATAGAAGAATAGTACGTATTGAAAAATTAATCAAATTAAAGAGAAATTAAGTAATAACACAAATGCAAATAATTTTTTATTTTATATATTTCAGCTTGGATTGAATTCTATACCACAGGGATAACAAATTGGACAGAACTGTGATGTTTTCTTTTTATTTTTTACTAAAGTAATATTTTTTATAAAATTATACTGTAAACCGCAATATTTTGTACAAATAAAAATATTTCTGTAAATTAAATAATTTATTAAATGTATTAAAAGCGGTAAGATTTTTGCAGTAACAATACGTTACTGTTTTTAAGAAGTCCACAGCTCGTCTGTTATATCTAACAGGACTATGATCACGATCACGATATGCCCATTTCAATCCACTGCTGGATGCAGGCAATCCCCTGGTGGGAGAAGTTGGCCTAATCTTTCGTGTTGGCCAGGCAAACTGAGAGATGCATTTTATACCTGCTACCAGGTATTCATGGTAATAGTTAATATGCAACACTAGTGTAGACACAAGACTACACACTCGGAACTGATTTCAATCGCTTGTTATCCCGTCACAAATACGGCCCTGTGTGTGTCTGTCAACTACACCTCAACTAACGCGCGTTTGCCATTACCTACTATGTGACTATTAGCTATTATTTAATTATTATTATAAAAAAAATTTCTGTCATCGCCTGAGATCGAACTAAAGACATCCGTAACGAAAGTCAAGTTCTCTAACAACTAGGATATCGCGACAAAGGATAGTACCGTCTTAATAAGGGCGTAGGCATTCTCTGACAAGTCCAAAAATGTAATCTCTTAGTTCTTTGTTTTTCTTTTTTTGGGGAGAAAGAGCATCAACTATGAACATTAACTTAGGGCAAGTGAACTTTTTGGAAATTTCAGTGTGTGGCAACGAGATTTTGCCCAGGTTCTATCAGAACGAAATCTAAATCCCCATTTTCATACTGTGTACTTCTTTTTATTGATAGCAGTTGACGATCGCAACTTAAAGCTTCCCTTTTGAATAGCGTTGCCATTTCTACAATTTCCACCTTTTCTTTTGTTATTTTAAAACTGCATATTGCACAGGCGCGTACGCACATAACAGTAAATAGTTTAAAAGAAATAATACTTTCATTTGGAACAACAGAACAACAAAAGCAAACGCGAAACAGAGAATGTAAGACATGTGTTATAACATGAAATTAACTGAAAAAAATATTTTTGTAAATACTTGAAAATGAATTTTTAATCCAAAAAAAATAAATTTGCTCCCATTCATATGTAAAGATATTAGAAAGAAGTCAAAATATACACATAGTTTAAAAAATCGAGTTAAATTAGCAGTAGATTTTATTATTAATAATTTAATAGGTTATAATTTGCAAAATATGAACAATACGAATCAATGTAAAATCATGGTAAAAATAAAGATACTTTCAATATGAAAATGGATTAAATAACATTGGAACAGTATTTAAAGCGTTCTTGAACGTTTACTATCTTTTCAAAAACATTAGCAATTTTCACAATGCCTTTACGTCGGTCATTTGATGACCCATTATAGACCATTTTACCTAAGTGACCCTATAAAAAATTCGAATATACCGACTACTTTTTTAAATATTTCAAAATGCATGTTATAATTTGCGTAACACTTTTAGGCAATACGAGAATAATAACATTTTCTAGATATTATACGATTTATAAACGTCCAAACTAAAGAATTACCAATGGTCAATACACTGATTATAAGACTCGCAAAAATATATCATTTGATATCTACGAAAAAATGTATTAATGCGAGATCGGCATGAAAAATAATTCATCTGTACTATCTTAAGTTTTTTTTTTTTCCGGGCTCGTCAACCAAGAATCTTTACTCAAAAACAGAGAAGGAATGAATTTGATGCGGTCAAATATTGTTAGTAGGAAGGAACAAATAACGGAAACCATGTATGAAAAATGAAAAGACAGGATATAAGGGGCGCAATACGGAATAGGAAGACTAAGTCGCAGTAAACTGAAATAAAAAGCAGAACACTCAACAGAAAGAGATGAACAATTAATAAATACGTAATTAGCATCGCAAACACGCTCTTCGTTTGAGTGGAGAGGTCAATACGGAGAGGAAACTAATGAAAAACGAAAACGGGAAGAAGATAAGAGACTATGGCTTAAGAAGGCAGACAAATAAGAGAGACAACAACAGAACGACGAAGTCAAGAAAACAAAAAGAACTACGGACTGGCAAAAAAACTAGGTTGAACAGACAGATAAAAAGGACAATTGTTAGAGAAAAAGAGGATTTTTATGATATTCATCTCTGTTCAACCTCTATGAGCAGAATGTCATCGAATTCATAATAAATAAAGAATCAACAATGCTTGCATAAAAAACTGAATTTGTAGAATTTGCTGTAATACAAGTTTAAGCAGATGAGAGCGTGTACGTAGAATACAAAAAATGTTGAACAGATTGAAAATTCGAGATGTATAGAGGATAATAAATGGAAAAAAAACGGAAATAATAAAATTAAGAGGAGTACAGAAGTAAAAGAAAAAATCGAAAAAATGCGAATAAAGATAACTAAGCGTAAAGGTTAGAATAGTGAGGTGCCAAGGGGCATTAAATACGAGAAGAAAAAAAGGAACATCTTGTGTGTTGACAAAATGAACCGACATAAAAAAATTTCGAGGTGTACTTTGGAATGTGTTGTTTGAAAATCGAGGATGTTATAAATTATTAAGTCGACCATCATGGGATTTGAATCGTAGAGATACTAAATATAATAACGATAAAATATACGCTGCCAAAATAACGGAAAGGAAGACAAAATTAAAAGAGAATAAAGGAACTTATCTAATAGAACCACCTGTTATATAAATATATTATTGAAAAATATAGCTTTTAGGAGAGAAGCTATAAAAATTATATTAATCGCAAATTTTGGCGACTAACAACGAAAAATCGATACTTCAAAACGATTTATTTAAAAAAGAAAATTAACTAATTTTTTCAAAAACGTTAAAAACATATACCGAATATATAAAATATTCTATTTTGATTGCAAATAATTTTCTTTCAAAACTCTTCGCAGTATTTTCCCTGACGGAGTTTTTGGTAACGAATCAACAAACACGACTCCTCTCAATCGTTTGAACGGAGCTACCCTCGCAGCCACGTATCTTCTTAACGACATCTCAGTAGTTGATTTTCCCTGTTCCATAACCACAAACGCTAGCGGTTTTTCGTCAGAATGATGTGTAATTCCTATAACTGCAGCTTCCAGCACGCCCGGATATGTCCTCAGTATAGCTTCTAATTCTGCTGGCGGCACCTATATAATATTATGTTATGTATTAATACCTGTTTTAACATTACTTCCACCACATTATTTATCTCAGATCGCGGTTAATAAACTTTTCAACATGATATTAATAACTGAAATTCCTCGGAGATCAGTTCAAAGTCCCAAACTGTTTAAATTTTAAATAATTAACATATTAATTATTACTGGCGGGTAAAAAAATTGCATATGTGGAACATTAGGCAAAAACCAACAATAAACAACTGAGATTAATAATCCGCTCGTTCGTAATCATAAACTGAACAATATCGCATTACATAAATTAAATCGAGATAAATAAGTCTAGTGAATCCTTGATAGGATGTTATAAGACAGTAAAGTTAACATTCACAATTGTGCCAATGTTTTCTCTCGACTACCTCTACCGTTTCAAATTTCGACAGTTTCTAGTTTTTGTAAATTAATTTATATATTAACACAGTCACCTTAGAATAAAATGGAGCAAAAAGCAGTTACGACGTCATCGGTTACAATTACATATCGATTATAGGTGGATTTTACACTGGAGCCACTTTTAGCGATATATCCGCTATCACGACCGAAATACTGCGCACTTAAGGAGATAATTACCACTTACAATCACATAGTAACATGACACTGAGATAAATTTAACAAAAAACCGTCCCCTGATTTCTAGCAATTCTTGTAGTTTCTTTGTGGCACGATGCATCTTCAGTTATTCATCGTTCTAAATATCTGCACTTGTAGTAATCTGCATTCTAATAGTGTTTTGAACGTACGTGGATTTATACTAATATACACTGTTTTCGTTTTTTCGACGTTGATGTTCATACCTCATTTCTCCGTAATTACGTTTACCTTCAGTAATATCGCTGCTAGCTTTCTTGAATACCTGGTCGTTCGCAAAATTTTACCATTTTCAGATTTCGTTCCGCGATTCAGGCATTTCCTTTTACCGATTCTGACGACCCTTTTAGAAATCGCAATATGCATTCATGTAGTGTTCTGTGCCTTGTTTTATTATAGTATTTTTCAGATGCGAGAAGCAAATTGAACATTAATTTATCTCTACAAAATTTTGATGATCTTTTCTTTAATACTGATATTAACACTATGCCATACATTTATTCGGGTCATTTTCTTTCATTTACTGTTTTTATTAGCTTAAAGATTTTATTTCATAGCTCATGCTTGAATCCTGCTTTCGTGTTTTATGTATAGTCAAATGCTTTTACGTTTAGAGTTCAGCCGCGTTTTGTGTAATAAGTAACTTCTGTTCCTTTTATTCAAATCTTCCGGTTCCCTATGTTACTCATTTCACCACTTTTCTCTGTCTTTCCGACAACATTTATTGGTAATTTTGATTTTTAGTTTATATTTTTCTTTATTTTTACTTTTTCAATAATTTTTTTACATTTCCGTCTTTCTTACATTGTTTGTAGTATTTTCTGCATCATCCATGTTTTTTCCTTTTGCATTTTTCGTATCATAACGCATTTCTTGCTGTCTTTGCACTCATATTCTTCATACATTGCAATTTTTATTTATCTTCTCTTCCAGGATCTGTTCCGTATATATTTGTGGTTGCCTCTTAAAATTTCACTTTTTCCACCGTGCATGCAACTTTTCTAAATTTCATTTTTAGTTAATACTAGGTTTGCGCTGTTATTTAAATCTTGATTATGTATTCATTATAACCATATTGTGATCCGCACCACATTTAACTGCTGAAAATACTATAGTTTTCCTTATTTACTTCTTATACCTTTGTTTAACCAATATATAAATATTTACATTTAAAATCGATCCCCTGGCACTTTTCATGTATATATTCTACGAAATATTATCTTGAATCACGTATTCGCTATTATTAGATTTTCTTGTTTACGAAAATCGACTAGTCTTTGTTCTCTTTAGTTCCTTTCTACTAGTCCAAAAAAAAAAAAAAAAACAGTATATTTCCATTTCTTTCTTCTATACGGGAATTATCATTAGTTAGGTAGCGTGGTAGCCTGGTGGTTAAGGTGTTTGGCTACTAAATCAGAGGCCACGAGTTCGAGACTTGTCTCGTTCCGGATCCGAGTCACTCCCAGGTTTACCTAGCCTGAAACAATTTTGTACCGTAGAAATCTGGTAAAGTAAAGGCGGCCCGGAGAAAGGAACTGGTCCCAATATTCTCATCAGATCCAGTAGGCTTAGTACAGTGTGAACTTATCTTCACAATCTCCGACGCCCTGTCAAGGGTATGAGATTTACTTTATTACATGATTATTTAATTATCGCTGCCTTTTATCTTCTGCATTAGTTCTTTTCTAATTTTGAGTATATTTGTTCTACAAATTTATGGTATACCTACTGGTTTGGTCTTAAAACGAACCATTATTATTCATCTCCATGTTGATTAGCGCTTTACTGAAAGCACTGTCCATAAGTAAGTGCACTCTATTCTGTCCTTTCTTTGAATTTGAGTAAATGATACAGTAGTTTTCATGTTTAAATTCTCCTTCATCATCCTATCACGTTCCTTTTATCCCTTATCATTTCCTGTTTAATATTAGCTAATTTTTCTATTTGTTTCATAGTTCGCACAACCCATGTAGGTATTGCGTAAGAGACGCTTTATATGCTGTATGCCTTGGAAACCCACTTTTGTTTTCCACTACGCTGGTGTGTCTGCAACCACACTATCGTTACTGGTTCCGGTTCACATTGTCCTTTTTTTGAATTTTACGGGGTTTCCTTTAGTGTAAAATAATATAACGGGTTTTCTTTGCTTTCTGTATGGTTTCTAGTTTTTAGCATAACGTACAAGCCAATTTAATGTAAAACTGTTCGGTAGATTCTCATTTTCTTCTTATAAGCTCCCGTATAACCAATAAAGCTGGTAAATTTTTAAAATTATTTCAGCAATTTCCTTACTACCTATATTAGAACTATTCATATTTTTTCTCGTGTTCATTTTCAAAAATTTTAAAGTTCGAAGTCTACTTTTCACAAATATTTGTCGAATAAAGAATTTTAATGTAATTATTGAATTTATTCATGGTGTAAAGTTTAAGCACATTTTCAATTACACAGTTTATCAAGCAAAGTTTAAGATATTTTTGTAATGATACGCCGCATTACTTTCTTGAATGACGCGGTGTCGCAAGTTTTATCCTAACAATCAGAACCAAGTAGCGTAAGTTTAATGTTTTTACATTGCATTAAATTTTAAATTAAACAAAACTTAATGGGTCAAAAATTGAAGCTAAAAAATACAACAAACTACATTTAAAATTCACGTGGAATGTTATCAACAACGCGAAGAACTTTCTTAAACGTTGGTAACTTTTAAAAGTCGAATAAATCTTTTTACATATTAATTAATACATTTCGCTCATAAAACAATATGCAGGAATTTAAATCACTGATAAAGTATTTTTTTCTTTTTCTTTTTTTTTTTTAAGGCTCGTCAACCAGGGACCTCACCCAGAAACAATAGGAAGAAGAGTTGACTAATTAAAACTTAATTCAATCGGAAATGGCAGAAATAAAGGAACCAATGGCAAGAACAACAGATTGAGATGAAATGGACAGGATATAGGAAGCACAGCAGGGAGCAGGAAGCCTTGACTTTAAAAGGAGTAAATAAAGGGAAGAGCGTTCCGCAGAAAGAGCAGAACGCTCAAAGAAAATTATAAATTCCTCATTCGGATATAGAGGATAATAAGGAAAGGAAACCAAAGAGAAGCGAAAACGGGAAGCGGGCAATAGGGACAATAACAGAACGTGAAAAAGAAGGAAATTCTGAGAACCAACAATTAGTAGGAAGGTTAGGTTGAATTGAGAGGTAGAAGGAACTATTATATCATTGGTAAAAAAAGAAGGGTACATATCCGACCAAAATTTACAGTGAAATTTCTTACTTAAGGACAAAGATTAGTACTAGGAATCTTTTTAAAGTAAATGGGGGAGCGAGTAGTAGCCTGAGCCAAAGCATCCGCCATTTCGTTACCCTCGATGCCTTTGTGACCCCACAGCAGATCAACGCGGATAGAGTGATGAAAAGAAAGATTGTGTATGAGAGATTGTATACGAAGAATGATGAAGTCTAATGAGGGAGGGGGAAGAGGTAAACTGATAGCTTAAAAGTCACTCATGGAGTCAAATATTACCAGATAGTGGGAAAAGTTACGATTAGAGGAGATATAAATAATTGTACGTAGGATAGCCATCAACTCAGCTGTAAAAATAGAACAAAAATGAGGAAGACGAAAGGATTCGGAAAAATTAAAAACGGGGATAATAAAGGAAGCCCTGACACCACTAGGCCCCCTAGAGCCATCAGTGAAGATGAGTATATGAGAAGGAAAGAAGGAACTGATAATGCTGTGAAATTCCTGTTTAATAATCACCTGAGGCTTAGACCTGGAAGAATTAGAAAGAAAATATACTTTAGGAGGGTGTGTGAGATCAAAATAATTAAAGGAAAAATGAGGGAGATTATTACTGGAAATTATATGGGGCGAAAAGTAACTAAGACGGCGAGATATAAGGACTAAGATGGGAATTTTATTAGGAACAAAACGCCAGTTTCTGGCGATGAAAATGTAGGAAGGGATAAGTTGAGAGAAAATGCAAAGTACACGCTTAGAAAGAAAACGATAGCTCAAATAAGATCTTCGAACTGAAAGAGGAGTTGTATTAGATTCAACAAGTATTGCTGAAATAGGAGAAGATTTAAGAGACATAGACGGAGACAGGAATTCTGTATTCTATCCAATTTAGAATGAAGGGATTTGGAGGCACAGCCATAGATAAATTAACAGTAATCGAACTTGGAGCGAATAATGGACTTATACAAAGAAATGAGTACAAGAGGATCATCACCCCATTTGGTTGGTGATAAGAATTTCAATAAATTCAGTCTTTGAATGGAAGAACGAGAAATATAACTGATATGCTCGGAAAAATTAAAGTAGCTGAACAAGTTCTTATTTTAATCCAATAAAATCGAAGAAAATGTTTTTTAAATATTAATTTGATCAAAAAGTGAATAATAACTATTCCTAATCTTTTTTAAATGATAAATTAATTGACCTATTCTTATAAATTACGTTCATTAATGTATGTACAATTTTTCGAAGGAACATAGAGATGTATTTCATTAACCGCTACAAAACAAATCAAATTTTAAATTATATCTGGCCAATAAACAAGATAATTAACAAAATAAAAATAGTTAATTGTTAAAAAATTTTAATATTAACTTATGCAGACCTACCGATTACGTCGTCATTTACAAATTATTATTATAAGAGATCTGTTCGCTTATATCTTTTTCTAGAAAAAAAAAACAAATCATTTTCGAAGGCCACTTTGACGTTAAAAAAACTATTTGATTTGTATTTTAATTTAATTTTCAAGAGTTTACATTACTAAGTTCAGAAATAAGTTATAAGTTCTATAAGTATATACGAACAATCAAAAGCATAATTACTTGTAATCCTTTTACTTTAATGAGTTCTTTCAGTCTTTCTACAATAAAAAATCTACCTTTCTCATTATAATACCCGACATCGCCCGTATGAAAATATCCTTCATTATCAATAGCTTCCGCCGTGGCTTCTGGATTGTTATGATATCCTTTCATAATCTGCAAAAAAAAATATATATAATACAATAGTTATTTCGTTTAATAGAATTACACAAATAATTAGCGAGTCTTATAAAGGTGCCAGCCCGTGAGTATTCAACATAATTATATCGGCTATTTCAGAACAATTATTTTATAAACTTTTTTTTTCCTGCCACACTGGCCAAACCTGCCCATAATTGGCATTTCTCAATAATGGTCTAAAAAAAAAAAAAAAATTAAAAATTTCCTCCTCTCCCAGTGGATATGAAGCAACTGATAATAATATACACTATATTAAATTACACATGTATGTGCTCTTAAGAAATATTGATCCCGTGATATCCTCTCCTCTTTCTTGTTTCGCATTGAATTTTGTTGGAGCCACTTATCTTTCGGATACTTGGTAACACACAGAAGATATACTACCTCACTACTCGTGGGCGTAATATAATAATGACTGAAGCACGCTTGATAGTCCTATTATCGGTTAGATGCAAATGCGAACATTTCCTCTTACGGATGATAAACACTAGTTATAGTGTCATTATGATGAGAGAGAGCGTTCCGGCGCCATCTTCTCCTAGGATTGTCTGGCAACGTATTTCTTGACATCCGAAATATAGTAGGATTACCACTATGACGAAGTTTATCGAAGAATTCTTTATACTGTTGTACATGTCCATCTTTGACTAATGGAATATTAAAATCCTTGCGGAGAGTACGATGAGAGATATAATTAGGAACCGAAGCCATCATGCGAAGTATCTTTGATTGCTACCTTTGTACCTGTAATAGTTTACTTACTTTAGTATTTCCGTACAGCTCTATGCCATACTTCCAGATCAACGCTATAACCATGAGGTATATCCGTCTTTTTAAATTCAGATTTAAACTAGGCCTTCTTCCTACTATTGGATACAGCAATTTGGCTCATTCCCAAACTCTTCTACTAATTTGTTCTGTATGGAAACACCAGTTTGTCTGAAATCCAAATGTATTCCCAGATATTTCACGGAATTAATCTGTGGTATCTCAGAATTATTTATTATTAACTTCGAACATGAAATATATCTATTAGTGAAAGTCATATATTGGCATTTTTTAGCATTAAACCTAATTATCCAGTTGTTGGCCCACGTTTGTATGTTATCGATATGATCTTGAATTGCTATATTTGCAAAGTCAGGATTTTCGTTACAGGCCTTTAATGCTATATCGTCCTCAAATGCAGCCAGAATTGTCTGAATAGAGACAGGTGTCTGCTGTGTATATTGAATAAAATATTGGGCCCAACAGCGGAACCGAAGCACATATTTTTCTTTTTTCAGAAATTACCTCATTAATTTTGGCTGAAAATGTTCCAGTTGTTACGTACGATACCAGTAGTAGATAGAGATCCGATGAAATTATGTTTTAATTTAAATTTTGATCCGGTATGCCAGACACTGGCTAACTTCTTCAACTCAATTTACAGTAGCGGGAAAATGCCCAAAGAATGGTTGAAGTCCAGGTTCATTGCCATACCAAAAAGCTCAAATACATCTAAGCGTGATGACCATAGATTGATAAGTCTTATGAATCATGTCTTAATAGTATTCTTGCGCATAATTCATCGACGAATATCAAAAAAATACGAAGAAAATATAAGGTGGAACCAATTCGGATTCCGTAATGGTATGGGAACACGAGAAGCACTATTCTGCATGCAAACATTAATATAAAAATCACTCGAATTTCTGAAACCAATCTATATCTGTTTCATTGATTTTAATAAGGCATTCGACGAAGTACAACATGCAGAATTAATGAAAACTTTAAAAAGTATTGGTGTCGATGATGCAGATTTAAGAATTTTACAGACCCTCTACAAAAATCAGCATGCAACAGTACTAATAGACGATCAGCTGACTGGAGTAATACCAATACGAAGAGATGTTAGGCAAGGCTGTGTGCTCTCGCCAATGTTATTTAATTTGTATTCGGAGGTGATATTTTCACAGGCTTTAGAAGAACGGGACAAAGGAATAAGAATTGGAAGACAAAAAATTGCAGTGATACGTTTTGCCGATGATACTGCACTGCTGGCGGAGAATATCAAAGACCTGCAGAGACTACTGAATTCAGTTGCCCTTGAAAGTGGAAAAAAAGGGCTCAGCATAAACATCAAGAAAACCAAGTGCATGATGGCCTCAAGACAGTCAGTTGTAGATAAAAAACTATTCCTTAACGGTAGGGAAATCGAACGGGTAGGAAAATACAAGTATCTAGGTTGTTGGATAATGGAAAATGATGACTCGGACGTAGAAATAAGAAGGCGCATTAAGATAGCCCGAAATGTATTTATGAAGATGAAGAATGTACTTTGCGACAGAAAGTTAAATCTGGAAATGAAGAAGAAGGTGCTAAAAGGTTATGTATGGTCCGTACTCTTATAAAGGTACGAAACGTGGACAATAAAAGCACATATGGAAAAGCGCATTTCATCATTTGAAAAGTGGTGTTATCACCGGATCTGGAAGATACCAAGGACTAGAAAAATGAAAGATGCGGAGGTATTACAATTGATGAAAACGAATCTGATATTAATGGACAATCAAAAAACGTAAAATTAATTTCTTTGAACATTTCATGAGAGGATCAACATATCACCTTCTGCACACAATTATGATGGAAACGGTAGAAGGGAGGAGGGGACGAGGAAGAAGAAGGATTTCTTGGCTCCAAAATATTAAGCAATGGACTGGAGTTATAAAAGTAGGATAATTGTTCCAGATTGCAAGAAATCGAGACGCATTTCATCATATGGTTGAATTCATGAAAAGTGATTAAGCTATACCCGAATCGGGTTGCACGAAGAAGAAGAAGATGGCAGACACGATCAAAAGCTTGTTTCACATCAAAGAAGGCCACTAAACATATTTGTTTTTTTTCAAGAACAGTCGCCACTGCATCTACAAGTCCGTGACATTGTTGAATTGTAGAATGTTGAGGTCGAAAGCCAAACTGATGATTAGGAGTAACCTTTTGATTTTCTACTATCAAACAAATCCTTTCTAATAATAATTTCTCAAAGACCTTGGATAACATACTAAGTAAACTTATTGGCCGATAAGAACATAAAGAAGTTTGAGGTTTTCCAGATTTTAAGACCATTAGTATTATTGACTGTTTCCATTGCTTCGGGTAGTATCCATTGCGCAGCATAGAGTTGAATATATAGCAGAGTAACACAGCCGCTTTCTAAGGTAATCTAACCAATATTTCGCCAGCTAATTTATCCACTCCTGGAGCTTTATTGCGAGCAGTTGATTTTAGACAGTTTGCTACTTCCTTGGGCGAAAACGACTTTGTAGGAAGCTACATTTGCAACGGACTTTCTAGAAAACTTTTCACATACTCGGTGTGCGCAATATTTGAATCGTCATGTGGAGTAAATATCTTTTCCAGGTGATCAACAAATGTTTCTGCCTTTTGTTCGTTAGTTTTTGCCCATTTATTATTCTCTAGTTTGATATTGTACTGTTCTTTGCTTTGATTAAGTAATTTTTTTGTAGCAAACCA
This sequence comes from Icerya purchasi, assembly GCA_039619475.1. Classification (NCBI taxonomy): domain Eukaryota; kingdom Metazoa; phylum Arthropoda; class Insecta; order Hemiptera; family Monophlebidae; genus Icerya; species Icerya purchasi. The sequence continues at coordinate 250,324,825 of CM077116.1, forward strand.
TAATGAATTGTCTTTTATATTTAACGAGTTTAAATACTGCTCAAATGATTTATTTGTGTATATTTTTATTGCTTATTTTAGCTTTGTATGAAGTCTATTATACACAGTTTTCAACGATGGGTAGCGGTTTATCTGCCATCGTCTTCTTGCAGTTCTAGTCTGTTTTATCAATTTTCTTATTTCCACTGGAACATATTTTTTGGTGTTCTCGTGATTTTGTTTATATATTGTAGAATTATTACAAGCAAATTGAATAAATTTTGTGAAGTCCGTAAAAGCACTATCTATATCATCGCTATTTTTAAATTTTATATTCAATTTGATATCGTACGTTAATAACTTATATTCGAACTATAGTATATAACGTTCGTGGTGGTGTTTCGGTATGCTCCCCCTCAGCCCGTGCCGCTACATCACAACCATCTACCTCTACGACTTTTCGTAATAAGGCTAGTCAAAATACAAGTTCATTAATTTCGTCTACTGGTCCTAACTCAGACATTACAGCTGCAACAGCATCATCAGCAACACTAAAACTGTCAACAACTACATCAGGAAATGTGCTAGATGAACTCAAGCCCGAGCAATCAGCTAGTGACGGTAATACGCAGGGAAATGTACACACACATCGGTTATCAGTTAGCACTTTATCATTTAACAATAATAATAAAGATTCAATTAGCTCGTCAGAATACGTCGCTCCGATAGTTTTATCTCATGTTGATAATCAATGAAACATTGTTTCTTCGAAGAGAAGATCATACTATTCTTCAGTCTCTTCCGATTCCCGCCAAAATTAAATAAACGAAATATTTTCGAATTTTTAACTGCCATAGATGACGATAATAGTGAAAATAATTTCATGCAAATAGATAATAATGTCACAGTGAAACAAAACTCTTCAAAAAGACAACAAAGTTAGCAACTACTTCTAATGAAATAAAAATACTCAACCTCCGCCGATCATGGTCAAAAATGTTTTAAATTTTACCGAATTCAGAAAATATTCATTAAGTATACCAAATGCCGTATTTACTTTAAAATCTACTTTAACAGGAATTAAACCAGCAAATCCCCTCAGCTACAGAACGATCATAAAAGCATTAAAAGGGGGAAAAAACTATTACTACTGCACATATTCATTAAATGAGGATAAACCGTTAATGGTTTTAAGAAATCTACACTGGTCAACTGGTTTTACAAAAATTATAAAAATTCTATAAAAGAAAATGGTTTCCAAGTTATACGTATTACAAATATGTTACAAAATAAAACTAAACAACCGCTTCCACCTTTTTACGTAGATACTAAGTCGTCCGACAATAGCTATAAAATCTTTGAATTAAACAGACACTTCTAAATACCCCGTAGTAACATTTAAAGAACCAAAAAACAATCGTGGATTAATTCAGTGCAAGCGCTGTCAATTGTTTTGGTCATTCTGCTAACTACTGCAATCTGCCCTCAGGCTATGTAAAATGCGCCGGTAGACATGATACCAACTTCTGCAAGAAGACGATGGAAGAACTAGTAAAATTTGTATTGTGTGAGGGCAACCATCCAGCTAGCTACAGAGGATGTCATTTCTACCAATAACAGCTGAAGTTTTACAGCAGATCTTATAATACTGATCAAATTCAAAGTACGAGTAATTCTGAGTCATCAAATCCGAATTAGCCATACGCACAGTCGAAAAATAACAAGCAAACATATGCTAACGTAGTACAAATGCATACTAATAAACTACTATTAATACATTTATAAATCAAGAAACAGAAATCACGAATAATGATATCACTAAAATATTAAATTCATTTTTAACAGAATTTAAATCTGTAATAAATCTGTTAATTGCGATACTAACAAAAGTTATCGACAGAATTTTACAGTAAATGCGATGCTAAAAATTAATATAATTACTCAAAATTCCTTAGTGATAATGTTATGGAATGCTGACGGAATAGTTCAAAAAAAGAATGAACTGGAAATATATTTAAATCAAAACGTAGTTGATGTTGCCATAATAACCAAAACGCACTTAACCTGTGGTAAAAGTTTTAGAATACCCGGTTATAAAGTATATTCTACTCAACATCCAGATGGAACTACTCATGGGAGCTCAATGATTATGATAAAGTCATACAAAAATTTAAATATCGATTAAAAAATTTAACTCAACGATTATTTTTGGTTATTAAAAAAATGATAGCATGTATATCACTAAAAAAATAGAGAAAGAAATTCGGTTATTTGTATCTATAATTATTCTTAACTATTGATACTTTTATAACAAAAATATAACAAATCGTAAAATTATTACCACTTTACATTAGATCACCAAAGAAAAAGAGAAACTAAAGATGTAAACCAATAAATAAGACGTACTAAAAAACATGAGAATAGTAGAAAATATTAACCTTTTAGTGCAATTACATTCAACTAGACTACGAATACGTTATTATATAATCAACTTTTTTACGCTAGCTACTAACAAACATCTTATATTTTATTTCCAAATAGCTAGCACCTTCTATCTTGAATTTCTTGAGGAAATACTCCTAGAATCTTTATTAATGTTATTCATGTTGCCCTTTTTATTTAGCTTCTACACTGGCATAGTCCACTAATGTTACTGACTGCATGATTTTTATCTTCACTAGTACAAAGCTTTATCCGTAAAATTTACGATCTCAAGCAGTATGGCGATCCTGACAATAAGAAAATAATATTAAATTTATTTAATTCACTTATCGGCAAATATATACTTTTATTTTTTATAATTTAATAACTTACAGTAACGGAACAGCATTTCTGAATGCATTATTTCTATTTTACTGCGCTCTTGTGCCTAATTCTGTATCATTTTGATTAATTAAGTATTTTTTTACAAAATATTGACAACCTCTTTTATCTAAGATTCCCCGAGATCTTAATTTCATATTTCATTCTAAAAATTATAAATAATTTTCTAATCTTAAAACTTTATAAAACGTATTATGTTTCAATTAATAAAGAGCCGAAACTGTTTAGTTTTACTGTAAATACTTTAATGTAAAATTTCCGTAAGTGCTTTAACAATCATCACTATTTATTTCATAACTCCAAATTAACCACGGCAATCACTAATTCATTAGATAGGCACCGAGTATAATGTAAAATCATTTTTAATTTGTAAATTTTAAACCTATTCGTCACTTTTTGTATTCATTTTTATTTTATGATTTATTTATCATACGCCCGTTTATATAAATGATATTCAAATATTTCGCAGTTCTAGACGAATTGCAACAAACAAATATTTTTTCATTCTCGTATTTGATCTTTTTAAAATAATATTCAGAATAAGTTAGTTTTATTTATTACTTTTTTGTTCATTTTTATTTCAGAAATCTTTTTCCTCGATCTCGTTTTATATAAACGTGTAACTTAATATATACGAATCCAAACAAGCCGAGCACAAAACGAACTTAAAAAGTTTAAAGGGAAGCAGAATGAAGAAAATGAAATTTCATAAGAATACTAATTATAGAGGCGAGTACGAGATAGATGAATGAAATACAAACTGAAGAGCAAAAATAAGGTAACGAGAATAATTTTCATCAAAATGCTGAAAAAAAAGCATTGCTACAGCAGTCAAATTTCCATTTAATTATCAAAATTATAGCACCATGCAATGCACTTGCATTGAAAGTAATATCGATTTTTTTTCTTCTGTTTTTTATTACCTTCTATTTGTCTTTTAACGCCATCTAAAAGTTTTCGTACGTTCATTGTAGTTATTAGTACAGAAATATTTTGACATTAAAAATATATATTCTGTTTTAAATATTTATATTAAATAAACTGCTGCCTAATAACAATTGATAAATTATTTTTTAAGTACACAAATTTTTACGAATTTAATAAATCTCGTGGCACTGTAGCTGTAAAATTATATTACATGTAGGCACATATGTTTAAAAGTTGAAATTCATTTAATTCAGTACAGAAGAATATTCTAACATAAACTAATCAATAAGCCTAATATTTCAAATTCGATCTTATACGATTCAGAGAGTTTATAAAAATACGGCAATGTACAGTTTCAACATTATCAAAATATGTGTGTGTGTCTATGTGCGCGCGCTGGAGGATATAAATCTCTTTTTGCACATGAAATTTAATGGTATTTTCTTCTTCTTCGAAGCAATAAAAGATCATGAAACGCAGACGGGAGCTCATTTACCGCAAAAAAAGATAAACTAACAATTTGACTACTATAAACGTTGTGTATTATTAATAATGTAACAAAATCGGCGGCATAATGGGGCGAAATTAACTAAAAATGATTAACATACTTGAGGACCTTTAACGCATATTTCACCTTTCTGACCACTTCCGCAGAGAGTTCCGTTGTCAAGATGACACACTTTAACTAAAGTACTTGGAATACATAGGCCAACAGAAGAATAATCCTGAACATGCGGTGGTGTAACGAAAACGCCAGGAGAAGCTTCAGTTAAACCGTACGCTAGAAGGTAAAATTATTAACGTAACCAAACTGAACCGATTTAACTATAACAACTAATTAAAAAATTTGCAAACTATTAATTTTGAAATTGTTTAAAAAAAAAAAAAATCCGTAATTTTTTAGATGATTTAATTTTTAAATTGACAAATTTTTATTCCTTAAAATAAAGAACGTATGAAGCAAAGTATCCTGTTTGAGTGATAGTACGATGTGCCGCGTTAACTTCATCTTTCGTCGAGGAGTTAACCGCAATCGTAGTTTCGGTTACCGAGATTCATTTATAACGTTACAGACGGGTCACAGATCGTTCTTATCTAATTCTTACCTCCGGACTTCGTGTATCATGTAGTTTCTATACTATTTCGTTTTATCGATTCAAATTGCAGTCACCCTTCTCTCTCTCTTTTTTGGTTTTCTTCTTACATTTCTATTTCCGGTTTTATTAATTCGCAGACATTTAGTTAAAGTTTCGTAGATGAATATCAAAGAGGGAGGGGTCATCCCTCGTGCCCATTAATAGTAATGGCAAGTGACCGCAACCTTACGAAGAAAAGTAATAATCCTTTCCCGTTAAATGTAAACAATGATGGTGTTACTAAATGTAACTTTTCCACGTTAAATATTTCTCCGACACCTATAACATAACCTAAAGAATTTAAATTATCTACCGAACACATCGAGTCAACAATGGACACAGCCTTCGCTGTTAGAGACGATGTAAATTTTTTTCCTTCAAAAATCAATCGGGACCCTATTATACGGTACTAGTTGCGAGCGTAGACAAAATATTGCAGTGCTACACATGCGCTACCGCGTTCCAAAAACGATAACTTTGGCGTTAAAATATAATCTAAATTTTACAATTTTAAAATATGACCATTTAAAAAAAAAAATATATATATATACGTAATTTGAAGAGAAAAAATAAAAAGAAGTATGTTTACCCTGGCTGAAAACAAAATCTTTATTCGATGCCCTAGCTACCACTTTCTCGCCGTCTAATGCTGAAACTGGACCTGCACCGTTTATAACATGTCTGACGGATGCAAAATGTTCCGAAGTAACAGATTTGTGATTGCCGAGAAATAAAATTATTGGCGGTACTAAATACAACACGGTACTCTAAACACGTAAGAAAAATAAAAGATCTTACATTTTTCTACTATCAAAAATATTAACATGTGTTAAAATAATTTCCATTAACTGCCGGCAAGTGCAACAGTTAATTTTTCAATTCGAGAAAGTATTTTAAAAATAATAAAAGCTGTTTTCAAAATACACATATACTAGCCTAATAGATAGTAAATATTACACTACTTTTTAGTTTACGTTTCTAATAAAATTATTTTTAAACTCTTTATAGTTTATGCGCAAATGCTAATGAACACGAACACTTGGAATGTTCGGTACGTTAATGACGAATCTAAACGTAATCCATTAGCGTTAAAAAAAAAATTAATTGCCTAGCTGTATGCGTAAGATCACCATAATCGTCCACCGATTTAAAAAAAATTAAACACAATTTTTAAAAGTTATTGAAAAGCGTAAATAAAATTCTGCCATTGCCTTCAACAGTTATCCCATACATTACAGTTAACAGTTACACTGAAAATTATTTTAATTTATTAGTAAAGTACACAGAATAAAACATAATATACGCTTAAATACATCGAAAATATTTAAATCTGTAATGAACCTTGTAATCTTTTAAAGCGGCAAGAAATGTGGTTGGTTCGAATCTTGGAAGAGTAATAATTTTGCAACCTTTACTGAGTCCTCTTAATAATATAACCGATAAACCGTAGATATGGAAAAAGGGCAATATTCCTGGTAATACATCTTGATTATTTTCTGGGGAAAAAAAAAAAAAAGGTTTATTGTCGTAAGAAATTTTTATTTTCAAATAAATATAAATTACCAAATACTTTTACAAATTCAAACCGCAAAATAAATTTTATACTGCCTTATCTTTTACTTTTTTTTTATTTTTTGTTTTGTAAAACCCACACAATATTCAGAAACCTATATATATATATATATATATAAAAAAAAAAAAACACGATAGAATTATTTCTTTTAATAAGTGCTGTTATTCCTCAAAATTATTAGATAGCACACCTGGAAATAAAATTATTTGCGGCAATTCATAGAAGCTTAAATTACTAAGATTTGAAAAAAAACTGTGAAAAACAATATCAGCGGAAACATTTACATGGTAATCAGTGTCGCCTGCAAAACACTAGAGCATCAAAAATATTTTTTAACTTTTAAAAAGCCTTTGAATTCTTACGAACTTTCTAGCCACGGCATTCTCATTCGATGAACAATTTTTGCGTTTAACATAATAAACTAAGCAGAGACGAATCGAACATCCTCGAAGAAGGTGTTTAAACATTACTGATAACACACAATCTAAACACAACTACTATCATGATGGAGACAGGTTCAAGAATATACTTTTTCGACATCTCCACCATGACCGACGTAATTACCTACGTACAAAAATTCAATTTACGGTAAACTCCAGTCTTCTTGCTATTAAAACTAGCAGGTTTTGCAATTTCTCAATATTTTGAACGACAATGAGTTTTCACCACGAAAAATTGCGTCACAATAATAAAATATTATGCGTTTATTATTATTTTAGCAGCATCCATTTTTTTTTTTTTTTTTTTGCACACTTACCAGATGCCATTCTGATAAATGATGTATTCGGATGCGACAACTGTTCAAAATTACTAACAACGTTAGAATGAGTCAGCATAACTCCTTTCGGTAAACCAGTAGTACCACTTGAGTACGGTAAAAAAGCTATATCGTTCACATTTCGACTAGATTTTATATCGCTTACGTTTACTTCTGAGCACACCATTTCTTCGTAATTAATGACATTTTCCGCAGACTGCTGTTCAGAACCCACAATAATCATAAACACGGTGGATGATCTTTCCGCGCGTACATGATTAATTTCATTAACAACTTCGGTAACTCTCTTAATTGCATCCGAAGACGTTACGATACACACGGCTTCGCTATCATTTAACTGGTGCTTTAATTCGGCTAAAAATAACAAAATAGAACAATATTAACAACTGTTAGTGTTTTTTCTCTTTATAAAACATCGAAGAATAATTCAAAATAAGAATAACTTGCCGCTTCTAAAAGAATAAAATTATAAACTCTATAATAACCAACACGAAATAAATAAACATAGTGTTTGTAATTTTATCATTATATTAACTATTTTACAGACAGGATGTTTGAATACATTAGATATTTACGTGAGAAAAAAATAACATAATTTTTCCAATATAAACGATTGAAAATAAATAATCAGCGTGATACAAAATTTTCAGACTGTCTGTTAAGGTTCCTTAATCTTAAATAACTTATTTCAACTATGGTGACACTGTTATTTTTAATTACAGATATTGTAACCTTTGACGACTTTAAAAATGGGTTACGAAATATTTAATTAAATCAGACCTCGTTTTCTTCCACTTTTTTCAGTTCCGTCAATATTTTTTACTGGCGCGCTCTCCTTCTCCGTCATATTAGTGCAACTGTTCGGTGTAAATAAACAAACTAATTATTTAAATTCGTCCTTAAATCAACGAGCCTAGCCGCCTAAAAATTTTTCCAGGTTAAGTATAAAATCTTTTTATCATCATGAGAAAGACACATTTCCACGCGATTTTCTTGGATGGAAAGGAACGTAAGGTCTTGCTCGCCATATGACCGAAAATTGATACGATATTCTTTGTGAATTTCAGTTCCTAAACTGAGACGATGATCTTCATCCACACATTAAGTGGTATTGCAAAACTGTCAACTTACCCCAGAGACGGCTAATTATTAGCCTAAAAATTCCTGCCTTCTTAGGAATCTTCTTTACGAAAGATCATTAGAAGAAGTATTCTAGAAAAAGTTTTGCGAGTTTTGTAAACGAAAAATCAGACTAATACAAGTTTTCTGAAAACTCAACACTGATGTTCACAACCAGATGACATAATTTCAACGAAATCATCAGATTTTGCGATCACTTAAAAAAGAAAATTAACGGCAACGAAAAACATGACCGCTACTCAAATATAATTTTTAAATTCCCAGTTTTCTCGGTCCAAATCCTCTCGATTTTCTGATTACTAGAATTGTACAAAAAGAAGAACGGAATTTTTTTGTTACTATTGATAATATTTGACCGCCGTAGCATATTTTATATAAATAAAACAGAGCTTCGTAATTTATTTTGAGTAAAATACAGTAAAAAATGCATTCATTTTTCGTTTCAAATGATTTTTTCTTATTAAAAACATCGTTTCTGGCTATTTTTACTTTTTTCCCCGACTTTACGACAATATTCCTGGCTTATTCCTGGTTTTCCGATAGAGTGGCCACCGTGAAAATAGATTTCGGAGAATAAAGCGCGGGACAAACGTCAACATGCTCCGCTAAGACAAACCAATCGAATGAAAAATTTTACCAGTACGATGATAATTCGCTAAAAACACCAAATGCACCAAGTGGATTGAGATTAATTTTTCCATATCGGCTTACTAGTGTCTCTGCATTAGGGACGAAGAAAGAAATTTATAACATTTTACTTTTTTTTCAAAAATCATTTTACGAATAAAATACAGCGAGTTTCTTATTACAAATATCGCTGCAAAGAAATTTAATATTATTTTATTCATACGAAATGATCGATAGACAATTTGGAAGTAATTTATTCTTATTCATTGTTATAATGAAATTTCACAGAATTGTCTAAAGTTCACTAGATATTTTGTAAATTTAGGAAATATTATTCAAAATTTTCAAATTTGATTTCACTTTTCCGAATTATACACTACCAGAGAAATTAGGATGATTTGTAATTTTTGTAATATACGCAATAACATATTTTTTTAAAAATGAAAGCGGTAAATAAAAAAAGGTAATTTATAATCCTTAATAACATTATCTGTAGTTTGCCTAAAAGATTTTTCAGTGACTTTATTCAAAATCTAAGATTATTATTTAGTACTAAAGATAAGATCTTATTGATACGACCGTACTATCAGTCATTTCTTTTAGTCTCATTTTTTACACTTCCGAGTGCTTACCTTTTTTTTCAGATTTTTTTCCGCTATTTTCATCATTTATTACACGATAAAATACTTCAATATTATTAATTAAGCATTTTCTCCTATAATTTATTTCGACGCCTTATTTATTCTTCTCCAGATCCGCATGAACATACACTGTGTAATTTGGCTATTTCCGGTTTATCTAATTTTCGCATCTGTACTTTTTTATCGATGTTTTTTCTGTTTTTTTACATATTCGTTCAGTACTTTTATTTTGAAAGGCGTTTTTAATTTATCCTATTCGTTATTTTACACCTATCAAGTTTATCTGAATAACAAAATGTTTAGCTTGTTGCGAAGTTTGTAATTTGTATTGTAGACGAAAAAGAATAGTGATACTTGGCAGCGAAAAGAAAAATTTTTGCTTCAACTTAAATATACCTAAGCATAAAATTAAAAATGATACGCAGTGCATAGTCGAGTATAACCCTAATTGCAATATAAAAAGTATAGATAGATAACTTTTAATTATAATGCATGTGTCGACTGGATAGGTGCAAATTGACTCGCTTAAAGTTGAGCTGAACGTTGCACAAATTAACTATACCCTGACTCCAGAGTCAAATCAACTTTTCTGTTAGCTGTTAGAAATTCAGTTTTAGAATCCTAATAAAAACAACTGGCAGCCCTAGCATACTGTCGAAAATCCTATGCATTGCATACCGTTAACATGGTAACGGAGACATTTCTTTTTCCATCAGTGAACAGCCACATCTATGTATATGCATAAAATAACAAAGAACCAACGGATATACAGAAAAATGTAACAGTTTCACCATGAAAAGAATTCAGCATAAATCAATACAGCCTCTGAAATACGGCAAAAGGTAAGGAAATGTAAAAAATAAGCTGTTACGAGCAAGATCAGCAGTTAATTACATGACAGAAACAGGCAAGTATGTTGACAGCTTTGCTTATATAGCAATAAAAGATTTTGACAAAGAATAAGACGATTGTGTTTTAAACAAGAGCGGGCACTATCCTTTTTCAAAATTCCATATTAAATTTTTTTTTTTTTTGGGGGTTTTTTTTTATCATTTGTCCGACTGTGCAATCGAAGTCGAATTCTCCTTTATCGACACATGTTATTGACCTGGAGTTATCCGACAACTCTAAATGCAAATCAATTCAGATTCGTGCTATTTTATGCTATTTTATAAAACCACCGTTCACGCAACTCTGCGTATTTGTGCTTGTTTTCGGTATTGTATTGTACTGTAAATAAAAAAATAAACTATAAACTAAATTTCAGTGACTTAAATTCGAATATTAAGGCAATTTTTTATTCTATTTAATTATGACGCAATTCATAATTTACTTTAGGCAGTTCTACTTTTTTACTGTGGGTAATAAAAACACATTACCCGCTATAATCTATGAATAATAATAATCCTAGATACTGCGTAAAATTAAAAAATATTTTTATAAATATATAATAATATTTTAAGTGTTGCATATAGCTGCTCTGAAATTAAAAATTTTTTTTTGCGTGTAAAATTTATATTTTATAAAAAAATATCAAACTTAGGAAAAATGATTTATTAAAAATAAATCACGCTCGCGTAATAAAAATTTAAATCGCGAAACACTATTTACATCGCATAAAATAATACCGAATTCATAAACCAGAGTAATGCAAAGTTTATAAGTAGTTCAACAGCATAATTAATTTCAATTATTTAAAAAATTTCATACGTAATGTCACCAATACAGTCTACACTTACAATGAGCATAAATAGGATTTACTGTTGAAACCACTAAGCCGGCTTCTAATGCTCCTAAGACAACGATCGGATATTCCGGAATGTTTGGTAACATAATTGCAAGTACATCGCCATCTTTAAAACCTTGTTTACGTAACGAAATAGCAAAGCGTTTACTTAAAGTATACACTTCGGAAAATGTATAAAATTTTCCGGTAACCCCACACACCTATAAAAGAGTTCCATCTTGTAGTTATCCCTCGCATTTAGAAACTATAGAGTTGACTGGAATTAAAAAATTACAACGTAATAAAAACGCTAATTTAACATTAATGCACATAAAAATTCGCCAGGCAATTTAAAGATGAAAATCGAAAAATTTTCCAGCAAAAAAAAAATAAAATCCAAGTACTACATGGCTATTTAAATATTCTGTTTTATCAAAGCTACGTTAAGTATATTACATAACCGGTATTCAAAAATTATAACATATTATAGAAAAAAATTATGCTCAACACAATTTTCTGTAAAGAACTAATTACTCACCACCGCTGTATTGCTGGACCATTTTCCAATATTTTGCCACACATATTCGTTTACTTTTATCTGAGGAACTACGATATCAGCGTACGGCGAATGAACAACACTATTTGATTTGATGTTATCAGAACCTTTTTGTAATAAACATTTATATCGTAAGGTTATACGATTTCTTTTTAACTGATTTATACTAATCTTAAATATTGGTGAACAAAAATTTGTATTGCAAATCATTGCTTCAATTACATTTACTTTATGTTATCATTAAAAAACATATAAATTATATAGTCAATAAACTTCTAAAGTTATCGGAAAAAGAAAAAAAAAAAAAAATACAAATTAAATTCTAAACGATAGCTCTGTAAAATTACAATTCTTCAATCAACAGAAAATAATGAAAAACCGGCTCGAAACAATATTCTATGTGACTTTGTACCTATAGCTATTAGTATAAATAATTTCTTACAGGCTATAATAAAAAGTAGAACGGAATATATGTCGATAGTAATCATTTAGTTTCAAATTATGAAAAAAATATGAAACTCAAATTCAAAAAAAGAGCACTGTTAATTTCTTATTGTGTTTTCTTATCAGGTAGATTATGAAGATAAGACAAAATCATTCGGCTAAAATTTCAATTTAAAAACTGCATTTTTTTTTAGTAAATTATTTTATATATTAAATTTAAAGATTTATGAAAATATTATTTATATATATATAAAAAAAAATATATATATATATATATATATGTATATAATTTAATAATAAACAAATTCATAAAATAAAATTTGTATTTATAAATAAAAAGGTGTTCGAAAATAATTAATTTCGAATTTATTTTCATGTTAGTATGAATACTAAATATATATAAATTGTACTTGGAATATTTGAATTCTTTTTAAAAAATAATTTCATTTTCACTACACGCTAAGAAAGATGTATTACATTGATTACAAGTATATTTTAAGTGATTTGCGCCGTTAATAAAAGGGTGTTTGCCGCTTTATGGCATGCAAGCTCTGGCGTTTCGTCATGCTTGTAGGGTATGGTCATCAATACATACCTAACACATAATTTTTGGATCAAGGGCAGTTGTGGTCAATGGATTACGGCGCCCTTACCAGTTTCATGAAGTCTAATCGTTGAGGAGTTGCTGTTATCAACGTTGTAATTTGACAATGAACACTATCGAGATGTATTCGGTGACCGTGTTAAAGCACAATACGCATCAGATCTCTTATTTATGGTTATCTAACGTAAAACGAGAAGTATAAGATGTTTAGCAGAATTTTATAGATATTTTCACGCATGAAAAACGATCTTCTGGTTGTCATAAAATGCTTGACGTTACATTATTAATTGCAAACATAAAAAAACTACTTTATAATCATCAGCTGAAAATTATATATTAAAAGTAAACATCTATGTGAAGTTAAAATATTTTGAAAGTTTCTATGTGAATTAAATTATGCAACCCGATTACATCACATAGACATCAGTAAAATAAAAAGATGAGTGTTGGAATACTTCATGGAAGTTATCATTAGAAAGTCAGCGGTCAAACTACAATCATTGGATTTATATTATAATAGAAGAATTTCTAATATCTAATAATCTCATTTCATGTACAGGTTTGTGAGGACTGGACCAGATACCCGGTGGAGGGTTTGATGAATTTACTGAACTATTTTCAGCAAAATTTGTTTTTTTATTTAAATTCTTTCAGAGGATCAGCTTTTCGGGAAAAATGATATCATTTTCCAAAGTATACAAATAATCGCTTTTGCAAAGACGCCTATTTTAAAAAAATTTTAAGAAACCAAAATATTTTTTTTTTTTTTTTTTTTTTTGATTTCACAAATATGATGCATTGATAAATTTGTTTTCTAACGTATAAAAATTATATATATATATTTTTGAAATTATACGCGAATATATATGTTTTTACATTAAAGCTAAAACTTAACTCTTAATAGGGGTTCGGACGTCACTGGTGTAATGTATACGTTAAAGAAATTAAATAATTTTATGAAATTAATTATAAAAAACTGCATTATACAGGAGAGCAATATGAAATTAGGTTTAATGAGTATGCTCACTTTAATTTGATGCAAAACTTATCTTATTCTGATACTAAAATTTGCGTTATTAAAATTTTAATTTCTTAAGCATGTTGTCTTATTTTATGTTCGATATTTTTTTTAACATTTCCTTTTTCCTCTAACCATTCCTTCATTTTCCTTTTCTTTTTTCTCTCTTACTTTATTCAACATCTATGTCATGATATATTTGTGTTTGCTCACCGGTCCACCTTCCGGCTAACAACAGTTGATAAGTCTGTTTCATCCTCGTTTCATGGCAAAACCGAAAACGATCGGACATTCACAGAGGAAATTGCGATATTGAAAATTTGAAAGCATAATTATGAACGCTAAACTTCATTCATCTTAAGCTATATTTTCACACTTACGAATCAAAGATAATCCTTGACGTTAATAAGTTTAAAAAAAAAAAACCCATAAAAAGTACCAGCTTTTAAAAATACATAATCTGGTATTAACTTTTAAACGCAAATTATTTGAAATCGAATGTTTTCAGTTTATAAGTTAAATTTTTTTACAAATCGCATACAGCACACAGCGAATTCAAATAAATTCCCCATTACAATTTTTTAACAAAATAACTACGGTAATTGATAAAGGAAATTATAAAAAAATTAAATTTGCAATAAAACAATTATGTTTATTGACATGTTATGTCACGTTTAATACCAGAACTTTATCATCGATTTTTTTAAACATTTGTAATTAATACTAGATTCGAAAAATACAGTTTGTTTCGTGCCCAGAACTATGTTAAAATTTTAGTTGAAGAAAGAAATTTTATTTAAATTTAATGTTATATACGAGAAAAGTGAGAAAAACATTGGTTTCCCTTTTTTAAAATAAAAATGGATATATTTGTAAATAAACAACAGTTTTGTTTTATATTTGTTTGTTCTCGTTTGACTGTAAGATATATAATTTAAGATATTTAGATTCATAAATATATAGTTGTAAATAAAGTTAAAAAAAATCTTAAAATCTTTAACTGGCCTTAGAATCAAGCATGCAACGACTGAACAAGCGGTACTGCATCTACACACTTGCACCACAACTTGGTATTGCGAAACGTTCTTGACATAGTTCTTTAGATTATACTATTTTTAATAAATAATTATTTTGTGAAATTGCAAACATCGTAATTTCCTCTGTATGTCCGATCATTTTCAGATTAGCTCGTTCATACCCAATTTTTATTTTCTTTTCTAATTTCATTTCCTTTCATGTTGTTAAGTATATCCCTATGTTTATCAACAAATACATTCCTCTTACGCTCAGTATATATTTCTTTTTAATTGTTTCACTTTCAGTCTCGCCTTTGTCATTTCCGATTAATTTTAGATATTTTAACCGCAATTTTTGTACTTTCCCCAAATATAGTTTTCTTACCATTCTCCACGATTGGATTTCTCATACCTTAATTAGTGCCTAATAAATAGCTTTAAATGTTTTGTTTGTTGCATAGTTCCTTAATGCATATAAAGCTGATAGCATTTTTCCTTTGCAATGCCGTTATATGAGCGTTTCAATATAAATTTTTAACCATTAACAGCCCCGCATATTTATATCGAGTTATTCTATCCCGTCAGACAGTTTTCCTTATTCATCGCTTTCAGCCATCGAGTGTACATACTCATTTGAATGAATTATTCAATTTTGAATAGTACGGCTTCCTCTTGTCCATTTTTTCCATAGTACCACTTGTTTTTTTTTTACGTTAACTCTTAGACTTTTAACGTGCGCAAATTAATTATTATTACCAAGCCTTTTTGCATTTTTACTTCTACCCCTCGGATATTTTTATGCGATTTAACCATTGCTATATCATCAGAGAAATATTTTATTTTCTTATACAGGTCTGTTTGCATATAACATAAACAGTACCGGTACTAATTTACACTCCCATCTTTATCTTCTGAGTTTCTCTTTGTACATTTAATACGTTTACACTTGTTTTTCTTTGCTTCAAGTAATTTTGAAGGCATTTTTTAACATTTGCGTATATTTCCTCTAATTTGTTCGAGAATATTTTGTGATCAATCGTTTCAAAAGCTCTAGTAAAGTTTATAAAACTTATTGTTACTTATTTACCTTCTTCAAAACTGCTCTTAGCTTTTCTTTTCCCAAATACTTTCGATGTTGATTTTTTTTTTTTGAAGTCTGTATTGTTTTTTGTCGATTATACTATTTTTTTGTAAATATCTTATTAAATAATTTGTTACGTATTTTTCTAATATTGTTGCAATTGCGTTACTTATAGCTCTATTGATCTATATTTTCATGTTCATAATACTTGCCCTTTTTATAGGCTTTTATTTAACTCGGTTTGTCATTCTGTCTGTCTGGGGGGAATCTTGCGAACATCTAATATGTAGTTCCCTCTTTGCAGCGCAAGTATTATAGCTAAAAATTTTGAACGAGGTTGAAAAAATGCGCATCCTTGTGTATTTCTTTACTTTGGAACATTTGGGTTCCCAACTTTAAAATCGGACCCTTTGGGCCCCGAAAGCTCGAAAGTTTTAAAAAAATGTTTTTTTCCCGGTCATGTGATATACCAATGGGAAGATCGCTATTAGTCAAACATTGTGTTTCATGTGCTGAGGATTCCGTATGTATTGTATGAAAAACAAAAGACTATATAATTGAAAGAATGCGATCCATTATTTCATAATAAAATGTAACACAAATTTCTGTAAATGTCCAATAATCAAGATATCGAATAAAATAAAGCAAAATAAAATACAATTCTAAATTTATTTTTTTTTATTGAAATACATGGTAAAAAGTCCAGATTAAAAAATAAAAAAAACTTTTTAAAACACACCGAATATTTTTGTAACTACGGCCCCCGCTTTCATTTTTCAGAATTTTTCGTAGTTTCAGATTTTAATGTTAAGATGCGTATCTGGTAATCACACACTAATAAAGTTATTTTGTACTTCTTTTTAGTGCATAAATAAAAGCCTATTTTTTTTATATGCTTTATATTAGTTTCACTGGTAACTCTTTTGGGTCTTTAATGGAATTTTGGAATCCACTTTTCACCCACTTCCCGACGTCCAAATGATTCGAAATTTTTACTTATTATCAGAACCCGATGACAATGCAATATTATGCAGAAAAAAATCGCCTACACCCACAAATAAATTTAAACAATGTAAATATTTATAAACGAAATAAGTTTTATTTCCCGTAAAAACACGGCTGCTCGACGAAATTAACAGAGACCTGTAACCGGTGTTTTCCTCCAAGCCGTCGCAATGAGAGTATTAGGACACGCAAAATGCAATAAATACAAGATATAATTATCTGACAATTTTTCATATTGATCTCAGATAAATATACTGTTGCTAGATGTAATCAGTTAAATTTTCAATGAATTAGTCGAAACAAAAAAAAATAAAATGTAAAAAGCGTACGAAGGGTCCTGTTTTTCCCCTACTAGGTTTCGAATTGTTTTTTTTTTTTTTGCTTTGATTTCGAAACTATTTAATTGATAATTAATAAAAGACTTTGAAATATGCAAGAACAAAAGTATATCACTGAAAATTTATAATTTAGTGGAGTTCAGGATAAAGTACAGATAAAATATTACGAAATATAGATTCTGTCATTAATTTTTGCTTTCTAAGTTGTTAGTCTTGTAGTTTTACTATTTATTAACTGTTTAAAATTTATTGGCGTTACCTTGCGCAGCACAAATAACAGCTACAGGCAGAGCCATATCTGAGGAGGGGTTTTCCGGATTCACCCCCCTCGAAATGTCTGCGAAATCATAACTGCTTGAATTAAATGGACCGAAATTCAGAATAAATTTATTTCTTTTCAATTTTTGACAAAAGAAAAGAAAATCTAAATTTTTATGAATTCTATGGAAATGATTATTTTTTATTGTAGTGTTCAAATACTGCATATACAATAATTGACTACAGGGCTTTACTGTACCATTTATAAATAAATATATTTCATGATAACATACGCACACATATATACATATGTATAATTATAAAAATATTTTCGTGTCCCCTTCACGTAATTTTGGTCTAGATACGGCTCTGGCAACAGGTAAAACGGCATACAGCTAGAAACGCATTATGGTACACAGGTTACACGTGGACTTACTTTACATCGGTTAAAATGTTATTCTATAGAGTTATTAAGAGATTTAGAAGATTAAATACAACGAAATATTTTTTAATTTTATTCATAATATATTACAAAAATAAAATGAATGAGTAAAATATATAAAATTTGTCCTTACTCTTGTTCATTTCTTATGCGCTATATATTACACGAACATATAAAAAATAATGATTTTAATGTTATCAGTAAATTATTAGATGATCATTTAGACTTATAATAATAAATTATAATTTAATGTGGGTAATTTTAAGAATACATTAAAATGATAAATTATTATATAATCTTTCAAAATGATTTGAAAACTTCATATGTTGTATTAAATTAATTATGTACGTTTTTTAATAAATTTAAGCCGAAATACAATCATTAAAATATACATTTTATATTTACAATGCATTAAATATCTAAAAAAATTGTCAAAAAGTGGTAGTGAAAAAAATGTTTACGTATATACGTATCAAGGCCGTGTTCGGGGGGGGGGGGGGGTAACCCCCATGAGAACTGAAATAGTTATTCTAAAAAAAAAAAAAATTAAAATAAATATTGATGGCTTTTTAGGGTGTTCTTACCTACCTTGAGAAGAAAAAGGAAAAAATATGCTCCATATTTTTAGGTACTTCATTAATATTTTATGTAAATTTTTTTATTACGGGTATAATTAATAACATATGTAATTTTTATTAATGTTTATACAGTAATTAATTTATGTAAATTATTAATAGTACGAATGTTAGTGAAAAATGTATTGTTATTTATAAAATAAATATGTAAAGAAAATTTTCAAAATCTCTCCCTTTCCAAAATTCTGGGCACGGGCCTGATACGTATATAATATAAATGTTTTCATTTTTCAAATAAAATCACTTGTTATTATTAAAAGAATAGTCGAAAAGATAATTTTGTAATTTAACGAAAGATTATTCTATAATTCCAATAATACAATAATGAAATAAATTATTGTTTGCTGGGATTTACGTAATTTTCTTTCAGTACCCTCCTTAATATTTTTCCAGTTATATTTTTTGGTACGGATTTAACAAATACCACTTCCTTCAACTGTTTGTATGGAGCAACTTTATCGGACACAAATTCTTTTAATTGATTTTCGTTTATTCTAGCATCACACTGGGGTACAACAAACGCAACCGGTTTTTCTCCGCATTTATCGTCGGGAACTCCAATTACACCAACATCCAAGACAGATGGATGCGATTTCAAAATAATTTCTAGTTCCATTGGAGCTACCTGTGAAACAAAACGTTTAAATATAGATTTAGATGTTAAGAATAAATATAAATATAATAAGAAACCGAAAATACATTTTGCGTTTATAGTGCTAAAATAAGGGTTAATAATCAATGCCTAAAGTATATGATTTACAACTATTCATACGTGAAGCTACGTTGGATAATTATTATATTGATACAATAAAAATATTCAAATAGGCCCTGGAGACCGGGTTTATGTTCAAAGTCAACTTTTTTATTCGCTGCGATAATTGATTTTTTCAATAGTTCTTTATGTTTTGGAATATTCTGAGCTAAAAAAAAGTGTTGCATATTCCGCATATTTTATAGTTTTTGCACATGTTTTGTATACTTGTCTGCTTTGCATATATTTTACAGATTTTGTAATTTAATTTTCATTCTTTTTAAAGTTACAATTGATTCCTCCTAAAAAAGCAATCCTTAATTATTAGTATCATTATTGTTTTCATTGTGTTTGCCAGTAAAGTACAGTTCATTAGCATGGTTAGAAGAACACAAAAAATATGGAAAAGAGAGATAAACTGTGTTGTACTAAAAACTGGTAAAAAAAGGGCATTTTACGATAAATATTTAGTTATAGAGGTAATTTCTTGTTTTTCTGTCGCCGAAACATACAACACATTTTAAACAGCATATGCTTGCAAAACGACACTTTTTATACACATTATTATTAAAATGAATAGCTATACTGCCATTTTACTTTAACATCAAATGTGATCAGTTGAGTTAATGTGTACATAGTAAAACTTCTCCTCGATGTGCAAAAGATAATAGCACAAAATTTTGACCACCACAACAAATAGATCTGATGTTATACAGCTTGATATTTGCCTATAGTAGCATATAATGCAATCACCGAACATGTATAATCCAGTACATAACTAGATATGTTGAATATGGATCACACCTGAATTGATTACACTAATCAATAGTGCCGATGTAACGCATATTGTTCGAGGTGCACTTTGTTTGAAAGCTGAATAATTATTGTTTAAAACGTGGTTTTTAATATGATCTGTGTACTGTCTGATTATCACACTAATACATAATACAACATCATAAACATTGTTATTTTGCTGTTTTTATTTCGAATTACTTTTCTTTCATATTTATTTCAAAAACATTTTAATAATAATATATTTATCATATAATTCCAGTGTACCTATTTTGTTAAGGTTTCACGATCACGGAAAATGAAGTCTTAAGCTTTAAAACGCATCGGAATTATTTAATAAACATATCAAACATTCTTTCATGGATTTTGGTTGAATGTAAGACGTGATTTCATTTTTAGTAAATTGCCATCGTTATCAATAAAAAAGAAACTCTTAAATGAATTAAGGTTAACAGATTCTTTTTATAATTTGGTAATGGGAAATTATTGACTAAGGAGAAAATACTAAAATAAGAATATTAGATATCAATATTTTTTTGGTTTTTATAAATTAGTTTAAGTAAAATATTAATTTATAATATTTAATTTTGTGTAACATTTACTTGGATACGATACTAAAATGTAAACTACGCATGTACACATGTAAACATACATACACAGACCTACATGTATACTATACATATACTAGGAGGGACTGATTCGCTGGCTGCTTTCGGATTTTTAGTTATTTCACTTTGTGAATTTTTAAAGCGTACTGTAGCGGTCGCATAACGTTTATTAAAAAAAAAAAAAAAAAAAAAAAAAAGGATAGAATACGTTAATTGAAAAATTGAAATTTGAATTATCTAAAATCGCTAGCATCGTAATATATGTAAAACGAATATGTTACGTATAACTCTTTTTAAAATGAGATATTGATATTTATTTCATTAAATTTAAGTTGCAATCGTCAAATTCGTTTACGTTCATAGAATTTAAGCAATAATAAAATAAGTCACTGGTGATTATCGCTCTAATCATTTCAAAATTTGCGCCCATAAATTTTACAATTTGGTGACTTTGTACTTCTTCTATATTTTAATAACGAAAATATGTGAATTGAAAAAAAAATTAATTCTCCAGTTGCCGTAAAACGGACTCGGGACTTTTTTTTCAATAATGTACTAGTAGATATAGTAATGTTTTTTTGTTTTTTTTTGGGTAACATTATTGTGTTTTTATTTTATTTTATATATTAGGTATTGATTTGTGGATGTTGCATGACTGTTAAGGCTCTGGAAGGAGCCGCAGACTTTTTTAGTTTCCGGTCTTATCACTTTAAATGTATATTTTCTTAAATTTGGGCTTAAATTTCAACATTTTTGGACTTTGTATTTTTGTTGTATTTTGCGGACAAATATACGTCGATAAAAAAAAAAATAAATCAATCCCGTAATTACTATAATGGGTTGTGCCAAATTTGGGTCGGAAAAAATTTTAAATTTCCGGAAAAACTCTTTAGCTGTTATAGAACGTGCTGTACGATTTTTGGCTTTACAGCTTTACAATATATATACATAAGTAGTATGTGTGTAACTTACATTAAATAAAACAAAACTAAAATAATTTAAAACGAAAGAGTGAGAAAACAAGGAGGATGAAGAATGAAATTACAGTTGACTTGCGACTATCCGAATTAATAGGAAAATCCAGATACACCGGAATTCAAGGACGACCTTTTACAATGTTGAAGTTACAGTATTTATATCAAGGGACAGTACGCTATTTCGCTGTATATGTACATTAACGAGAATATGGTTAATGAAAATACTGTACGGTTGCTTTGTAAATTAATTTTACAGCTGTATTAAAATATTGTTACAACAAAGCAAATGAAAAGTACAGAATTTATAATTAATAAAAAATTCTTAACACATGTACCGTACAAACCTTAAATACTGTAAATTAAATGAAAATGAAAATTATATGTATTGCATATAGCTGTGGATTTTATAAAAGCATTTTGACTTTTTCTTCTATTTCTATTTATTTTTTTTTGAAAAGTTGATTCGGATAATACGAATTCCGGATAGTCGGGAGTCGAATGTAGTTTCATTATTATTGCTTTATTTTAAATCGTTTAAGTCATGGTAATTAGTTAAATGAATGAAAGAATATTATTGCACGTACTAATTTTAATAACAAAATACATTATTGTTGATAACGCTTTTATGTGAAAATTATTCAACGAAATAGAAAATTTTACTAATCAGCTCAATTTATAAAATGATTCTCCAATTAACAGTGAGCGACTGAGAAGTTTGAATAACTAGAAGGGTAGAAAATGCAGAAAAAATGGATTTACATTCTTATTAAAGCATGTAATGCAGTTCATTGGAAATGTGCAAGCTTATTGTGTTTTACCTGAAATCCTTTAACTTTAATTAGTTCTTTCTTCCTGTCGACAATAAATACAAAGCCATCTTCATTGTAATAAGCAATGTCTCCAGTGTGAAAATAATTTTCATCGTCTATTACTTCGCTGGTGGCCTTTGGATTATTATGATAACCTTTCATAACCTGTTTTTAAATCGTAAAAATTAAAACAGTGTAAAAATTATTTAGAGCAAAAGGCGAATGAAACAACAAAACTTAAACTTTGTACCGCGAAAAATATTAAAAACAGGAAATCTTATCTTGTTCATTTTATATCCAGTTTTAAAACTTAATCACGCATGTAATAAGTACAACTAAATATGACCATCAACGTGTATTAATATTAAACGAAATAACTAATCCAATAATATTAAGTAACGTCTAATGCAAAGTTAATTTTGTGTTTCTGTCTTTTATATGAAATAAGGCTGTTATGGATAACTTAAAAATGCATTGTTTACGTATACGCATAGAAAGGAAAGTTTAGTTAAAATTAATAAAAATAAGCACTCAGTTCATAAATGTAAATTTTGATAATTAAATTTTCTGTAATAATCAGTATCGATCAGAACCGTGACCCAAGATAGTAAAAAAGGCTTTTAAAAATTATAAGCAGTCAAATTGTTTTAACTTCAAAAGTCTGCTAGACCGTCTTACTTTATATATTAAATAAATAATTTTATAAACAATATAAAATACTGTAACTTGTTGTGAATATATAAATTCAAAAGGAAAATGGGGGAAATTTTAAAATATTGATATCTCAGTGATTACAATAAATTCCATTTTAAGTGACATTAAAATGAAACAATATCCAGTAAAAACTTTAAATCGTCTAATTTTTGTAATAAATTAAAATGATTGATTTTAAATTTTAAATCTTTAATTTTAATAATTATTAACGGTATAAAAATTAACAAACATTTATTATTCTTGTATACTTAAATGTCTGTGGTAATATTATAACAAAAATTTATTTTACAGAATATTCTTAATTTAAAATACAATTTTTTAAGCGGAATCAAAGACAATTATACAACGATACTTTGATATATTTATTTTTCAAAAATATGACTAAGCTGATTAAAATAGTTTTAACTGAATAATTTCTTCTAAAATAATACACCCATACGTCCATATAATATATGCGTGTATGGCTGCTTGTAAGCATTTGTTGATTACATTTAAATTTATTGTATGTAAGTATATTATATACATACGCATGTACCGAAGTATACATTAAAATAGTGTAGTATCATACATTTATACAAATGATACCCTATCCAATAAGTAAGAATTCATAAATGTAAAACTCTGTTAACTGCGGCAAATGAAATGTGGTAAAGTACAGCGAATCGACAAAATTAATTCGACAATTTATACAAGTTTATTAATGTGAGCAGATTGCGTTTTTCTTTTTTATTGCTCATATAAATTATTTTTAGTGGATTATACAAATTTTCCTTTATATTAATTTAATGTTTTATTTCCTTGTACATAGTAAAGGAAGTATTGTAATCATAAATTTAATGCCATATTTCAACGGATGTATCTATTTTGACCATCCCTGATTACTTTCTTATACGGATAAAATGAAATACTGTATTTGTAGAATTTTTTGAATCTCACATTTCAATGGTAATATCCACTTCGACCCCTCCTGGATCCATTTTTAAGTAATTTTTTGTGACGTTTATATGTAGGTATGTATGTATATATCATGCATAATGCAAAAACGGCTAGTCGCAAAAAGTTGAAATTTTGTGTTTAGAAATCTTTTAACATCTAATTGTACACGTCCGTTTTTGGTTACAATCTGTTGAGACAAAGGGGGACACTTCTTTTGGAGGGTTTTGTGGACTTTTTCTTATAACTCAAAAATGGATAGCCGCAAAAAGTCTAAATTTTGAACTCGGGAATTTATTTACAACTCACACTTGTTTTAATAATTAATAGTTTTACGAGGAAGGCATGTGTTGCCCACATCAGATTTTTATTTTTTGGAATTCGTGAAAAAATGTGGCTTCTTAATTTGTCCTTGCTTGGGTAACAGCATGTGCAGTTATATGTCAAGTCAATTTCATTTCATGATTTTTCTGATATACAGAGAAGTACCAGGGAAAAATTTAAGACTCCCCACTGGTATATATACATATAATGTGTGTGTATGTAAAATTGTGATATGAAATTTTACCTGTGGTCCTTTGACACAAAGTTCACCGTGTTGATTAGGTCCTTGTACAGTTCCATCTTCAGAAATAACTTTGATTGTAGTATTAGGAACAGGAACACCTACACTAGTGATATCACACATTTCTGGTGTTCCAGTAATTGCTGGGGACGTTTCAGTTAAGCCATATCCTAACAAAATATTAATGGTTAATTACAACGATTATTCCAAAAAGATTTTTTTAAAACCTAGGGCTATCTCGTATAAATACCATGAAGTAAGCTAATTTAAATAAATCTTACTTAATTTTATTCGTTTACTAAAACAAAATAGCAATAAACAAACGATGATTATTCGAATTTTTAATAAATTTCAATAAGTAACCTAATTTATATTAAATTTAGTACATGGAATATGTAATCTGTAAAATAAGAAGTTGCGTTCTATTATGATAATTAAAGTTTATTTATTTGTTTGGTAATATGTATCAACCCTTTAAAAAAAAAGTGTTAAGTATATTTTAATAAAATATGATGAGTGTGATTGAACTGCAGTCAAAAGATTATTTTACTTTACCTTGTTTGAAAGCAAGTTTGTTATTAAATTTCTGCATGAGTTTTTCTACATCTGAAATTGGAGCTCCACCTCCAGCTGAGAAGATCATTTTTACTGAACTGAATTCATTTACTTTAATCATTGGATGATGTGCTAAGAACAAAACCATTGGTGGTGCGACATATAAAATAGTGTGCTGAAAAATTCGAAACAAACCGTAAATGTTTATATTAAATTGCATTAACATACATGGATTATCCGCAAAGCTAGAAATATAAATTGATTTAAGAACTTAAAAAAAAATATTTTAATGTTTACATTAGTTGCATTTATTTTACTGAAAACACTATAATTATTTAAAACTTTATTTTGAAGTAAATACTATCGAATTACACATGACATTATAAGATAAATTGAGAAAAATGATGGTTTCAATAATGAAAAAAAAGGTATATTTTTAAATTGTTAAGCAGGGATGAATCCAGTGTTTTTTTTTTTTGGAGGACTGCCCCCCCCCCTTGGAACTTAATACAAGTTGTTTAAAAACGCAGCAATTTGTCTCAAAATGACCTTCTTATTACCGACTCACTTCAATCTGCAACTCTCTACTAATTAAAATAAAAAACCTCCTATTCCAACTTTCACGATCTGAGGTATATGTCACATTCTTATGGATCTCTGGCCATGTTGGGGTTCCCGGAAATGAGCAGATTGACTTGGCTGCTAAGGCAACTCTATCCAGCTCGATGCCGTTTAACGCTGTACTGCCTCGATTAGAGTCTTTCTGATGTACTTTGCTGAAGAGTGGAGCAAACTATGGTCAGAACAAACGACCTGGCTCAGGTCCATAAAGTCGAACACCGACTCATGGTGGCCGCCGTCCCCGTCTCGCGTAGGGATTCTCGATCCTATCGAGACGTCGTCTGGGGCACACTACACTGTCACACAATTACGTCTTTGAAGGAGCTCCCCCTCCGTTCAGCTGCCCTCTGTGCGGGTTCATGGCCTCGCCAACCGTAGAGCATCTGCTGAAATGGTGCCGGCATACTTCTCGTACATCTAGTCATACCTCACCCCACCGTCTGTTGTCGAACCATCCGGATTGTGTTCGGGCAGTGTTGAATTTTGCAGCATCGAACAGACCGCACCCCGCCTTCTGTAATTTCCAGTGAGTCTAGGTGCCGTAATAGCCCAGGTAATTACATACGGCGCCTAGATTTATATTTGTAAATTTATTAAGAAAAAAAAAAAAAAAAAAAAATAGGAAATAAAATTATTTATGTTGTCTTTGTTTACAGTTATATCAAAAGTTGCTGCCAAAACATTCTGAAATGGTTCAATTAGTGGTATATTTTTAAATTTCAAAATTACGGGATTTATTTTTGACGGAAAAATGAAACTTCATAAAATAACAATAAAAAAAAAAAATGACTTTTTAAAATTTGACTTTGACGTTTGCTCTTGTTACTCTCTATGAAAATACCGATATGCTTTTATTGCAAATGTGCGAAAGATGTAAAATACCGACGAGCTGAAAAAAACGTATTAGCTGCAGTTCGTATTTTTTGTCAGCCTTAAAAGGGGAACTCTCACGGTGTTCACGTCGATCCATTTATCATTAATATCAATAAATTGTATTAAAAGGTTTCTCTTTTCGGTTTTCATTTATTCTTTTTTCTTAAAGCAACATGATCTATAGACAACTTAATTTCAGTGTCTCTGTGGCTTTTTTCCTGCTTTTTATTTGCAAGAAAAGTCCCCATTTGAAACAGCTTAAACTACGACGTATTCGCTTATTATAAAAAGGTAATGAACCGGTTGAATGTTTTTACAATATGTTCTTTAATGTTACAATTAGAATTAATAATTTTAAAGCCAATTGATTTATTCGAAATTTATTGTTCACACTCGCTTTTTCATCATTTTAAATTACATAATAAATCATTTTTTTTTTAAATTTGGTTTTATTTAGGAATATCTCAAAAAAATGTTCTCAGTCAAAATAAAAAATAAAAATCTCTGCCCCCTCCAAGAACATAAATTGCCCCTCTACCCACGAAAACAGATTCCTGAATTTATCCTTGATTGTTAAGTACTCGTCCATTGTATGTTGTTGTCGGAGAAATAAATATTCGTACAATACTTATCCTTCCACAATGAGATATAGCTGCTTTTACAGGCTTTATATGTATATACAGATTCCTTTACTGCGAGTGTGGTACACAGTTACTTATAGTTTGTTCAATTTAACATAGTAGTGTGTTCGTTTACATTACTAAACTGTCCGTCTAACATTTAGTCATTTTTGCATGTTAGAAACTTTTATTTAGTCAATTCATTTGAAAAAAAATAAAAAGGTGTCATTTCATGAAAGAATACTAAATTGATATACTGTGTTCAACTAAGGCATTTAGTTATTTTTTTGGTTTCAGATTACTTGTATAAGGGTTAATCATAATCGATAATAATGAAAAATAATGTACTGTCATTTTTTTTTTTTTTTTTTTTGGCCTTTTCGTAATTTGATACATATCGATACGAAAATAATGTAATGATTAGATATTTTTGAATTAATAATTTCTTCATAAATTTCTTCAGTAGTACTCCTTACGAATATATCATTACCCACACATGACTGAGTGGGTCTTTCTCTTCTAAACTCTTTTCTAGTTACACCTTTAATTCGTCTTATGCTCCCACATCTTGAATATAACATTTTAAATACTTTCTCTGATCGAACATTGAATTTTAATAAGTCTGTATTGAAATCCTCTCATCATATAATGTAGTCTTGTTTCTTACCGATTTTGTTTAAAAATGAGTCTAGCTTTTTGAAAAACTCATCTACGTTCGATTTGGTGATCGGTAAGTAGTGAATATTCGTATATTACTTGATTCCGATTTATTAAATAAATAATCGCATGAATTACTATTATATTTAATATAGAATTGAGATTTTATTTTATTATTAACAAAAATAATAATTTCGCCATTATATTTCTCTGGTTTTTTGATACCGTACTTGGCTGAAATGATATTATATATTTAATTTATTTTCTTTTACATTTGTTTCCGGAATAATAATTACGCTAACATGTAGGACACAAATGTGCGCTGAAAATTCGTTCCAGTTTCATCTTGAGAATAAATTAAATATAGATCTTTATTAACTTTCGGACCATCTTCTAATATATTAAATAAATTATTAAGCCTATTTCCCCGATCATCTCTACCGATGAATAATTTACACGGTTGATTTTTTTAAAATATTAAATTAGAAATATAAAACTAGAACATTAAATTACGGTTACATATGATAGAATTTATTCGCTAAATTGGTATAATAAACTATCTGCTTATACACTAATTTATCGACGGGACTCCTATATACATATATCGATACATACGCTCATATTAAATACAACCATATATATATATATATATATATATATATATATATATATATATATATATATATATATATATATAAACTCGCACACTTTACAATCGATAGCACTGTAACAAGCATACCGTATAGCTTCATTTTTTAAATTAGCGTGAAACATAACAAGTGTAAAAAAAATAATAATAATAAGATTATTGACGAATTTACAATCAGCAACGACCAAAGGAAATCCTCTTAAAATAGCAATACGTTTCCGGGCCTATCTTTGCACATGTATCATTCAAGCGCGTCTTTTTTATCAATTATTTTCCGCCGCCTACGTTAACGTATCTTTCACACATACACTAGTCGGAATCGGTTTAATATGAAATTGATCAAATGACAACCATGCTCAAGCATCGGTAGCTTGTTTAAACTTACTATTAAATATACTTTTTACAACTCATTCGAACGATTAAACTTCACCATTACACAGCCATTTTTTGTTACAAAGTTTGTCTTAAGTTCTTGTCGCCCATTTCAGATATACCATGCAGTTCGATATTTTCCTGGCATCTGTACTATTCGAGGTCATGAACAACGGTCGATGATTCCCAAATTTGTTAATTTCTTTTCTGCGAGTTTGCCTGTTACTTTCTTCATTCTCTTGCGTTATACCTTAACTCTTCGTTTATGATAATTTTGTTCCGTTCGTTGCGTGCTGTCACACTTTTGTGATACGAATTCGATACATTTCTTCATCTCCGTAATTTTGTGCTTTACAGAGTCGTCTACTGTTGATGGAATATGTAGGGTCTTTTAATAAAAGGACGTTCGATTTTTACATGTAAATAAAATAAGTTGTTTGCGAGGTATTTACTCAATTGTTTTTTTGTTATTTGAAAGAAAGTAACCTCGTTGAAATGTCTGGCGCAGTACTGCTGGATAGCGTTCGTTATGTTGACTCTGAGAACATTAATGATTTGCGATTTATGCGCATAAACCTTCGATTTAAGATAGTCGCAAAGGAAGAAGTCTAAAAATCGCACGATCTCAGTGGTCAGTTTAGGTGTGACACCTAGCGTCGTCTCGTCCGAACCACACGTCATCGGTGTCCATATCATCCAATTTAGGGCATAAGAAGTTGCCTATCATCGATCTGTAGTGCTCGCCGTTGACAGTTAATGCCAGTTTCTTTAGGATCGTTAATTCGGCCAGATCGAGATCCATACCAAACAGGTAATGAATTTTTTTGCGATGCATTTGGTGCTAGTGTATCTTGCGTGTATTGGCATCGTCCCCTAACCGACAATTTTGCTTGTTTACACATCCATTCATTCAAAAATGTTTTCCGTAGCTAAAGACAATTCTTCGGAAAAATTTGGGTCAATGTTTAACTGCCTCAGAGCCTAATCAGTGAAGATACGGCGTTGTCTATGGTCGTCTTAAGCTGCGCCGGGTCAGTTGGATTTTATAACCCAAGTCTAGACGCGAAATTCGTCAACAGAAAGATCAGGTTTTTCTGAATGACGATAAATTGACTGCTCCGAAGAAATTTCAGTACGCTTTCAAGCACACAGCGGCGTTGTTTTTAGCAGATCTTGCGTTTCGGTAATGTACGGGGCTGTTGGCTGATTATTTATCGAATCGGCTGACCAGAATTTGACCAGCAAACGTGAAATAGTCGACACTCGGTAGGGCGGTTGTGGCGAGGATAAAAGTCATGTAATGCGCGGAAATTTTTCGAACAGATCACTGATTTTGAAAATAAAATTTTCATCATTTGCACACGTTGATCAACATCATGATATTATAACCTTTTATGATGATTTGTCCTACACTACTGATTAAAAAAAAAAAAAAAAAATGAGTGGTTATTTCGCACCTAACTTGTTTTATTTACACTTAAAAATCGAGTGTCCTCATAGAGAAAGACCTCTTATGTATTTCCAGAATCAGCTGCTTCGATATCTGTGTGATTTGATTGTTTTCTAAATCTGGTATTTTTGACGGACTTATTACGTTCCCTTTTTTTGTTTTATTTTTTGACAGCACTATTTTGTCGGTAAACATAGAATAAATGAAGAAGTAATAATATTGGACGAGAACTAATATTAGCTTAAATGAGTTTAGTCGATTTAATAAATCTTGGTTAAAAACGATGGGCAATGAACCTTTCAATAATGCACATCAAACTAAAAATAAAAAAAAAAAATCTTTCTCATTCACTCTGGCGGAGAAATAATATGGACTAATAATTCCATGTATCGTTACGCAACACCAAACTATCATCGCGAGTTCGAATTGGTTTTCGCTCGGAGAGTAGCGTGCACGTTTGTATCGGATCAGAACACATGACGATCCGAAAAAGGAATACGGCATGAGTGTATATTGAGTCCGATCTTGTTCAACATATGCAGTAACTGAATAATGAAAGGCACACTGGAAGGATAGGAAGACGGTGTAAAAATAGAAGGAAAAATTTATAACAATTCGGCATGTGCCGGACGACATCACTATACTTGCCGAATCGACAGAAAAACTAATTACTTCCTTCGAACGGCTTGAAAAATAAGACCTAGCAATAAATAATCGTGATTATATACAAAATTCGAATAATTTACGAATAGTCGATGAATTAGCATACTCTGGATCGATAATAACTGGAGATGTGGACTGGAGAGATGAAATTAGGAGACGAATTATAGCAGTGAAAACCGTGTTAGCATAATTAACAGAAACATTGAAAATCTGTGTTATTACAATGAATATCAAAAAAAGAATGGTAAACACGCTGGTTTCCTTTGTTTTTCTATGCGCCTCGAAATGCTGAACGTAAAGGTAGCAGACAGCTGACAGATTGATGCTTTTGAAATGTTCTGTTAGAGAAGAATGTTATATGGACGTGATGGGTAAAAAATTAGGAGCAAACTTATCGATTTTAAACTAAATCTGTCTAAAAACACGGTTACAAAATTCGCCAATAAAAAGAAAAGTCACGTATTACGGTCGTACATGATACGACGAAATAACCCAAAAAAGGTTATTACGATATGAATGACATCGACATAAGGAAGATGAAAACCAGGAAAAGAGCTCCACTGAGATTCACAGAAAAATGAAAAAATTAATAAATACCATGAATCCAGTAAATAGTTTGGAGGACAGAGGCGTACGTTGAAGAAGAATAAAGGCCATGATTTCACAATGTTCAGGCAACCGACGATGACTATGATGTATGTATGTGTCGCCAACGTATTTTGCAGGTTACCTCCACCGAGAGTTAATATTTATATTCGTTGCGTAGTGAAATACACGCAAAACTGAATTTAGTTATGTACGACTAGTAATAAGTAAATTTATAACAGACCTGCTCCTATCCCGTAAGAAAGACTTGTTTTCGGTACGGATAAACCAAAATCTAAATGTGTTATATTACTATATAGAAGTGTACAAATACGCGGTTGTTTATGTTTATGTTTATGTTTTATATGATATACTAATACTAGTGTTACACTAATAATGAAATGAATTATTTCAAATAGCGCGCCATCTAGTAAGACTTATTGTAATTACAAGGCTTCGCAAGTATGTAGTGAACACCGTTTTGTTGAAAACTTTAGTGTTACCAAGGCAGCAGCTCTCTATCGATTATAAGGCGATTCGGAGTTTTATATTACTACGCGGCTTTTTTGAGGATTAACTATCCCACATCTTGTCCATGTGTACTCTCACTTTAATTCTAAATTATCCTTTTTATCTAATAGATAGCGCTTTTTGCGCGTTTCCAAATTATGTATTATCGATCATGTAATTCGATTTAATACTTTTTCAATGCGATCATTTTATACTCGTAAATTAATAATAAACTAATTAAAAATAGAATTCTGCAAATATTTACCACGATTGAATTTCTAGGAAAATATTTCAAATGATTAATATAGTTAGCAATTAATAAAAAAATTATCTACTCCCTTATGGTAAGTGGGGCGGTGTTTAATGAGAGATTTTTGGAACTTTGCCTCACAAAGTTTTATTCTTGCTACGTAAATGTGCAATTTTGATGAAAAACACGTTCGAAACAGTGACATATGCCTTGCTAGCTGTCACATAGATATTTTATCAAAATAATATTATTAAATGCACGTGGGAACGATGAAATATATTTTTTGGGTGAGCTAATTGATTTTTTACTCGGAAAATTTTGCATGGATAAAATCTGGACTATTTTCAGTAATTACTTGTCATTAGATTTTTTTATAACTATTCGGCGAATATTATACATTAATAATTACTGCTAAGTATGGTAACAAATATGTAACGTAATATTTAAAATTATTTCTATCCGCCTGTAATAGGAAATAAGTGAGATAGCCTATGTGTGTTAATAGGTTAGTGAAATACATATACGTATATATATTTGTAGCAGTTAAATATCGTCTAAAAGTATAAATTAAAAAAATTATGCGATTATAATCTTAAAGTATTGATATTTAAATCAAATAATGCGTAATGTAGTACTATTTTATTTGAATTTATTATTATTTTTTTACATATTTTATTCGTTTTAATGAGTTTCATAGACAATAGTTCAAGGTGAAAATAATATCCTGGGAAAACATACTAATTGTAATGAGCCCTACAATCAGGAGAAGCGCCCTAGTTATAGAACATTTTTGATTTATTTTATAATTATTCTAATTCGATTATATTCTAAAAGTTTTCCAGAGCAACTTTTTAGAGAATGATTGGGAAAACGAGGACAAATGAGATGGTGTATACAAAAGATCATTACGAATACTTTACTAGCAAATTAGAAGAAAAAAAACTTTTTTTTCTTGATTTTTTGTTAATACAAATTAAATTATGAATCAGTTAACTATGCAGATTGATATAAATGTATATTTATATTTGTTATAATTGAAATTTCACATAATTGGTATTGTTGTCCTTTCAAGTTGCGTAACAAACATTTTTTACAAAATATAATAGGAGATTCTAACCTCTATAACCTCTCCTCGTTGGTCATATCACAGATTAAAGAAGTGATCAAACTCGTTCGGATTAATTCTTTACAAAAAACATAAGCATTTTACGCAGTTCATTACCAAAACGTATAGTACACGTTATCCAAAGAAAGAAAAATCCGCGGGTTAATAAATTAGTTGTTTAATTTTTCTATTTTTCAAATATAAAATCATTATGTGTCTCAAAGTTTTTTTGAACTAAATTTTAAATAAATTTTAGAATTTCATTAGCAAGAATTTGTTTATATATTTCGGTTAGCGATATATCATAAATAAAGCAATAATAAAAACAGTGACATTTATTCATATTTCTCAGTAATACGAGTAATTTTTGAGTAATATATGTAGTTCCAACGAATGCGATGCAATTCTATCGTAACGACTTTTATTTTTGAGTCATTCTGGAATTTCTTAATAAAATAGTCTTTGCGAGAATTTTCCCCCCAAAAAGATGGCTCATTAATATCAAAAATACATTTAATGAAAAATGAAAAATTTATCGATGGTTGTATGACTTTAATACGCGATCAAAAAAAACTTGTAAAGTAGAACGGAATTTTAAATGTTATTTAAACCGAAATGCACTTTTGTTCAGCGTTAAACGGTGCAAAAGCATTACGATTTGATGACGAGTCTATCGGTAAAAAACACTGACTTTGGTGACAACGCGGAATTAATTTTATTTTTTAATTGTACGATTATTGTTTTAACGCTTAATTTTTAAATTTATAGTGGTTTACAGTAATTATTAATATCTGCATGTTCGAATAAAAAAAAAAACTGTCGACGCGATCTAATAATAGGAAAACCATAAAACATAAATACCTGCTTTTGTCTTAATGTTTGAATGTAAGATTCAGGATCAAATTTAGGTAAGCAAACAATTTTTCCACCTTTGTACAGTGTAAGAAACATTAATATCGACATACCGTAGATGTGGAAAAATGGTAGAACCGCCGAAATACATTCTTGATCGCCTCCTGCGAACAGAGAATTAAAGAAATATGACGGTTACAATGAATTAATAAAAAAAAAGCTTATGGGTTATGGTTAAAACGGAAAGCATTACTTATTAACGGAGTCGTTTTTATGATTTTTCCGTCTTTGATGTAACTTTCTCTTTCTTGTCTTTACTCTGAATTAACTTTCCGATTTATTTATTATTTCTATTAAATTATTCGTGGAAGACGAGAACCGTCATCTAGATCAGGTATGCCGAACACACAGCCTACGATATTAATCGTCATAGTTTACCTCTCGAGCCTTATAACATTTTCAATACGCATTAAAAAAATATTTATTCGAATTTAAAATTTCACATTATACCGTTTAATTATTTATTAAAGGCTTTTATTTAACTTGACTTTTGCGTTTGTATTTTTGTAAATCTCAGAATGCTGGGATATCGAAAACAGCAGGCCAGTTTTTGTAGATGAATTTGGACCTGTAGAGAATTTATTAGAAAAAAAAAGAAAATGAAGAAATAATTTTGAAACGCTAACGGTAATTATGGTCAATTTTACTGAAAATTGAACCCAGATAGATTTGAACCCGTAGAAAGTTTTACAAAAAAATATTTTAAAAAGAAATTGTTTCTGATTAATTTGCTGCAAATGTGTCACCGGTTTTAGGTTAGAAAAGATCGATAAAAAAGTGCAAATAAAAATTCAATGAATTATATCTGGATTTTAAGTAAATCAGTTATTTAAAACTGAAATCGCTAAAAATTACATTCTCTTCTACTTTTTTATTCGACAGTACTTTGTAAATAAAAAAAAAAACAGTGGTCAGTGAAAAACATCATGTTTCGTGCGCTGAGCATTCTGTACAGTTAAAGAGACAACCGTAATTTACATTTACGTAACACTAAATAAAAATATTAAATTTTGAATTTGTAATATCGTATATGTTTTGTGAATGTATATTTTTATGTGTTTAAATATTTTTGAGACTGTATAGCACTTTTTTCAAATTATTTAAAAGCCTAGGAAGCAGGGGCGCAACAACGAGGGTCCAAGGGTACATAGGCACCCATTCAGTGGCTAATTTTTAACATTTTAAATATGACTGACTCTACATATTAAATTTAAAAAAAAAAAAAAAGAGGCCATTTGACAAAGAATTTGACCGATTAGTAATATTCATCGTTAAATATACGCGCAAAATCATATTTTTTTCGAATTACCAGTTTTTCCGCCGAGCGTTCGTACTTATACTTTCAGCTCTTAAGCCTTTCTTTTCTTACCTCCTATGACTCTTCCTTCATTTTTGCGCTGCCTGTATCTCCTGTAGCGGTCTATACAAGTAAATATTAAAATATAGGTTGGAGGCCTTTTTTCGGCGGACAGAGTGTTCGGATTATCGGGGTGTAAAAGTCTAAAGGTTGAGGGTCGGACTAGATCGTGTTCGGATTAGAGGAACGGGACGGGGCAACCATGGGATACTTGGGTGAATTTTGAGCCGTGGAACATAAATTGGGGTTACTTTTTGCTCCCCTGATTAAATACTTGGGTTAGTTTTTGGCGTGCGAACACGGTTTTGGGTGTCCGAATTACCGAGAGTCGCTAGCTGTCATATATATATATATATATATATATACAGAACTCGGCCCTTCGGGACTTGTTAGGGTGCAAGCCTCCTTCACCCCCAGGTTTAGCTCTTCTATAATTCTTATAGAAGAGTAAACTTTTTCATTGGTTACGCCATTCGACAAAGTTTTATCGTTCCATTTTCGTTACATAAAATTGGGACATTTTTTTGGGACAAATTTCGTGACAGGACACTTTTCCTGATGACCCCTGGCGTAAAAATGGCGTAGCCATTAAAGCCATTAATATATATATATAGAGAGAGAGAGAGAGAGAGAGAGATGATAAATTCGCCAAAAGAAATAACAGCTAAAAAATGAAATTCCTTCATTATTTCTCTATGATTTTTCAAAATATTTTCTTGTCAGCTGATAAAGCATTCAGAGAAAACAAGAGGAGGGTTACTATTATGGAGAGTTAATAGGCAGAAGAAGTTGGAAAAATTGAAACCGCGAAGAAAAGAGGAGAGAGTGATTAACTGTTAATCCGCTATGGAGGAATGAACTGAAAGCAACACTGCTGACCAGGCTGCGCAAAAGGAGGTAATAGAAGGCACGACTAGAAATATGTCCTATCAAGGCTGGAATAATCGCTTGGGAATAGCGGTGTCTATGGTAGGGAAATTGTAACGGAAAAGCTGCGCTGAAAAAATCGTTCTCAATGTCAGAGTGACCAGGAGCTCATTAAAGTCTTATAAGTACAGGACGAGATGGTGGCAAATTGGAGATGAGGAATCGAATCAAGAGAATGATACCACGGGAGAAATGAGAGGAATGAGATAGTTTGAAGAATGCCTTTCAGAAAAGATGTATAATATGCAGATCCCATTCCGGTCATAATTTTCCCTACTTTTCTAATTAAAATTCGTATTTTCAATTAGTTGTAGTGGTAGCTTAATTGCTAGAGCACTTGACTTTCGTCACGGAGGTTCTGAGTTCAATCTTAGACGATGACAGAAATTATTACAAATAATTAATAACCATTAATAGAATCAAACGAAAGGTAATATCGATCATTCATACCATCATATGCGCGCTAGTTGGTGAGCAGACATGCATACTTAGGACTGCACATTTGTACATCGATAAATCAAACATTTACAATTGGTTGCGAGTGTAGTCTTGCGTGTCTACATTAGCGATGCATGTAATAATTGCCACGAACACTAGATCTACATAGCTAGAACGTATAAATTGGTAGAGTCGCCTAAGCTGAGAATTGAGTATGGCGCTATAAAGAAGAAGATTTCCAAATCTGTATCACTTGAACGGCACTAATGTTAGCAATACACAATGGCGTAACTAGGGCGGAGCAGTGTGGTGTACTCTTCAGATTTTCGAACTTCGTTGTATTAAGAGAAAAGGTAAAAAAAAACAAAAAAAAAAAAAAACAGTCAACAAATGCTAATTTAATTTTCAAAATAAAAAATTAATAACGATAATCCAACTGCAAATGCATAAATGCATATAGTATAGTAATGTAAAAATAATGAATATTATTAGGGTGCGTGAATTTGAAGACCGATTATTAATAAGAAAAAAAAAACTGGACCCTTGAGGCTTCACAAGAACGTAAGTCCCCTTCACCCGCAATCTTGTTTCTTCTAAATGCTTTTAGAAGAATCGTTTTCAACTGACTACGTCATTCGTAGTCGTCTTTTATAAAAATATATACATTGTGAGTAGCATTAAAAAAAATACGAAAAATAACTAAAATTAATGTTCTTTATTTGTTTATTTTTTAAACGGTCCTCTCTAAATTGAAAGAAAATTAAACGATTCGAAATGTAATAAAATTGAAACAAAAGGATAAATAAATTTATCATTTAATCGCATATTGAGTTAATTTCGTGTGCTCCAGTTTTGGCGATCTAAGAAAAATAGTATGAAAAGAATATTTATAGCCAACACGAAAAACCATTATTAGTATAAGTAAGCTGGTATAAGAAGAAAAACGTTTACAATACATAGGCCCGTAATATTCATCATATTAATTCTTCGTTCGAGGGAATTATAAATGAAATCAGACTGGTGATGGAATGAGTTTGATCATAAAAACCTTACAGTAAGAAAATTGGACTTTCATATTTCAGCAAATTCGTTTTATATAACATCTGACGTTGTCGGGTATGACGTTAAATGTTTTTATTTTTGCGTAATAAAATACTTCATTCTTTCAAATTGAGAGTTACGGTGCGATAACACGAACGTCACAACACGATAAACAAAAAAAAACAAAAATAATAAACGATTCTTGCAGCGTAGTCGCAGTCCATTTAGTATTCATTGTTCGCGTACGTAGCCGTCGCAATCTGTTTAATTTGCATTGTTTACCTATGTTATCTCATTTAATTCTATTTCTGCGCACCAGCAGATAAAGAACCGATTGATTATGATTTTTTGAGACGAAATTAAAATGCATTACGTTAAACGCGGGCGTGTTGTTAATTTTTAGCGTTAAAAAAGAAAAAAGTCACATTTCATTAACAACAAATTAATAAGGAAAAAAGAAACGACGGAAATATAACTATTAGATTAGGTCGTCGCGATAGCCTAGTGGTGTGAACTCTTGATCGTTGAGATTGTGGTCAAGAGTTCGATTCCCAGCGGCGGCCAAAAATTGTAACAAGAAGAGAAGAGAAAAAGAGGACGGATGAAGATGTGAACATAGGAGCGAAGTTGCCAGCGCAGATGGTAATGAAATTTCAAAAAAAGAAACAAAAAAGGAGGTGTCGCAAATGAATTCTAAAGCGAAATTCAACAAATGTATAAGAATTAAATAGCACACAGAAAGAATGCGATTAACAAAGAAAGTGATAATAACGGTTGCGAAGTGTGTTTCTCAATGATTGAGAAGGTGTGAAATTCAAATTGATGAAAAATTTTAGAGGCGAAATAGTGATGAGCAGTTTGAACTAATTTAACGAATAATAAAATAAAAACGGATGCATTAATGAGAAAGTGTCAGAATTGGTCTGAGGAAACTCTAATTGTGTCAGCAGCATATTATTATGCGTGTTATTGCAAAAATTTGCGCGACAATTTCCATCGGTGTACGTATTCAAAGATGCATGTGTATTGAAATTGTAATATAAACGGAATTAATTTGTAAAAATAAATTCCCCTCAATAACGAACAAAAATAAGTATCATAATTATTCGAACAAATTTTAAAGAGACACAACTGCCTTTTCAGTTCTATTCGAGTGCGTATACTCTGCGTTGTTAGCTGATGATGGGACTATGTGGCCGAAAAAACGTTTCTTTAAGTCGAGGTATTTATCTGAATTTATTAAAGTAAATTAATTCATACGAATACTTATTTTTGTTTGTTATTGAGAAGAATTAATTATTGTATGTTTATAAATATTAGCGGGAAATCGTGGATTTATCTACAGAATTCATTTAAATTTTGCGTTATCCGGTAAAACATTTTCAACATTTATCATCATTAGATTACAGACGGGTGTTCACGCATTAACGAAATTGCTTTAGTTGGCGAAAAGTGAAATTTAATAAAACTCTCTCGGAAATGTTATATAGTCACACATGTGTATTCTGTGAACTTTGATGCATTCAACAACTTTGCACGTATATTTAATAATGCATTTTATCGGTTCGCAAAGAGCTGAAAAAAAAAAGAAATCTACAGAGTTACGCAACTGCTAAGAATAATACAAAAAATACAAAAATTGAATCGTCGATCTCAACAGCCCTACAAGAATTTCTAAGAATTTTCAAGGGAAATTATTGTTCAACGAGAAAATAATTTTATAAATCCGTTCGTGGAAAGTGAATTTCTTTTTTTTTTGAAGAAAACATTCGTAATTTTAATCCTTTCATTCTCGTTTTATGAAGCGCATTAAACGAAAAAGTATGAAAAAAAAATTCTACCAAACGCCTACAGAAAAGCAGCTCTATTAATGAAAGTTTACGTTAGCAGTTTCGCATCTTTAAGAAACCGATGTTTAAGAGACACCGTAAAATACGCAGGATTATTATACAGCGGCGGTGTAAATTCGATTGCAAATGGATCTACGCTTCACTTGAAATTTTTTTTTTTCTTTTGGGCTTGCCAGCGGCTTTGACCTAACAACTACAGAAATTACGGAAAGGGTTAAATAGAGAGACGATTAGAAATAGAGCTTAGAAAAGGTTGGAGTACAGGAATTTATCTGGAGATGGAAAGGAAAGGACAAAGGAAGAATTATACGGAGCAGACTTAAAGTTGTTGAGTGCATCAACGAACTTTCCGATTTTTGTATAATAAAGAACTGTTTTGACTATCGCTTTTTTTTTTTTTTTTTCATTATTTAAGTAACACATAGAGAACCCACAAGGCAACCGCAAATGTGTCACAATTCTTAACGCTAAAAAAAAAAAACAAAAAAACAAAACGTAATATAACTCGCCATTGAAAATAACCGAAGAAGGCATAATCAAAAAGGTAAAAAAACAAAGCAAAAAAAAAAACAGAAAACAAAAATAGCAATTCATATAAAAAACGACAAGAAAAAAAGGAGTGAAATAAAACACTTATTCACATAATTTTTCCACTTCTCTTTTCAATAGTAGTCATTGGGCAAGTAGCCAATTTTTAATTTCTAACAAGGAATTTTTTTTTTATTCATAATGTTCATGATATTCATCGGAATTTCCCCTAACAAGTCAATCAGTACGGAGTCCTTTGTTTTATTAATAAAGTTATTTATACCCTT
Organism: Icerya purchasi; assembly: GCA_039619475.1. NCBI lineage: Eukaryota > Metazoa > Arthropoda > Insecta > Hemiptera > Monophlebidae > Icerya > Icerya purchasi. Next base: position 250,365,971 of record CM077116.1, read on the forward strand.
AGAGGCTTAATATATGCAACTTTGGACGAAGCTCTAGTTATCTTCAGTTATATTCCTGATTGGAAATTAAATACTCGCTCCGATGTAGGTTTCATATTCTAACAACAAAAGATAGAGAAATAATAATTGAAAAAATTTTTCAGGTCCCGGAATCGTCGGATTTTAGCTACGTCGTAATAATAGGGGTTTTATTAAATTTTCCGATTTTTTGGACGATACTGTTAGATTATTAAAAAGAAAAAAAACGCAATTTACCTTCAGTAAATACCAAGTAATCTAAATTTCCTCTGGATAAGTGTAACGTATTGCTAACTAAATTACGATGGGTCAATTCGACACCTTTTGACAATCCGGTTGTGCCGCTGCTGTACGGTAGTACAGCCACGTCTTCCGGGCTCGTATCCGATAAACTTGGAACATCTTCTGCGGCTACGATCATTTCGAAAAAATCGATCGAATTCGTTGACAATCCGGATTTATCGTCTATGGTGAATATTTTAAACGGGAAACTTCGACCTATTTTATTCTCTACGATTTTTTTCGCTTCTTCAATTTTTGATACGAACATCGGCAGCGTAAGAATTCCAGCCGCTTGACTGTCCCAAATTTGGTGACTGATTTCAGCTGAAAGCAACGTATGTAAATATTATTCTTCCTTTTGTTAAAAAAAAAAAAAGAAAAATTAAAAAAGAATTAATTGGCTGATTTAGGATTTACTCGAGCGAAGATTTCACTTCCTACCTGTTAAAAGGTAGAGGTAGGTGCGTGTGTTTTCGGAGAGTACGTACCTCATGAAGCATCAAAGTCAAAGCATCCTCTGATGGCAGATTAGACTTCTTCTTCTTTTCGTGTTACTTTAAGAATTACCATTTTGATTATAATGAAATGACCTGGTCGCACAAATTAGACTACAGTAGATGTACCGCACTAAAGAGGCACGTTATGATACTGTTTTAATTAATTCAGTTGAAAACTCCTTCTTTATTTATTTATTTACTAGCTGACCTGGCGAACTTCGCACCCCCTTAGGAACTAAATGTTGTGTTAACTAATTAGTAGCTGAATTAAATTCAGTTTTTTATTAAGATAAAATTAATACTAAAAATGAATTAAGTTCAATAAATGTACAAAAATCAAAATGAAAAGTATTTTAATTACATTGAAAAGTGTTTTAATTACGCGTGGCAGCAACGCATTATTCGCCGTAATAACAAAAATCAGTATAACACAATATAAGATGGTTCACAAACGACAAAATTATTCAATTATACAATAGCTGGGAAACAGTTTGATTTATCAGAATTGGATCATAAATTACAATTAAACTTCTCTCTATGACAATTTACAACTTTAAGCTGAGCGATTTTACACCCTGGACGGCAAGAAACCGTCTAGAATATATAATATGGATTTAGAACGATCTGAAAAATCACCCTTAAAAAATTCATAACTCACCGTCAGATATGAAACGAAATTCAAAATATAAAACAAAACACAGAAGATCTTTCATAAAATCCAAAAGTTATAGATAAAAAATTGTTCAAACCCCGCAAAAAAAAAAAATTGATTTTCTTCATAAATTTCGTTTTAAATTTCGTATTCTACTATTCGGAGCGGAGACAAATCCAACAAATCGAAAATCACAAAAATCGGTCCAGCCGTTCTTGAGTTATAAATGGTGCAACTAACCCGACTTTGTTTTATTTATATAGGAAAAAAAAAATTTATCAAAAATTTATTTTTAAATTGCTTATTCTGCTATTCGGGGTGGAGACAAACCCAACAAATCAATGATCATGAAAATCGGTCCAGCCGTTCTTGAGTTATAAATGGTGCAACTAACGCGACTTTCTTTTATATATATACATATATGTAGATTTATTTTTAACTTGTCAGTAAAACTTAGGCAAGTGTTACTTTAAGATTTTTCAACATTCTGCGTTATTCGGACGATGCACTCTCTGTAAGCACCTGTTGTGTACACAAAAATTTGACGTTTTAGTCGACAGCTTTTTTTTTTTACTTTTTTTTTGTCTTTGACCAAGTTTGCGTCTTTAGGGCGTTCTCACATTATTTTTATTCTAAAAAAAATCATAGGTTTGCGAAGTTGAGGCTTGCAGTGTACCAGGTTTGATGATGCTCATGGAAAGATATATAATAGTTTGTATTCAACCGACATCAGCCCCCACTTCGTGCTGAGAGCACTCTCTAATATGTTTTTTCTAAAATTTTCGAACCCGTATAAAGTACTTCAGAAATTCACGAAAATTTCGGTATCTATTTATTTCTTTATTACAGTTTAACAGCATTGATTGTTACGCTTCTAAGCTCTATTGTTTGCAGTGAAATCGACTCAAATATTATTCGAGAATTTTTATTTTTGTATTGTCGAAATAAAAGAAAAACAGAACAAATTTTCAGATACGAGAAGAGATTTTTTGCCAAATGTAAAGAATTTTTCATCGATAATACGTGTTTTTAATGACTTTTATATGACTTATAAATAATCGTAGCTATATATTTTTCCGCTAAAAATGTTTAAATAAGAGAAACTTTTTCATATAATTTCCATTAAATGGCCCAGACATTCCGGCAAAATCTGAAGTGATTCAAGAAATAAATATTTATTTATCGTTCGCAAATATTTATGGTTATAATTTTGAAGTTACGTTTTTGAGAAACACTGTAAGAGACAACTTTTATTTACACAAAGATATGTTCATTATTTTCACCGATCTCTTCTACTGTCTGCGCATTTAGATTTAATGTGAACGTAGTGGTGTACGTGCGTCTTAACTATGCGCGTTCAATACTGGACTAATCGCAACCGTCTAGCATTCTGTTCATTACCGAATGATTGTTCTGAAACAGCGACAGGTGTACAGATATGTTCCATTTTCTCTCAATTGCTCATGAACGGCTATCGTGTGCTATTAGGCTCGAGTTATGCTGCTGCCCTAAGTAACCAGAGAATAAATGAGCATGTTGACTGATTGCGATTTTAACAACCGGCGAAATTTCTGTCTCATGCAGAATTTTCACAGCGGAATTCTGATGAAACTTTAGCAATCACTTTCTCCGCCGAATATGTCGCCAATACGATTTCTTAAAAAAATTTTCCTTTCAAATAACTTCTATCTCTGTTTCGAAGTAATACATATATGTATATATAAAAAACACAGGTTTCGGAATACGTGTCATAGACAGATTGACGTACCGATTTGTTCAACCCCTTCGTTTTAGGAACTCATGACATACTTTCATTCCGCTGTACTGAAAAGTTTACTGTATAATAGTTTTAGAAACTACTCATATAAGAGTCCTAGCAGTTACAACCGATGCGCATATATATATATATATATATACATATGTGTATATATCATATGTATATGTATATATATGGTCCCCTTGTTCTTTAAAAAATAATAATAATTACTTTTGAAGTTATTTCTCCCTCCTTTAGGATAACTCTACTTTTCTTCTATTCCCTATTATCTCCAAAACTTTAGACACACTTATATATTTTTTTTCACACGCGACTTTCATTTTTGCTTTTCGTTATTCCACTTGTCTTTCCAAGTTCTTCATTTTCTTTCATCGCTTCGTTTGTTTTTATTTTAACCGTTATGAGCGCCAATTTTTGCTAAAAAGACGTTATAATACGATGCGGGGTCTGCAGCCGCAAGTAAATTAAAAAAAAAAACGGTGTTCTTACTTGGAGTATAAAGCGGATTTATGCCGGTTGCGATCACTCCTGACTCTATAGACCCCATTAGCGCAATAGCATATTCCGGCATATTTGGCAGCATAATAGCCAAGACATCTTTCGACTTGAAACCATGTTTACGTAAGGCAACTCCGAACTTTTTAGACAAAGCACGCAATTTACAGTATGTGTAACTTCGTCCGGTCAATCCACACATCTAAAAACAATCGATAGAAATTACTTAGTTTTGATGTATATTTTATGAATTACTAAGAAAAATTGTTTTCCGTTGTGTGGCAATTGGAGAATTTCTTACAGATTATTCAATAAACTGGCATTTTCTTTGAATTCCGATCTTATTGCGATTTCAGGTAGTGCAATTTAAATCTGAGCTGTTTTTCATTTCAGTGAATTACACTGTGTTATCTGCATATACGAGCCGGTCGGGCCCCCGAACTTCGGAAAGCCCGACGGACAACGCAAATTTTGTTTTATATTTTGCGCTATCGGTTTTTTTGTTGTGTTTTTAGGATGTTTTTTACGCGTCGTAAAGCAAAAACAGGAATGTAATAAATTCTCAAAAATAAAAATAAACAGTAAAAGACCGACATGTTTCTAAGTTATTTCCGTCATATTCATAAATAATCACGGGATGACTCCGAAGCAGGTCAGTTTTTTAGTAACTTTCTAATTTCGGGAATTTATTATGTTTCTGTTTTGTTTTTTTCTTTTTGCGCCTTTATTTATTCATATTTAATATTGGCCGCTGAAATATTAATGTTAACCTAAAGACGAACTGATACGCTTTTAAAACAGCGATTGGTCTTTTGTTTGTCCGTTCAAGTTTATCTCTTTCCGCGTTCAACAATTGATAAGAAGTATTCGGTGAGCTCCTTTTACTTGTCTAGCGTATACTTTCCGTTATCTATATAAAGTTTATTTAATTTACCTTTATTGTTATTTATAACGTCGTTGATTTTTCATTCAACAGTATTGCATTTATTATTTCAGCCTTATTTTAATTTTTGTCTTCTGTATTTCGATTTTAATTTAATTTCTTTTTCTAAGTTGTATGAGTTCGTCTAAGGGATGCCGCTTAGCGGCCTCTGCAAATGATGTCAAATCCCCCATAGTTAATTTAAACTTAAGCTGCATGGAGGTTGACGCTTCCGTCAAACGTAAGCCATTCAATTCGCTTTCGCCGGTCGCGTATTTGCCTAGTAGGGATCTGCGGCTTTCACTAAACGATCTAGCTAACCTTCCTAATGATGGGAGTAGTGATATTACTACTACTAATACTACTACTACTACTACTAATAATAATAACAATAATAATAACAATAATAATAATAATAATAATAATAATAATAATAATAATAATAATAATAACAACAAAGTCACCAACGCTAAAAATAATAGTAATAATGGTAATATTAACAGCAATGTCACTAATGCCTTCAAAAATTTCAATATCAAAAATCCTCAGGACAATAATAACGATAATTGTAGTAACAATAATAATAATTTCAACAACACTAATAGTACGCCGACCAATGTTAACAGTACATTTTTTCGTCCGATTACCCGGGACCTTTCAAAGTATTCGTTGAGAACTCCCCTGATGATAAAAACATTGGAAATTGCCACCCGCTTGCTCTGGCCAGGCTCGTCAGCAAAATTTCCACCTCCTTCTCCATTATCCCTCAGGGTAGAGGGCATGTCTCTGTTGTCTTCCCCTCCATTTCTGCTGCCAACAACTTTCTAAACAATCGCTCCTTCTTTAATTTTCACAAGCTCAATGCTTTCATCCCCCATAATATTCTGCACAGAATTGGTGTTATTTTTAGAGTTCATCCTTCTTTCTCTGTTGAGGAAACTAAAGAAGGCCTCGAATCTTCTATCCCTGTTGTATCTGTTCGTCGTATCCTTCGCTTTTCCGATGGACCCACAATTCCCACCAGAAGTGTCGAACTAAAATTTGCCAAATCCTCTCTTCCTGAGTTTGTATCCATTTATAAACTTCGTTTTACAGTGTCCCCAAATATCCGTTCTTCCACCCAGTGTTCCAAATGTTTTCTTTTCAGGTATATTGCACGTCACTGTCGCAGCTCTCTTCCTTCATGTTCCCATTGTGCCTCCAAACATCCTTCCTCAGAAACCTCTTTTTTGTCACAACTGCAAAGGTAGCCACAGCTCTTCCGATCGAGTCTGTCCCGAATGGCAGCGGCAGAAGAACATAAAAAGAATCATGGCTTTCGAGAACATTTCTTTTCACGAAGCCGTTAAACTTAAATCCTCCAGTTCTGCCTCTCCAGCCTTCTCTTATGCTAATCGCGCCGCAGCCCCTACTTTCTCTTCAAACGCTTCCCCCGAAATTTCTAAATTCCCCTCTCTTCCACATCCTAAATCCTCCACTTTCCACAGAACTTCTAAACCCAAATTCTACTCAAAGCCTTCTCCTCAATTTCCCATCGTTCCCTCCCTTTACTCTCGTTTCCCAACAAATCGTTGCGCTCTGAATCATGACGATTTCCCCCAATGCAATCCTTCCATATCTTTCAGTCCCTTACCAGTTCCTCTTAGTCTTTCTCCTAATTCTTCTCTTAACGAATTTTCTTTTGTCGTCTCCAATCTCTCTGCAGCTATCATGGAACTCCTCGTCTCTTTTAACATAACCTCTTCCTCCACGTTCCTTGATAATCTTTCAGCCTTTCTATCCAATCACGTTAATTTTAACTAGACCATCTCTTTCATCCTTTTTTTTTTTGACCATCTTCCTCATGTTACATTCCATTCTTTATTTGTCGTCCATATCTCTTTGTTTTTCTCTTGCCTCCGTTTTGCCAAGGATAACTGTTCGCTGGGGAATTATTAACTTAATACTTTCCGCAGTTCTAATTTTAATTAATTTTTCCTTTATGTTACATAGTTATTTCATTACCGAAGGAAGCCTACAAACTGGTCGTCATCCCAGTTCGTGCAGGTATTTCTCCCGTTTCTTTTTTAACACTGACGGTATCCTCAATGGCGAGGTACCTTTAATTTTACCTGCATCCAATCTCGGATAGGTCTTCTAATCATTTTCCATTTATTCTCCTTCAAGTTGGAAAATCGTCTACAATCGATCTTCTCTTATTTACTATACCCTTCTTATTACCTTTGCATTCTTTTCTTTTACTTCAATTTCAGCTCTGTTTTTCTCATCCTTTTAGTTCCTTTTTTTCTCCCTCTAGATAGAATGTCACGGTCTTACGCCTTGAACATCCTTCAATGGAATTTCCGCAGCTTATGAGCTAATAAACTAAGTGCAGAGTGTTTACTAGACTTCTACAATATCCATATAGCGCTGTTATCTGAAACTTGGCTTATATCCTTCTCGTCTCTTCATTTCAAAGGTTATTTTCTAGTTCGATCTGATCGTGTGGATGGGCATGGTGGTGTTGCGATTCTAATTAAACACGATCTATCCTATCTCACTAACAATATCCCGTTTCTTCCTCCGTCGCTTCCTAGTTTTCCTAACATGATTTATATTTCGCTTGAAAATCTTCTCCAGAATCCTATACATATTGCTTGCATGTACATCCCTCCCAACTCTAACCTCTCTAGTCTTCCTTTTTCACCATTCCTTTCATCCCTACCTGATCCGTTTATTATTGGTGGAGACGGGAATGCGCACTCCCATTTGTGATTCTCCTAACTCTCAACAACGCTCTTCCTTCTAAACCTATCAGGCCCCTGCACACTCCTCATTGGCTTCTCTCCAAAACAGATTGGATTAAATTCCGATTTTTGGTGGATTCCTTACTCCCTCTTATTTTGAATATCTCTGACTCGTCATCCTAGTACAAATTCTTCATTCAATCTCTATATTCTGCTCTTTCCGCTTCCTCCTCTCTTACATCCTCTTCGCACGGTCGTTCTTCTTCTTATGACTCCCCTCTTTGGCGGAATGAAGAGTGTAAAGTTGCCTTTCGAAGAAGCACCGCTACCTTTAAAGTTTTTCTCGCTCTTGTTCCTCAATATCCAACTTTTTAGCCCACAAAGAAGCCAACGCAAAAGCTCGGTACACCTTAAAATCTGCCAAGAGGAATTCTTGGAAATCATTTTATTCCTCTTCCTCTAGAGATACGCCCTTCCCTAAGATCTGGAAAATGTCCAAGGCGTTTAGATCTCCTCTTTCGGAGCGTCTCCACCTTTCTTATCCTCCTTTGCCTAAATTTCATTCTTTCTTGGACTCTATTGCTTCTGCTTATGTGCCCTTTTTCGAGGAATCGAACATTCCTTCTCTCCCAAATAGTTCTGGACTTCATTTCCTATTTTCTTTTTTCCGCTTGGATGAACTCTTGTCCGTTCTTAACAAATCCTCTCCTTCTGCTCCTGGCTTGGACAGTCTTTCTTTCCTTATTCTTAAAAAACTCTCTCCTTTCTCGCTGCTCTCCCTTCTGAATATTTTTAACTCCTTTCTACTCTTTGGTTTTACTCCTGAGTCTTGGAACGACTTTATCGTTATTCCAATTTCTAAAAAAATCAGTGTTCTTTCCATTCTATCTCCCTAGCCTCATGTCTGCGCAAACTCTTTGAAGGCTTAATAAACGACTGTCACGTCCGGTTGCTTGAGCATAATAATCTAGTCCCTTCATATATGTTCAGTTTTCGCCCCGGGCTTGACACGGTAGATTGCATCGGTCTCTTCCTTGTAGATATCTATAAATCTATCCTATCAAAGAAATTTACTTTCGCTTCTTTTGTCGATCTCTCCTCTGCATTTAATAATGTGCATCTTCCCTCTCTGGGCTCTAATCTCCTCTCTCTTAATTTCCCTCCGGTTTCTATCACTCTTATTCTCAACCTCTTTCAACATAGAACTCTTTATCTATTTTCTCCTTCTCTTTCTACCTTCAGATGCGTCTATAGTGGGCTTCCTCAGGGTTCCTGCCTTAGCCCCACTCCGCCAACAACGAGTTAAATCATTCATTGTCCCTTCTTAGCAACGCTCTCTCTACTCTCCACCTCTTTCTTTTTCCTTCCAAGTCTTCCTACATAATTTTTACTCTCCGCCCCTTTAGCCGTGCTCTTAGAAACATCAATGTGTCTGGTATTCCTATTCCCACTGCTAATTCCATATGTTACCTAGGTCTTTTCTTAAATAGTCGCCTTACATTTCATGAACATATTAATTATATCTATAATTCCTCGATCAAAAGACGTAATCTCCTCAAATCTTTATCTCCTCTCAGATGGGGTGGCGACCCGTGCATTCTTTTAATTCTATACAAATAAATTATTCGGTCCAAACTCGACTATTGCTCCTTCATTTGTGGCAATGCCTCCAAATCTCTCTTTTCGAAACTTGACTCAATTCAAAATTCCTGCCTTCGTCTATGCATTGGTGCTTTAAAATTTTCTCCTATTCCTACGATTCTATCTGAATCTGCCACTCAACCTCTATCCATTCGTCGTTCACTTCTCGGTTATCGTTTTTTAATAAAACGCCTCCTCACTTCTTTATCTAATCTTATTCCCTCCTATCTTCATATCAAAACACTGGCGCTTGGCGCTTTATAGAAATCCGATTTTATCGCATATAGCTGCTCGTGTTTCCAATTTTTCTCCCTACGTTTCCTCTTATAACAGTTTTCCTTACTTTTCTTTTGAATTTAATAGCATTTGGCACTCCATAAATTTCTCCTGCCTCCCAATCTGAGCTAACTCTTCCTCTCATAATGTAGTCAATTTCAAATTCCTTCAGCTGCTGAACTTTTCTTTTCCTTCCCGTATCCTAATCTTCACGGATGGCTTCGATGCGTATACGTCTCCTACGTTCCTGCACGTTTTTTAGACTTCCTTCTTTGTGCTCTACCTATTCTTCGTGCTATTCATTTTATATTCTCTACAAGGGGGGTTCACAAATTCCTGATCGTTTCCGATTCCAAAGGCGTTCTTCAAGCCATATCTTCTCCTCCTTCTCATTCTTCTGACGGTACCATCCTCTCTATTCGACCTTTTGTCTCGTCTTTGTTCTCGTCCCGTTCCATTCTTATAGACTTTCTATGGGTTCCTAGTCATTCCAATATAGAGGGCAATGACTTAGCTGACTCTTTAGTTCGCTCAGCCGCCCGCAATGGTCCTTTCCTCGACTCTTTCCCTTCTTCAGACATTCTTTCCCTATCGCGCTCTAATCATTCCAGACTTTGGTTGGACATGTATCCATCTTTATTCTCAAAAATCACTTTTCGCAGTACCGTCTTATTGAACCGGTTCCTGGTTTCCTGACTTGGTTTTATTCCATTCCTGTCTGTTGTCGTTCTACTGTTGTTTCCTTAACTAGACTAAGAATCAATCATTCTCTACTCCCTTCTTCTCGCTTTCGATTCGCCTTGTCCTCTTCTCCTTTCTGCACTCTTCACGCTTCTGAGCCTTCTTGTATTTGTGACTCAAATCATATCCTTTTTGAATGTTCTGCACTCTCTAACCGAACGCTCCTTTCTTTACGCCCAACTTTTAGCTTTAGGTCTTCCTGCTCCCTTTAACGCTACCTATATCCTTTCCTTCTCATCGCCTACAATTATTCCTTTGCTGCTGTCCTTTGTTTTTTCCATTTCTGACCGCCTGGCTATTTAGTTCTGTCTCCTAATTTATCATGTTGTTGGGTCAAGGCCGCTGGCGCACCCAGGGTAGGCAAAAAAACAAAAAAAACAAAACAGCGCTAGTAGTAGAGTAACAGTAAAAAAAAGTATATACATCCTAAGAAAAATTACAGATTCTCCGTGGTACATCATCAATCATACATTACATACAGATCTGCATATAAGTGTACAATTAGTGAAGAAATCAAAAAAGTTGCAAAACAGTACGGTAGAAAGCTAGGACGTCGCGCAAATAGCCTGGCCGTTGCATTATTAGATAATTCCAATGAAATCAGACGCTTGAAGCGGATAAAGTCAACGGACTTGTTGTAGGATTCAAATATATTAAGCCGTATACCAGATGACACTCATATCGCTGGATAGGAGTTCCTACAAATTATCATCACCCACACGGCAAGTGCTAGATGGGTACAGGGCTAGTCGTACACTCGCAGAAGAAAAGAAAACAAAAAGAAAAAGAAATATTTTGTGTTATAATCAAATTAAAAAAAAAAAAAATACCGTTTTTTATTCCTTCATTTTTCAAAAATTAATAACCAGAAGCGCCCTTGTAGTTTTGAATAATTAAAAATCTTTAAACCGATAGTATGAACGCTTTCAAAAAGGGGGTAAAAAATAATGGTCACGGATGTTTAAATCTAATTTTAAAAACTTCACGGCTGATAATCTTTTCCTTGCCGCCCCGATTATTATTAGACAGCGTGTAACGGAAGGTAATATATATTTGATTTTTCCAAATTTTATCTAATTTTTCAGTCAAAATTTCGAATTTTTCGGATTCAATTATATGTATTCGTACTTGCGGAGTTGCTTATAGAACTATTATATTTTTCGAGTTTGGTTTGGCTGTATAGTGCATTTTACGACTAAATTAAAAACATCCAAAAATTAGCAGTGTAATTTAACGGGAATTTTCAAATGAAATAAAAGAATATTACGAAGAATGTTGAATAGGAGCTTAATTGGTGTAGGCATTGAGTATTTGACCTTCACCAATGAGCAGCGTGAAATTAAGATGAAAAATAGAACAGCGTAACTGTTGCAGAATAGATGAAAGTGTAAACTGCAGGATAAAGGAAAAATGCTAGGCAAAAGGGCGACGCTGTTAGTATGTACTGAGAGATGTGCTTGAGGCGATCGATGCAGGAAAATTATTTGCTATTTCTTTTTTCTGTTTCAATTCGATCCCACACCGGTCCGTTAGAATTGTACCTTTTATTCCGTTTTCGATTTAAAGGAATTGTCAAAAATCAATGTTTATCAATACCCGTGTCTGATTTTCTTCCTTACTTACTTATTTTTTTCTTATTGGGTTCGTAAACTAAGGAACAACGCCTAGAATCAGCGAGAGCGAAGATGAATTTGGTCGGACGGTTTGACAGGATGACAGAATTAAAAGTGGAAATTATGGATAAACGAGGAAAAGGCGGGATGTATAGGAAGTATAATAAGCAGCGAGTTTCGACGAATAGAAATACAAAAAAAAAAAGGGAAAAACACACAATAAATAAATTGGTTGCCTCGCTGAAGCGAATGAAAATTAAAAGAGCGACGAAGACAACCGAGAATGATTAAAGCGCAGGCGAATAATGGAGACTATATCAAACGGCAAAGGGACAGAAATTCGAGGAACCGAGTTTGGCAAAGACGATTAGTTGCTCGTAATAAATTGAGGAATCTTTCTTTCATGCGATTGTAATTTTTAATTTTTTTTTCTTTCTAATAGAAACGTACGACGCTTTCAGTTGTTCTAATGATATTTGGTAAATAATTATTTTAATCGGGTAAGTTGTAAATTAACAATACTATTTATGTTACAGGAATTTGTTACCAAATGAATTAGGTATAGACTCGGGAATTCGTTTTTATTTCGGTCCAACAAATATTATGAGACTGTCAACGGTTTAGTACATCTGAAGAAATAAGTTGACCGGATAAGAAACCTCTTCAGGAGCTTTTAAACCTACTGTAGAGAATACTTTAGCCTTCGTCAAAATGAGCGTACCGCATTTTAAAGGAGACACATAAAGCGAATACTTTTTAATATGTTCGGCCCGAGGCCACAGTTACATGAGAAACCGGCTCGACAAAATCGTCGCGGTTTCCTGATATTTTGTTATTAGAGCGTATTATAAATTAGACTAGATAAATTTAGCATGAAGTTGAATCGATTTAATTTTTTAAATTCTGAAGGGATAAAAAATGTAGACATATATATTGCTAATGCATTGGCTTTATTTTAGAGATGGAGTGATTTTATCTTCTACAAGAAGAAATTTATTATATTCAATCTTAACTCGTTTATTACGTTGTACACGTTGCTATAACAATTTTTTTAGTTAAAGCAAGATCGATAAGATTCTTAGTATACCTGTTTTCCGTGTCTATTCTTTTTCAATTTTTTATTAATAATGGAAACAGTTTAAGAGAGGTAATGCTCTGCAATGTGTTTGCCCGTTTTTATTAAGGTGGCCGAATTTATCTTTTTAAATGCGCGAAGTACTCTACGATCGTGCGAGTATTTCAGTATGAGCACACAAAAAATGATTTATTATCGCTTTTATAGAATTTCTTGAAGTATTATATATTTAGTGGAATAAAACCGACTTATTGCGAAGAAATGGATGTCTCGATAGAAAATGTTTAATATTCCATAAAAAGTCTTCCTGGATCTATTCTTCAACTATTAGAGTACAAGAAAGTGGCGAATGAAAGGATAAAAAAATCCGATACGATTAATTGCGAGAAGTAAGGAAAATAATTGAAATAATAATTTATTATATCGCCTCACAAGACAACGCTCCAGGAAGCAGCAAAATTTTAAGCCCAAAATTTATGCTAAATTTTAACCTGCAATACTAATTTCATGTTTTAAAATAAAAAAAAGAATTAGGTATTCATTAATTTAAAAAATAAATAATAATTACACGTGTATCTGCTCGAAACAATGTATACGATAGCATTCTTAATAATTCTACTGCCCTTCAAAATTTAAAACTTCAAAAAAGAACTTAAAAAACGAAAGACATTATTACGAGATATGGCTTCTGCTCGTTAGTTTTTAGACTGTTTGCAAATGACCAGTTGAAATTAGTTCAAAATTTTATTTATTGTTTGCAAAAGTCTACTTACATTCTTGCAACAGCTTAATCAGTTAGACTTTTAATACCAATGCCGGCTTATATACCGATATACACACACACACACACACACACACACACACACACACACACACACACACACACACACACACACATATATATATATATATATATATATATATATATATATACATCGTACAGTTCGCGTGAAATTTAATTCATGTTCAGTATCTAAAGAAAATTAAAAATATCGATAATACTCAACTTTAACGCGCAGAAATGCAGTGTTCTATAAATCACATAATTTTTTATTTAAAAATAAGCTATTAATTTATTTTAATAGCTTATTTAAAATCTAATACATTTCCGTACGTATCGCTTTTTGAATACTGCGCGTATATTAAAATTTTGATTTGCTTATTATAATTAATCTTTGTAAATAAACAAGTACAAAACTGCCTGCAATATTGTTTATTGGGACCCACAACTTATTTAACATAAAAGTAGACAATGCCTCTTAATGGTCGTAACATAAAATGTAATTTCTCTTTTAACCGACACAATTGCTTATGAATTTTTTAATTGGCAATCATTCCTTTTCCATGAAATATAGTATGTTTATAATTGATTGTTGCTTACGATGGCTGTTTTGTCAGCCCAACGATCCAAGTTATGCCAAATCAGTTGATCTAATGTTACACGAGGTATTTCGAAATCAGGCATAGTCGATCTGAGGAGGTTGATGGACGACACGTCGGACTTTGTGGCTGCCTCAGTAGAAAAATTAGCTTCAACCATCGATGATGCATATTTGCTGGTATTATTTGTGCTTTTATGAACCACTTGACGACGTAGTATTTTATTGTTTGCCGAAAGAATAACTCTGCAGCAGCTTCTTCGAAGTATAACCATTTTGTATCAATCTGAAATCAAAACATCGATTAAAGGCCTTAGATGAGTAATATAAACGTAAACGTGGCTTGAAATTTCAATCATAGGCCGTGGTAGTGTAAATATAATTTGAAGCATACAAATTATTTCGGAACAAAAGAAAAATTCGACGAAAAATCAATAATTTTCTATTTTTTTGATATATATATATATATATATATTAATTAAAACGTAATTCTTAGGCTACCCCCCATTAGAAAAAATGCCCCAATTTTATGTAACGTTTGTTATATTTTAATTTTTACCGACTTTATATATATTAATTACAACGTAATACTTAGGCCATCAAAGTTAAATGTTAGGATAGGATTTGTGTGATTATGTTATTGTATTCGTATGGACCGATTTCGAATTACGATGTAAATTTTGATCATTTTATACAAAGTATCGAAGAGAAAGAGACAGAAATGTAAGCAAGAGGGGTCAAGGGACACAGCATCTTACGAGACCAAAATTGCCGAGTTATATATATATATATATATATGTCAGTTAATTTTTTGATTGAAATTAGGTGCTATTTGAGTTGTTGCGATAGCCTAGTTGCTAGAGCTCTTAACTTTCTTGGGATTATTTGAATAATTACAGAAAGTTTTAATTTTGGAAATTTGTAGATATTTACAATTCTGTGATATATTTCGAAAATTACGTTTCTACCTACATAATTACAGTGTCTTTTTCAGTCGGCAGCAGCTATAAACAAGTTCAGTCAAGCATGAGGTTTCATGCGTTGAGGATTCCGTATGTTAAGTTAAAGATAACCATAATTTTTATTTACATAATACTAAATTCAAAACAAGAATAATTCCAAAACAGATATTTTTAGTCCAGTTCTTTTTCACACATCACGCAGTGTCATCATATTGTACTGCAAAAAAAAATCAAATTCTAATAAATAAACGGTATTTAGTACTAGATTTTTGGAAGGATTAATTATCAATAAATATTTAAAAATTTGTAATTGTACTTGTTTGTTTTCCGAACCTCTATATAGTTATATTTGAATACTATTACTTAAACCACCTTCCTTGTTTGCCACTATTTATTAGATTACGATTTTTAAATAAAATTTATTTAGATATATACACGAAATTTTAAATAAACTACGCAAACATGCCAGAATGAGCATATTTTCAACCCCATTCAAAATTAATAGCTATAATATTCGTGATGCAAACATGGGGCTACATATTAGTTTTCGCGCTTTTGAACTTTTCGGCAAATTCGAAAGTTTGGATAAGAAAACGAAATACGGGTTCGTTCCCGACAAATAGTAATCTTTCGAACGATATATCACATGCCCGGGAAAAAAAATATTTTTTCCAAAATTTCGAGCTTTCGGCGCCCCGAAGGTCCAGGTTTAAAGTTGGAAGGCCGGATGTTTCAAACTAAAGAAATATACGGGGATTCGCATATTTTATATCTTGTTCCAAATGTATAGCTATAATAGTCACCTCGCAAGAGGGGGCTACAAATTAGAGCTCAAGCTTTTTTGAACATTTCAGCAGCTTTGAAAGTTTTGTTAAGAAAATGAAATACGGGTTCGTTCCCGACAATTAGCGATCTTTCTAATGATATATCGCCAGCCCGGGGAAAAATTTTTTTTTTTTGAAAACTTCAAGCTTTTGGCGCCCTGAGAGTCTAATTTTAAAGCTGGAATTTTCGATGTTCAAAACTAGAGAAATATACGTGGAGCCGTATATTTTAAACCGTGTTCGAAATTTTTAGCTATAATATTCGCGGCGCTAGAGGGGGGAGACACGTCATTTTTTGAACTTTACGGCAACTTGGAAAGTTTTGTTAAGGATATGAAATATGGTTTCGTTCCCGACAAATAGCAATCTTTCCAACAATATATCACATGCCCGGGAAAAAAAATATTTTTTTCCAAAATTTCGAGCTTTCGGCGCCTCGAAGGTCCAGGTTTAAAGTTGAAAGGCCGGATGTTTCAAACTAGAGAAATATACGGGGATGCGTATATTTTTAATTGTGTTCGAAATTTTTAGCTATAATATTCGCAGCGCTAGGGGGGGGACACGTCATTTTTTGCGGTTTTTTGAACTTTTGGGCAACTTTACATAACTTTTGTAACGTAATTTTTTGATTTTATGAAAGTGCTCCTACATTGTAGTTTAAATTTTGAATTTCAGCGTTATAAGTTTATCTAGTGACGAGTTATGATTTTTTAAGTGATTTTTGAGGTCGTTTTATGTACCATATTATATATTCTTGACGGTTTTTTGGGTTTTTTGCCGCCCAGGGTAATCGGTCATCTTCAAGTTATAGATCGTTTTAAAGAGAATTTTAATTGTGATTTATGTTCCAAATTTTAAGTTTATAAGTCAAGCTGTTCTGAGTTATTGATTTTTATTTGATATTTTTGTCATTTGTGTACCATCTTATTAGGATTCCGTATGCTATTACGGAATCCTAAAAAAGACGATACTACCTCAGATGGCCGTAATAAAATCGAATTTTTCCGAACATTCGAATTACCGTCGACAGATGGCGTCAAATACGCCGAGTCTATTAATAAAAGAAGTTATGAAAATGTTTTTGACAGCTTAGTCCGATACAGTTTGTCGCTCATTGTTCGCACGAATATCGGGAGTAGCGAAAAATAATTAGTTCGTCCCCAGTTTCATTTGCTATGTTACCTGATAAAACTAAATACCCTCTTGCAATTAATTTAAGCGTGGTTTCCCGGTTGGAAATATAGTTGGATTTTGGATTTTAATTGTAGCAGAGTAAATGAGGTTTATCCACAAAGTAACATTTCGGAGTATACTTCGTATTTCACTCTTAGTGTTTACGGGGAGAAATTTAAAATATCAGCCTGGCAGCGGATTAGAACTATGACGAAATAAGAAAAGCTCAGCCAGCTACCCATGTTGCAGTTAGTTATGCAGTGATGTTTTGTTCAGGCAGAACTTGATATCCCGATTCTGTAAATTACAGATAAATTCCTATTGCACTGGATTAATGTCCGTAATTGACGAGTTCAAAAAACAGAAAAAAAAAAGAAAAAAAAAGGGGAAAGTGTTTTTAGGCAATACGGTGTCGTAGCGTTTATGTACCACTGACTTTAGTAGACAAGAGGTGGATTTTGATTTTAATTTGGCAGAGAAAGTAAAATTTTTCGATTGCTTTGTTGAAAACTGGCTGGATAATTTGTCGAACGTTAATATATTTAATAGATGAAATAAAACAGGCTGTAGCAGAATCATCATTTAAAGTAAACGCTATTGCACGGGCATAGACGACTTACGCGAAACAGCAGGTCGTTAAATTAATAATGGGCTAAAAAAATTGGACCAGCTCAAAAACGTGCTTGAATTTACTGGCTCGAGTAGCTGGATTGAAAGTAAACTCGTGTTTTACTGGTTATAATGGTGTTTTCAAAATATTATAAATCACTCCGGATATCGGTGCGAAGCGAATTATTAACGTCAGTAGGAGAACCATTAATTCACATAACGCTTAAAATTTCTACGAAAGTTTGCGAAACTAAGTCAATATTCAAGTGCATCTCTATACTGCATATTATAGAATAGTCGAATCGATTTCGTGTGCCAACAAGGTCCTTTTCTATCTAGCCTATGAAGGATTGGAAAGTTACATAACAGGGAACTGGATATTATGAATTCTTTATAGATTTATAATTGAGCCTTCCATCGACTTAAATGAAAATATTCAAAAGAAATGACGTACCAGTTAATTATTAAATTGAATAGCGTGCAATATCCGGTGTTAGAAAACCACACAAAGATATTCTCACATCCGATGCGAAGGGAATTAAAATCATTTTTTTTATAAATTGAAACTTGTAAACGAGCATTATGGCCTGGGAATAAATAAAAAAATCAGTTGATTAGAAAACTGTTGGTTGTACTGAAATAAAAGTGACCGGCAATCTTGAATTAGTTCCATACTGTGGGGAGGGGGATTGCGATTTAGGAGTTAAGGGTTCCATATACAGCTAGAATCAACTGAATATGAAAGGCTATGCGGTATTAACAAAGGCCGTCAGATTTAAATTAGTACACAGCCTCATCTTTCCTATCTTCATATTTGCTTCAGAAAGTACGAAGAGCGGATATATTATTCCTTGGAAACATGGATATGTAGAAGAATATATTGCAAATCCGGTATCACATAAAAATTTCGATTCTAGAAGGACTAGGAAGTAAGAATGAAGATTAACAGCTACTTAGAGGTTGCATTTAGTTAGACTTAAAAAATCCGTGTACTAGAAAGGCAACAGCATGCAACTAAAATTGCATTTATATATCCCGTTGCCGAAATATTGCACTTGCTAATTACTGAAGGACGCCGAAACTGAATTAAAAAAAGAAAAATTACGTATTTTAAAAGCAATGTGTAGTTCAAAGTAACACGTAGATTAACCGGTTGGAAAACGAATGTAAATAACCGGTTTAATAACTCGCTGTTTTTTTAAATAGGGATTCTTTGAGTTTTTGTGTATCTTTTAATTATACAAGTGCCCAGCGTGTGTGTGTTAATAACCTTCGTTGCTCGATGAAATGCAGCATTAGTTTTAAACAAGTATTTTTGCTCGCTATAAATCCTGTCTACTTCGTAGCTCTTCCTGTTATCTTTGATTTACATTGTACTTCCTTCTAATTATTGAACTCGTGTTTTGCGAGTTAACTCGTTGAGGGGCAAAGCTTTTCAGACTTTTGCTACTCCCAGTGGAAACAAAAAAAAATACAATTTTTTTTCTGTTACAATACAACTTCCTTACACAAAACAGAACGATTGCCACTGAACGGTCGTGTCACTGTGATACTAAGAAAGTGAATAAATCGGCGTTGTCTATAGTGTATATAATGGAACTAATTCACGTGGTTTTATGCATTGAACACCACGCAGTAACAAGCACAAAAGAAGAAAGAAGGTGGTCAATACAGATAATCACCGCGCGTTTTACTTACCATCTAGGGTGGTTAGTAAATTAACCACTACCCTATCAAAAATTCGTACAATACCTAGGATTGTGTAATTATAATTATATATGTGCTTATTAATGACAACATCATTCTTGCACCAAAGGTAATACGAGAAAAAGGGGTTACTATGTAACGTTTTCCTGTGACAGAAATTGTAATAGAAATTACTCCGCAAATCGTAAAGTATTGTTATTTTCAAAGAATGATTTAATCAACTGAAATTTATTTTTCTACAAGTATTACAGAAAAACTATTATTTGAAGGTCCCGGGAGTGCTTCCTTGGCGGAGTTTGAACTATCAAGGTTATACGAACGTACATATTAATGACTGCGCCATTTTCACACCGCGGATAGAAAACCCTGTTACGAAATCTATTACGTTTGTAACGTGACATTTAATAATCTTTATTATTATTATTTCCCGAAAATGACTTATTTAATTGGAATCCCATTCTTCTACAATGATTATAGAAGAACTAGGGGGTCTGGCGAGGTTCGTGGGTTTCTCCTTTTGCCGAGTTCCAAAGGACGCAGAGTTATAAACCTAATTCTCGTCGGATCCGGGGATATGTCCTGATTATGGTTCCATATATAAAACCGTTGGTTTTATTCGTTTATTTTTCCCAACAAGAACATAAATATTTTTCAAGTGAAAATGGAACTATTTTTTTTTTTTTTTTTGTTTCTCTTTGAATATTTTTTACGTTGCAGCTTTTCGAAATTTTTTATAAAGACGCATTTGAATATTTTCTCACACTTTAATATGCGCATTCGCTGAGAACGAAATAATTCTTACCGTCTGTCGAATAATATTAAGCGATAAAAGAAGAAAAAGTAGATGTGAAAAAAAAAAAATCGCGCCCGGTAACATCGTGTAATTTTAATCTTTGCTTTTATTAAATTATAATTATTGTTCTATTATTATTTTTTCTGTTAAATTGTTGTTTAAATATAGGAAACTGACGTATTTGATTTTTAATAAATAAGACGAGCAGTTTAATGTTTTGTATAACTTATTATTTTACTTTTTGTAATAAACACTTTGCTAATTCACGAGAACAATTCAAACAGTATCATTTCCAAAGGTCAGGAATAATACTCTTACATCGTGAGAATTAAATCACATTCAAACTTTATTAAAATGTTTACCATTAGGTAAATTCTTTCTAATCACACCTGCTCATTGAATGGTTAACCTCTGTAAAATAAACCGTCCCTACCGATATATACATTACTCGGTTTTTAGCGTAAATCTATACGATATATTCGTATATTATTCGACTTTAAATCGTACTTACATTTATAGTACCCAATCAAAATTATCGGACGACTGGAATTGTATCAAATCACTCTTGTTAATTCGACGAAATTCGTATATTGTTTACTTAGATCCGATCAAAAGATATTAAATACGAAAATATGATGTATACGGGCACTCTACTTCTGCTGATCAAGCGGCTAAGGAAGCCGCCTTAAACGGGGTGGTAACATACCCTTTTATATCATCTACGGATATTTTAGACATGATTAAAAGGAACAACTGTACTGATTGGAAGAACTTCATTAATAGTTCGCATAGTTTAGACAAAACATACGAAATTGTCCCCAACAGTCTTTACCAAGTATGCCTTGGTATAATAATATCACTTCTATCCCAGGCTTCGTACAGGTCATACGAGAGTGCGTCTTAATTTTTTCAATGGAAACCATTTACATTCAAATTGTAGCGATCATGTAAGCCCAATTTATTGCGAGGATATCAACCACTTGTTGTTATTCAGTTGTGAGGCCCTATCTACGGATAGAGTTCTCCTTTTTGAAGAACTGATGTCCTGTGGTTTATATCCTCCATTCTGCATTTTTCAACTACTTGTTTCTGGCAATCGTACATTGGTTTATCAAAAGAAATGCAGTTGTTACTTAAAAAACCTAATTAATATCCAGATTAATATAACTTTTTTTTTTTTTTTTTTTGCCCAAAAGCTAATATCAATGATGATAAGGATAATATACGTATTTCAACTTGAGCACATTTCCATTCTACTACAACACTGCCTCATTTTCTTTTACTGTAATCTTTATTTATTTGTTTACTTAGAGTGGAGTAATTATTCCTTTTTCACATTGGAGTTATTTTTGATTTGATTATTGAGTTTGTTTCATCGAGCACAACGCTGCTCTGCAGTTGCGGCCATATAACAGGATGTGCAGCATACTATATTGCTGAAGATCAATAATTCTTTTCAGCGCCACCAAGCTGAGCAGCATCATTTGTTGCTAACCAGGGCACATCACAAGTAGCCTGGTCTTTGATTAGCTGATCGCGGCGTTCATGCTGCGGCATACAGATTATCAGCAGTCGCTTTTATCCGCCGAAGAATTTTGTTTAGAACAACGGAAATTTAGACGTTCACTATTTTTTTTTTTCTAATTTGGTGATAGCGGCGAAGAACTAAGGCGGAACCTGTACTATTGGTCGAACCGGTCTCAGTTGCATTTGACAATGTTTCTACCAGCCGTGTTTCATTTGTGGCCTAACGGGTTGTCAATCAGGACCGCGTGGTAAAATAGTTTAATACGGAGTGTACATCGTTGGTTTGAAGGCGTCATTATTAAGCTCTGTAATTTTACACGTGCCACTTCGAACGGCAATAATCGTTTAACTGATTTTCAGAAATGAAATTAAAAAACCGACGGTAAACATTTCGATTAACGAAAATAACCGCGCGTTCGAAAAACTAATTCAATTACGAATAATAATTATTTCCCTGTTTCGCACTGTAAAATAATGCGACACAGTCATTTTCACATAAATGTTCCGTTGAAACAATTTTAAACGGGATACCACAACCACCCTCCTTCTGCAGTCAGAAAAGCTTAGCAGCTGCAACGAGAGCAAGGCTGTAGCTAAAAAGCAACTTAAATGTATTTTAGCGCGCCTGTGAATTCATCGGAATAAACATCTTGATTATGAACGGTCTTAATCATTCCAAAAGTTTATCGAAACCGTTTTTTTGGTTTTTTTTTTGTTTTTTGCGAAACAAATTAATTCTCTCGCGATGATTATTTTCTTCTTTTTTATTTATTTTTCATTTTTTCAAGACAAAATTTCTCGTAAACGTTTTGAAACATGCCTTGGAGATCGGTTTTTTAATTTTGACTTACGATAGTATCGATCTTTTGTAACATTTCGCGTCACGTTCCCGGGCATCCCGGAAATTGTTTTAAAAATCGTTTCGCACTTCACGTCGCATAGATATCTAAAATTGGAACATATATGAAAATTAACCGGCCGGCTTGGAGATTCGAAATGGCTCATGTTTTTTCAGATCTTTCGCTACGGCATGAACTTTTATTTCGAGAGCAATTTTGAAAAAATGTTTCTTATAGGTTTTATTAGCCGTTTAAATGTGCATTCGCGCGGTCGCATTAGACACGCCATGTACGGTCCAAAGCTTTTTCGGTTGCTGGAACATCAAAATTTCGTGTTTTTATGAAATGTTTTTCGACGATTGCTTTCTGGTTGTCTTTTACGCTTATTTCAAAGGTGAACCGGGGTTAGCTTTATTCCCTATGCAAGGTAATTGCAAAAATAAACGAAGCCCGCCCTCCAAATCCTCCGATGTGTATTCTACGATTCGCTCGGCACGATCGATTTTACTTTCTTTCGAGATGGAGCGCATAGTCAGTGGTTGATACTAGAAGCAATAAAGCAAAAAAAAAAAAAAAAAAAACAAAAAAAAATCACCTCGGTTCGTATGTTTCAAAACGGTTGTACGGGAAATTTTTTGACACTTGCCATTTACGTCCAAAAACTTCCGTATTGCGTAACTATCCATAATGGTGTTTTTGTCCCGATTTACAGTTTAAAACGTCTCAAAGTTTCATGCACTTGCACGGATGTTCACAAATCGGTATTATTTTTCCGAAGGACAAACCAACGTCTCTCAATCCCCGCCCATCGTTATAACCCTCTTAGCATATAACGTAGACATCAACGTCGCAACGTTATAAGCCACATATTCCCGCTTTTCCAAATTTTCAAACCGTTTTAGTCGTCTCTCAAGAAAAAATTATCACCGTAGTGGTTTTAAGACCGAGCTCCCGTAAGACTGCCGTTTCGTTCACCATTGGTCCGGATCACGCCCAGAAGTAAATTTCGCACTGTGGAAAACGGACTTTTCACTTCCAAAAATGAGAACACCGCTAAAAATGTTGCGTGATTGGCGCGTAGGAATGATATCGAATGCATCCTCGCCGGGGGGCCAACCAAAATATACCGTATTACATTTGTAAAATTCAGATAACTCTCCAACAGATAGAACGCGCAATTCATTCGGAATTTCTTTCACAACTATTACGCAGTACATGGCTCGTCTGCGATAAGGTGTGCGTTCCGGCTGGCAAAAATAGAAAGGTCAATCATTCGCCCAGCTAGCTATTCGATACGATGTAGCAAAACATGTTGACTACATCGACAACAAAAAGTGTGCCTTCGTTCACGCTAATGGTACATTCCGTTACGTAGTCAGCTGCGGTGTAAACAGCGTTACGCCCATCTCGGCTGGCAGCGTGTATTCGTACAAAAAAATCTACGCTAGGCTGATAGTGAATTTACTAATCGACTTCAATAATAAACCGGTTATCATCAGCTGATGTATGTTTTTTTCTCGCTTATACATATTGACTGATATGAACAGAGCTTGTAATTAATTTTTGTTTACTATGTACACATGGCGAGGAAGTCGCGTGGATAAATCATCGATATTCGTTTTTACGTCAAACGGAGTTGCGCGTTATTCTACTTCTGTTAGAATGCTAAAATGTAAACAGCACTTTGACCGTATGAGCTCTTGACGAACATGAATTTTCAAAAAAATAAAAAAGTCGACGGAATCATCTAAATTTTTCAATAAACCATTTACGTTTCAGAGAACGTAGCTTCCCGTTCTTTCAGTGTATATCCATATTTATTTGGTACATATATATGCACCTTAAAATTTAATTCACATTTTTTAACTGATAAACGATTTGAACCGTTTTCAGAGAAAAACATCACTGGAGCAGGACGAAATCGCATTTAAAAATTTGCGTAGGTTTTAATGTTTTGTTTATTTCTCGATTGGTTTTAAAATCAACGGCCGAACAAAAGTAAATAAGTTAAAATTACTGCGTTATTAATACCAACGAATTAAAGTCTGACTCTAAAATCGAGTAGATATACAAAGAAGCCGAAGAATAAATGGAAAAGGGGAAACCATTATGAGAAACACTTAAAAGATTGAAGAAATCGAATTTCGTTAATTGAGAATTGAAGAAAAAAAAGGGACACTAAAAGGAGGACGAAAATGGTTATAGGCAGGGCCGTATCTAGACCAAAATTTCGGGGGGGGGGGTACGAAAATATTTTTACAAATATATAATATATATATATGTGTGTGTGTGTGTGTGTTTTATCATGAAATATATTTATTTATAAATAGTACACTAATGCAGTCGTTCCTATCCAACAGGAAATTCCGTGTTGTAATTGATGATACTAAATCAACATTTTATGAGATTCGAGCAGGAGTAGCTCAAGGAAGTGTCTTCGGTCCTCTGCTGTACCTACTTTTTACAGCAGACATTTCGAGGACAAATAGCACAACCTTAGCCATGTTTGCCGACGACACTGCGGTCCATGCAGTAGGTAGCACTCAGAACGAAGCAAATGCAAAATTACAAAATGCATTAGATTTAATCTCCCAGTGGACCTCAGAGTGGAGGATTAAATTAAACGAGGCAAAGTACTGTTCACGTGACCTTTGCTTTACGTCCATTAGACATTCGTTTGCGCGTCTGTATAAATAATATCCAGGTACCAATATCCAGCTCGGCCAAATATCTTGGCATTCATTTGGACACTCGTCTCACTTGGCAGCCGCATATTAAGGCTAAAAAAGAGCAAATAATGGCAAAGGTTAGGCAACTTTATTGGTTATTGGGTCGACATTCGAAGCTAAGCTTATATCATAAGTGCCTAATCTGCAAGGTGATCATCAAGCCAATCTGGACATACGGTATTGAATTATGGGGATGTGCCAAAACGAGCAACCGCAATATCATACAGCGGGTTCAAAATAAAATTATACGGATGATAGTAAAAGCTGCATGGTTTCAAAGGAATGCAGACTTGCACAGAGATTTAGATCTGAAGTGTATGTGGATGAGGTCATTCCAGAAATCGTAAGTGCGTACTATGAACGGCTTTGGGTTCATAGGAATCCACTAATTCAACAGTTGCTGACGGAGGAACTCAAATCATGTAGGCTTAAGCAACTTCGTGTGAACTGTCCGCTGTGTCCTTAAAAACTAGTCGCTGGGCTAAGTTTTTATTTCTCGTTCCTTTCTCAGTTGTTATATTTCTTACTTATTTAAGATTTATTTTAAAATTGTAATAATTGCTCAAATAAAAAAAAAAAAGAAAATAGTACACTAAAGCCTTGTAGTCAGTCAATTATTGTATACGCAACATTTGAACACTACAATAAAAACAAATAAAAAATAGCCGTTATTCCCACAGAATTCAAAAAAATTTCAATTTTTTTTTTCCCCTTTTGTCGAAAATTGAAAAGAAATATATTCTGAATTTCGGTCCATTTAATTCAAGCAGTTATGATTTCGCAGACATTTCGGGGGTAGTTTGAACCGGGAAACACCCCCCTCAGATACGGCCCTGGTTATAGGATCTGTATTTGAATCTTCGGCATAGCGGCTTAACGCGTTGCACTAGAAATGAAAAATGTCACGCAATAGAAAGGGATACGATTACTATTAGGTAAACAGCGTTTAAAGAAAGAAATATTAATATCGATGTCTATTGAGTAATCATCTAAAGACGGACGAATTTAAAGAACGTCACGTAACGCACCGAACGTTTCTAAACTTTAACGCAATCAAAGGTGTGTCGACTCGTTTAACTTTTTCAAGTTTAACAAATTTTCGGATTCCGCTAATTGCCGCACCCCCGTATACTCTACATTTATCTATAAAGTTGGAGCTGCTCGGAAACGGTTCTGAAATAATTTCGCTGTCGAAAGAGCGCATAAGCGTGTTTTCCTTAGTTTTTTTTCCGCACTCGACACAATTTTGCAAACGATTTCTATTTTATCTCTTTTTCTACAGAGCTATTTTTAGCAACTTCGGGTAATTTAAAAATGTGATCTATTTCAAGAGGAAAACTCTGTTAGGGACAGTTAAATTTTCCATCCTGGGTGCAGTGAACAAAGCATCTGTTTTAGGACGGTACCCTGGCGACTTCCGGGCAGTTCATCTATTTCAAGAAGATAGTGTAAATGATTTTTCGCCCAGATAGTTGCTCGTTAATTTGTTCTGCAAAAAAATTGTTACGCAAATTGCCTTAAAACACCAGCATTGTGTCAGTGAACGAAATCGAATAGGTTTAAATATCGAATCCGTAGAATTGGTTTTACTTTTAAAAGTACTCCGTGAGTTATACAAGATATATACATACCTGTCCCTTGGTTATCTAACACTCTTGCTTGCACGATATTTTGTCACACAGCAACTAGGCAGCGGTGTTTCATTTGAGTAAAGTTCGGTTTGAATTACATTAATTCGCCTTCTTTCTGATAGTAAAATCAGTTCAATAAAGAAGGCACGTGTCGCTGCAAACCTTATCACGAATAAATTAATTTCGGCTATTCACCGTTTCTCTTTTACTCCCCCCCCCCTCTCTCATATAGGTATTCATTATATAGGTATTGATGGCTATATCATTGTACGTAAAGTGATGCTATATTTTAAGAGAAAAAAGGGGAGGAAGAGGAAAATAAAGGGAAAAAAGGGGAAAAAAGAAGGTAAACGATTGGCTCGGATGGATGTTTTGTAAAGGAAAATATAAATATTATTCAATGGATTATTTTATAAAAATATTAAATGGAAGTTACAAATGAAACTGAAAAAGTGTAACTGGTACCTAGACTGCTCGTGGCTTAATCGTCAAAAACCGCACGATTTAATTGTGTAATTATAACTATATATATATATATATATATTATTAATTAAAGTTCTGGAATATTGACACTGGTCAATATTACGTATTTGTTTGCGCCACTGCGTATTCTAATGTTGAAAATATTATTGATATTGCGAGCCCTGGATAATAATGAAAAAAAAAAAAATGATGTCATATTAAAAGATTTCTAATAGCTGTTTGGTGCAGATTGAAAATGTAAATTTTTAAAGAATGTACTAGACTAATATATGGTTGTAGCGAAGAAATGGAAATATAAAAATTGCGAATTTATTTCGAAGAAAGAAAAAAAATCTTGTTATAATTATTTTGCGAAGAACGGTATGGTCAACTGAAACAGATTCTCGAGAATTGTGCCTCCTGGCGCAAGATCTGAAGGACCAAGTTTATGTATAGAGTAAAGTAAGTCCCATAGCCTTGATGAGGTATCATGGATTGTTTAGTTAGGGTTCACAATGTACTCAACGGCACTACGGTGTGTGTAGGGAGTTTAGCTTTTTTCTCTCGGCCGCATTTATTTTTCCAGATTTCTCTTACACCTAATTGTTTCAGGCTGGATAGAGCGACTTGGATTCGGCATAGGACAAGAAGTTTACGTATACAAAAATATGGAAACAGATTTAGCGATGGTAAGAGTGCCCGAGAGGAATGTGATATTTTGCGCGAGCAGCGACTTCCCATGATTGTTAGTATCGGACTTTCAAAGTAAAAATATTTGCTTTTTCGTTTACTTTATTCGTTGCGACTGCGGCCTTTATCACGTATTCGATAACGTACACGGAAATGGAGTTGCTGAATTGTAGAAGTTAAAAGTTTTTACCGAATGGTCCGAAATTTGAGTAATTTAAGTACAAATTCACGACGGAACAAAAAATTTTCGCGACATTGTAAAACTAGACGCAAAAGAGTGGGTGACAAAAAGTGAGGTTCAGCTCGCCTTTCGGATGAAAATCGAACGGCGACCAAAGGAACGGTAACTCTCTGGCCGAATGAGTACGCACAGAGGTTACGTATGGACATTTTCGCAACAGTGAGACACAACAGGTATTAAACCAGCGACCGGCAGAATCAGAAGTAACAAAAGAAATAAACGATACATCGTTACTGCTATACTATAATTTGAGATTTAAGTCCGCGATCGGGTGTAATTACGGTACTTCAAACGACATTGTGTATAGTTTTAAAAAATAAATATATAAAATTGTTCCTTATCCGGCACACCGCGTTACAATATCAATTGTGTAAATTCATTACTATCCGGATTTTAAAGTATTCGATTTCAATTATCGATTTTTAACCCAAAAATATTTCATACCGTTCAGATTAATTTCACCCCGGTTGAAATCGGAACCGTGCTGAAAATCTCGCCCGACCCCGAACTCTCGCCAAACTACTAAACTGAGTCGACTGCCTACGGTCCTCCCGAGCTGACGTGAATGATGCTTATTTCTGAAAAAAGAAAGTATCAAAAAAGCACCTCGAAGCGTTTAAAGCCTTTAGAAATTCATGCGGAGGCGACTTTTGCAGTTTGCACAAGTTTTAAAATGGGGACGTTCTTTGTGTAATCGTTACCCGTCGCCTGTTCCTGACAAGCTGATAAAGGAAATGTAGAATAAGGCGCTTTCATAAGCGAACGGAACTGCTCTGCAATCGGTTTCTCTCCTTTGATGTCTGCGAAGAAAGTTCTGTACAACGCGCGCCTGACAAACGTCGGTGCGAGTGAAATTACGGAGATTATAAATAGAGAGAAGTTTACTCCTTTAACCGGAAATCCGTATTATAGGAAACTTTGAAAAGGTCGTTTAGGCGACGGTTTAATGTAATAATGGACAGAAAATGATCGAGCAGCTTTTCTTCTAGACATTCTCGCCGGTGTGAATATAAATGTGTTGATCTTTTTCGTTATCTTAGCATTTTAGAATTATTCCCTTTCGCTTTTCTTCTTTACACGTTATTGCCGCTGCATGCAGTGTGCTTACGATAGGGTTCCGATCGGATCAGCGAGAGGCGAAAGCTTTCCCCTCCACTTTTTACAGGCAACTCGCTTTACTTTGAAGAATTTTCTTAACCAGAGTTACTCAATTTAACCTTTTTGTAAAATAGCATTTAGAACAGGTAAATTTACCTTTGCCGAGGAATAAAAAAGTCAATTTCACCTATCGGCTGCAACGAGTACAATTTTAATTTTCCGCCATCGAAATGATAAATATTATACTATATAGTCCGTTCAACGAAAATGTGCCCCATGGAAAAAGTCGATATAAATCGATATTTATTATCCACTTATGGGGGTTCCGTAAGTAGATAATAAATATCGATTTATATCGACTTTTTCCATCGGTACATTTTCGTTGAACGGACTATAGTCAATCAAAAAGTTCTGTCCGTAAATTTATCACGGCGCGCACTTCTTAAATAAATCGAAGGTGTAATTTTTAATAAATTACGCAAATCGAAATCCGCGAAGTGGAAAAGATCTTTTTTCAAAATGTACGCGGAAAAATTTCTACTTAAACCGTTGCTTTCAGTAGAAAAAAAAGTCATGAACATTCAAATGGAAGTGTTACTTTTAAATTTGCTAAATGATAAACTATTCACGATATTAAATATATCGTTTGCATCCTTTTTTATATTCGTTATATTGATTTTATTCTTATTTAAGAAAAAAAAAAGAAAAAAAACATTAGGGTGTAAAAGTTATTTAAACTATCGCAAACATCCGAGAAAGGTATTAAATATTTTCACGAACTATTGACTCAGAAGCTTGCGGTGGAGTCTTCCATTGTCTATTGATGAATTTCTCTTCTTTCTTTTTTTTTGGTTAATTTCTTTAGGGAAATTACTCTAAAGGGTTATGAAGTAAAAGAGATTTAATACCGGTTATGAAGTCCTCCCATGCGATTTCTATTTTTTGTTAATGTGAACCTTTCACTAACGAACGCTCCTTTCTTTACGCCCAACTTTTAGTTCTGGGTCTTCCTACTCCCTTTAACGCTACCTATATTCTTTCCTTCCCATTGCGCCTTCAGTTATTCCGTTGTTGCTGTCCTTTGTCTTTTCCATTTCTGACCGCCTGGCTATTTAGAGTTATAACTCTTAATTTTTCATGTTGTTGGTCAAGGCCGCTGGCGCGCCCAGGGTAGGAAAAAAAAACAAAACATGACATCTAAGTGCAAAATAAAATATTGTTTTAAGAACGCATTTGTTTCACACTGACAATGTTCATCTGCTGGCCGGAGAAACAAGTCGCGGTTTACAATATTTTTTTTTTCCGGCCCCGGCAATTGCGGTCACTGTGACAAACACAGATGCACCTGCGAAGAGTTACGCTGAAATTCTTATTTCTTACGATAAATTTTAAAACTATGAATAAAATGGCATCTCGGCAACGTAGAAGATGGTGCATAATACGGCGGAAGGATGTGTTGGTGGCAATTAATTCTTCAAAAAACATGGTCCTACGGTTCTTAAATCTGTCATAGCGAAACAACAGATGATTTCGTTTAATAAGTAACCGGGAGTTTCGTCATCCGCTCTCCAATAATACCACGGAAATTACCATTGTTCTCGTGTGACATTGAAAGTTAACACTAAAAATAAAATAAGAAAAAAATAATATTTTCAAAAATTTTCTCATTACCGAAGGACGCCCCCTGTTCGCTCGATCGCACACGCGCGTCATCAGAAATACCATTCGAGCGTTCTTATTTATTTCAGGCTATTAAAATATTTTACGTACCGAGAAAAAAAAAAAGAAGAAATGGACAACAAATATTTGCCAATTTTTTTTAGCGATAATTAAGTGTAACTAAACGAAAGATATATATATATTTTTCAACAAAAAAAAAACACACGCATTTTTCAGATATACTAAAAAATAAAAGATGGCCGAGTTTTCTTGAATAATAACTTAAAAAGCAGTTACTAAACCACGATATAAAATCGTGCGGCACTATACGTACGACGAATGGAAAGTCAACAAATAGAGATTATACGCATAATTCGCGCGAAAATAAACGCTTGTCGTTGTAAGAATTA
Source organism: Icerya purchasi (assembly GCA_039619475.1). NCBI lineage: Eukaryota > Metazoa > Arthropoda > Insecta > Hemiptera > Monophlebidae > Icerya > Icerya purchasi. The sequence continues at coordinate 250,397,419 of CM077116.1, forward strand.
AACTAAAATTAGTTTTTTACAAAACGTCGGAGCACTTTTGGAGAAGCGTTTATTATTCAAAAACAAAGGAAAAAAAAAAAAACAGTGGAAAAACCCCGAGTTCCAGGAAGCCAACAAGTATTATGAAAGATTTATTTGGAAAATTACAGATGATAAGGCGTTTTGAAATACAAATGCCGACTAATTTCTGCCATAGGTAGGACACAATGATCAGTCAACGCTCGCTGATTACATGAATTTGAAAAATTGCCGAACATTCGCCTATATTTTAATTATTCGTTTAATATATCGATTAAAAGCGGAATCCTTCGTCATTACGCAAAATAAAAATTCCAGATTCGAATGAAATTCGTTATTTTTTTGTCGAACGGGCAAATGTTCAAAAAATCATAAATACATAGAGAAAAGCAATTTAAGGTCGATGTAAAAATTCCTTTTTCATTTTAATGCTTAACGTTTTTTCGGACAGTTTACCTGCCTTATTAATTTTTAATCGCGGTAGCTTTATTTTTTATTTAAAAAAGCGAACATTATAAACGCGTCTCGATAATTTCACGATAGGTAGATTAAATCGAAAACACGTTTGCAAAAAAACATACGTAATATTCTTGGGGACAGTCTGAATCGTTGATTTTTTTTTTATTTATATATATTATTTTTTTTTTTTATTTATATATATTATTTTTTTTTTTTTATTTATATATATTATTTTTTTGAGCTTTAAAAGTTGTAAAAGTTTCCATTTACAACGATTATTAAAAATCTAGTTTACGATGCAACGATAGTTTTCATCCTGGGCCACCTGTTTTTATACTTTTTTTTTTTCAATCTAGCGTGTTTTAAAATTGCGATTCGATCAATCGGTTCGCATGCCATCCGATTTAGGACCATACACCAAACAATGAGTCTTGCTGATATGATATAATCCGTAAAAGGATGTTTTTGATCGAACGTTATTTCGTTACCGTCGTGATTGTGGCAAAATATTGAACTCCCTGGATGGGCACTCTATGCACAGTAAAATACTGAGAGTTTATAAAAAAGTAGTTTATTTCCGTAATTGATTTTTCCTTTTTCCTTTTTTTTCTTCCACAATGCAGTGACCAAATGTAAACCCGGGTTAAAATACTGAATTCCGCGAAGCAAAGGTCAAGGACAAGAAGTTCAAAGCGGAATAGAAACATTTGTTTCGTTGCCGGTAATTTACAGAAAATATAATAACGCTATCATTTTTCGTCGTTTGTTTGTTTGTTTGTTTGTTTGTTTGTTTGTTTTTTTTTGCACATTTAAATAACGCCGTTTGCAAGGTCGAAAATTTCTTTTGACGGCGTCAGCGCGATGAACTCTCTTCGGAGCATATTTATTTTTTTCGATGAAGTTAATTCAAACGCGAATTCCGAATATTGCTTTAGCGGAAAAATCATGTAATAAGAGTAATTTAAAAACAGATAAAATACACCAAATCAACTTTAATTAGTGCGCAAAATTTATTCATACTTACTGAAATTATTCGGGTTTGGTCGAATTTCGGAATAGAAAGTTGTAAAACGCGCTATTAGGAAGAGGTTCGTTTTGTTCCGAGCGGTGGATGCAAGAAAAAAGCTCTCCTTTCCGGGATATCACGATTATTGCAATGCACAAATACGAATGAATACGAGATTAGCTGCGGATAACGAACCTGCTACGATATGTAGTAAATTCGAAGTGAACGCAACAATGAAACTATTGAAGATCGTGCCACAAGCACGACGCGGCTAAAGTCTGCATGATGTGCACAGGCGGGACGGAACCTGTAACCCAAACAATCAATCTGCTTCGCTGATAGGCGTGCATCGCCGAAAGGGACTCACGCACTCACATGCACCAGCATGTTTATCAACAATGCGATCGGACTCATGCATTGTCAGCTGACCGGTTTCATTGAATGTACACCTTCGATCGTATTTTCTTTAACGACACTCTGCACACAAGGACACTGGCGAATAAAATTAGTTTTCTACGTTAGCGGACACAACTTGCAATAGTGTGGTGATCATGCGCGTACGTCGACGATTCCGATATTAACCGAGAGTACACATTAATTTTTAAGCAATGCGATATTTTTAATAATCGGCGTCGTACATACGCGTACGTTAATTGCTTAATTCCGATTTTAGGTCATTCGATAAATCTTCAAATTTTTTATTAATAATCTCTATTAATTCGTTTATTTATTTTTGTAAATTAATGGAGGAGAAACCAGATCTCATTTACATAAATGAAATCAGGAAACATTAAACACATACACGTAGATTATAAAAAATGCAGCCCAGTTGAAATCAGAATATATGCTATAATCGAGATGACAATAATTGACAAGATATTTTCTTGCATATTGCGTTTTCAGTGCCTGTAATATTACATTTTGCAGATACCTACTCATTCGCGTGTTATTGGAAATAAAAAAGGTGACTCCGCGGCCCCCTTCCTTTCCATTAACCCTCGAATATGTCATCCACTGTTTTTTTTGTTTTTTTTTTAGTTCCAACTTTTAATATATAGAAAATTAAACATTACCTCTGTTCATGTATCTTCTATGTAAACCTTATCAAACGCATTGCAGTTTAAATCATCGTAGTGTGTATGTCTTTAAAAAAGTGCATTAAACATGCTTGGATGACGATTGTCATTCTCGCGAGCAACCAGCAAAAAGTACTTTTTTTCCAGGCTGAATTTTTGAGCTGATTAATTTCTTATTTCGGCTATTTATTGCGTAATAAGAAAGTCGTTTTGTGTTCTCTGTTTATATACGTTTATTTCGTTTTACTTATGCGTGAGTAAAAATAGCTTTAGATTTTTACTTATGCATGAGATTTGATAATATCCATGACAGAGATTGTCGAAAAGCTACAGATAGCTCTAGCTGCAATAAGAGAAATACCAGAATCATTATTCGTGAACAATTTTCGCAAATACTTTACTCCGTCAGAATACTTAACGGTAGAGATGAACGGTTATTGGCATTTTATGGAAACTGTCCATTTCAACAATTAATACCCAGCAAGGCAGCAAAATATCGACTGAAGGTGTTTACTTTATCCGATGTAAAAACAGCTTACACGCCAAGTTTAGAGCCATATGTTGGAAATAAATCACCAGTGAACGTTATTTTGTGGGCAATTCTGCTCAAGATATTGTAACTAGGCTGGTTCAGCCAGTTGAAGGAACAAATAGAAATATTACTGGCGATAACTGGCTCCCTAGTTTGTCATTAGTGAAGATCCTAAAAGATAATAAACTGACTTATGTCGGAACCGTATGTAAAAACCAAGGTGAAATTCCTAAAGAGATTTTGCCAAGCAAAAGTAGAACAGAAACCTATTCGATATTCGAAGCTCACGTTAGTATCTTATTGCTCAAAAAAAAACAAAAAAAAATAAGGTGGTTCTATTACTATTCTCAATGCACTTCGGTGACACCATAGATGAAGCAACCGATAGTGCTTAATAATCTGAAATTGTTACATTTTACAACATACTATTAGTTTATGAGCAAGAATCTTCGACAGAAATTCAAGAACCCTCCGGATCACGAGGAAGATGCTACATCTGCGGTCATGAACAGAATAAAACCACACAAAAATGGTGAATAAAATGTAAAAATTGGCTTTGTCCGGATCACTTAAAACACATTTGTTTGAATAGAGTTTAGAAAACTAGTTCATTTTAGAGTAAGTGTCTTTGTAGTACCGTATTAGTTATATAAAAACACGAAATACATCCTTAATTGCTAATTTAAAACTAAAATGTCGTAAAAAGACCTAATAAAATAAAATATAAAATAGTTATTAAAATTACGTTAGAATTATGATTATACCTTTTTTCTACACTGTTTCTTCTAAGGAATATTTTGATAATTTAAAATTTTACATAATAAACATTTTGAATACAGCCTAAATTAATTATATTGTAGAAGAAATTTTTAAAAAGTAAAATTTTAATAATACAAATCTATTTTTAAAAATGGATGACATATGTCATCCGCGCGACTAACGATTAAACTATTTTGTGCGCAACTAATGGAGGGTTAAATTCACTACAAGTGTCGGATATTTTATTTTATTAGGCAGCAATGATGACAGGACTTGCTTTGTAAACTTTGCTCGTTGCGCCTAGTCAAAAAATCCATTAATCCATGGTGCACGAAATACACTATATTGTGATGTCTCGTAAATCGCCTACACGCGACTGCCTCACCACAGGCTGGTGAGACTAACCTTGTCTTCTATGTAGAAGCCAGGGTATCATTCCGTTAAACACCTCTTCCTTGAGTACGATAAGCTACAGGGTACGACCGAAATAAGCACGTCATTTCTAACTTAGATACGGTCATATTGAACTCAACTGGGAGACTATAGGAGCGACATTGTGGAATTCTTAAAGGAAAATAACCCGCGGTACATTCCTTTTATCCTTGTTTCTCTGTTAAGTCCATCATCCGTTCCAAATATGATTACGGTTTGTTTTGTTTTTTTTTTTTGTTTATGCTTGCATTTTTAAATTCCGTGTAACTAAATTACGTCTTCGACCAAATCTTGGCATATTTGAATCTTCTTCAATTCCAGCACCTTCGTCTTGGTTCATTTTGCCTTTGCACAATCTCCTCTTTAATCGTCTTTTCTATTTTTCCTTCAATTTCGCCTAACTCTGCCATTCCCGTAAGATGTTTGTTCTACCCTCATCTTCAAAATTTCTTCCACAAACTTTAATCAGATTGGAATTCTACAGCATTACTAAAATTATCTATTTCCTTCTCATGTAACCATGTTTACTGATGGTCCGAAAAGGACGGGTGGTGTATCGTTGTCTCCCTGTCTTTTTTCTTTCCGTTCTTTATTCACAGTCCGAATTAATAATCATCCTAGGTGCCATTATTTTTACTTCTCCTAATCACTTTTCGGACAGTTTTTTGATTATTTCCGACTTTATGAGCGCCACTTGATCATTCCAATAATTTTATGATTTTTCATATAGGTTCATTTATCCATTTTCCATTCACATTGATTCATAGCAGGCTTCTCTAGCCATTCGGACATCTGCCGGTAATGATGCAGCGGATTTACTTGGTTTGCTGCTTCCTTCCACTTCCTTTCTTAAGAAAAATCTCATCCTCCCTGTAAAAGTTTTAATATCAACTTTTGGGCCGGTTGTATTTCTCTTTTTCCGATAGTTAATCCTTTTTTTATTTTTTCCAGTCTAGACATCTTGCTAATCTGTGATTACTTTTGTGTTTCTTTTTCTTCAGCCTTGCCTTCCTTCTACCTTCGATTTTCATCGGTTTTCTCCCCACATCTGTTTCTTCGTTCAAAACTTGTTTGCGACGGTGATTATGCGTTTCCATCATGCATTTATTAGTGTTCTTTTTTTTTTTTTTTTTCTGTTGAGTATTCTACTCTGTATTCCAGTTTGCTGCCACTTGATATTCCTACCACCGTTCATTATGTCTCTTGTATTCTGTCGTTTTCTTCTCTATACGTTATTCCGCTATTTGTTCCTTTTCATTAAAAGTACCTGACTGTTTTAAAATGAGTCTTTCCTTTTCTTACCGTTTGTGAGCAAGGGTCCCCCTACTTGATGAGGCTAAAAATAAGAAAAAAGATAAATATATACGTATATATTTAAAAACACAGTTAAAAAGGGAATAACTTCAACATACAAGTAATTTTGATGAATTATAAAATCGAATTATTAAATTCAAGTTTTTCTCAAGCGTGTTAGCGCAAGGTTAATAACGAACGAAATATCGGAGTAGTTACAGAGAATTGTTTATAAAAAATAAATTGAACAGAAATTGAATCGATACCGAAGCAATAACAATACGAACGTTGAAGCTACTCGTAGAGGAGATCTAGTTGTAGATTGTAGATAGATTCTTTCAAAGCGAGACTTTTTTTTTTCTTTAAAATTTGCTAACGTCGTCGTGCTATAATTGAACAAAAAAGAAGGAATTACTCATATCAACGTTCATAATTGTCTGAACTACAATATAGTCAGTGTGGCATCTGTGTCTAGCAGTTTAAATGATGGTATTCGATCTGTACTGAAGTGTGACCTAAAGTTACTAATAATTTTTGCTTTTCAAATAAAATCTTCATCCATAACCGGAGATCGTAGCATCGAAATTTTATACTTAAAATATGCCAAAAAATTATTCAAAAAATAAATTTTCTTTTTTTCAAATTGCTATTTACATAAATGGAAGTAAATAAATTCAACGATTAGCAAGTTTTTCGTGAGGCCATATATTCATCGATACCTATTATTTTCCATTGCTTAACTTCGGTAGTTGCGTAAGAACAATATTTAAAAACTATGTTCCTTGGTTGATAAATCTTCGTTGAAATTACAATACTTCAGTGACATAAGGTGTTGCTGATAAATTAATATCGACCGATCTACCTCGAAATTTATTTTTATTTTATACCCAAAAAATACCGCAAGTTCTGAAGGATTTTATTTTCAGTTGCAAAATTTTGAGGAGTACGCAGTGTTCTTAAAGATGCACAGTGATCAGCGACTGCATCTGTTGCTGTGCGTATTTTCAGATTTTTTTGTGATGTTTGATGATGCTGATGATACGGCGGCTAAGAATTTTATGAAACAATGCAGTATATCCTTGATTAATGTGATAGTTCTCATTGTTTTCTAACCATCAAATACCAGCTTCCAAAAACAAAATCGCGTAAATTGTGCAATGCAATATAATTACATTTGTTAGAAATTAATTTTTTATTATTTGGTTATGACTGTTAAAAGTTAAAAAAAGAAACGACCAACTCAAAAAGCTACGAATAAAATTTTAACGAAAACAGTCAATAACTGTACCACGCAGATGGAGTTCCAATTGATACGGATAAAATTTAAAAGAATCGATTGATATCTTTGATAGCAGTTGAACTTTATGTATATCTCTGTGAAAGTACGTCGCTACTTTTATCTTGCTTTAAAATAACAGTAATATTGTAATTAACTTATCTATATCTACTTTTTTTAAATTTTAACGATCGACAATTCCTTCCATTCTTTTATTTAACCAAAGTTGCTATCCCGAAAGATTATCTAAGAGCTGGTGTATCGTTTTCTTCGCGTTCATTGATGGTTCTGGGGTAGTTCAATTCGGTCTGAACTTTTGGTTTCAGTTATTCTCGATTTTCAACAGGTGAGAAACTCTAAAATATTCCTCGATTATTAACCAGTATGTGGATACTTGGCATTTATTGGTTCAGATTTTTTTGCGATTTCAACAAATCTAATGTGATTTGTATGCATCCCCGATACTGACTTTGTAACCATCATTAAGTTCGATTAAACGATACAGCCAGTCACTATTCCTAATTTTCGTAACTTGGATTAGTAGTTTTCATTCGTTGTCCGTAACGTATGAACTGTTTCGTTTGTTTCATAAATTAATATTCTTCTTTTTAACACGAATATGAAAAAACCATCGGTCTTTTTACACGCTGCTTTTCCAACAAATGATGTGAAGTTGTTTAATATTTTTAGAGTATTTAATTCAGTTTATCTTGTAAGAAGAAAGTTTAATTTCCATTTATTTTAATCTATTTTTTACTAGTTACGTTCTGCTATACAGCATTAGTTGTTCAAGAGCTTATGAACCGCCAACTAATTTGACGTTTCCTAAAGAAGCTTATAACTTGTTATTTTTTGTAATTTTCCAAATTGACTAAATCCGTCATTTAAAAAAAGCATTATTGTACGATTTTAATTGTAATAATTTTAACATACAGATAATATATATTAGATATGATAAATTGAAAAAATAAAGTATAAAAATTAAAAAACAACGCGTAAGACTCTGGATATGGTTTTACTAGCGACTGTATCATTGAAAAAGGAAAATGTGGCTGAAGGGGAGAAATAAAGCGCGTTGCTTAAAATGAAGCTTAAAGTATTAAAACGTGTATCGAACCTTTGAATATATACCTAGCAAGAAAAAAAGGGAAGGAAAACCAAAAAGGACAATAAGAAAAATGAAAAAAAAAAAAAAAAAAATGAGCTGTAGTAATGAAAAATGCATAAACCAAATTATTCCGTAGAAAGTTCGAAAAAAAAATTTCAAAGTTGGGGGAGTTGTACTATGTTTAGAAAGGAGTTGCATGAGAAAAGAAGAGAGAACTTCAGGAAAGGAAGAGCTTTCAATGTACTTTCCACAGACGTGTAGTGACAATTCCAGATTTTGATTTGGATAGTTCAATACTTATCCATTGCCTAACTCCGGAACACGAGTAGAAGATAAGGGAGGAAAGTGCGAGAAGGTTTAGAAAAATCCTTAGATTTAGGAAAACGATGAAAATATTTAGACTTGCTAGGAGGAGAAATACGGTCGTTCCAGCAAGGAATATTTTTTTTTTTTTGGAAAAAGGAGGAGGAGGAAGAAAAATCATCGTTGTTTGCTAGAGGAAAAAGAAGAAGAGGAATACGAATCTTTTTCATGCTGTTATCTTCTGAAAAAGGAACGTTTTTGTAAGCCGTTATTTTTTGGATTTCTTTTTGACGGATCCGTTTCGGCCCCATTAACGATCCGTAGCGCTATGACTGTGTTTACGATTACAGCAAGTGGGGGGTGTTCAGAGCGTTCCATTCGGACAAAAAAATGTGGGTCGCAATAGTGAGAACATGGGGCGAAAGAACTGCGGCAAAGTTTAGCGATATGTCCGAATAGTTAGTATTTGCCGTATTGAAGAGGGGATACGATACTCGGCGATGGATGATATTTCAACGGGGAGCGTAAGTTTTCGAAACAGATTTTTACTGATTTTGTCGGGACTGTTTTGTTTTACAGATTCTTCGAACCGACGATACAAGGAGTGGAGAAATTCCATAATATCGTTTTCCGAAAATAATGTCGTACCTAAAAAGCGCATAGTTTGGAATGTACGTTTGGCTATTATTTTTTGCGAAAACTAATTTTTCGTTAATAAAATTGTTGGCGGAAGAGGTGGGGGAGGCCAATATTAGATTTTTTCCTATCGCTTTAAAATGCAGGCAATGTGTTTGGTCTTTGAATGTAGCCATGAACCAGGATAGGATAAAGGAAACCGGAAGTTTTGTTCAGCATCATTACTAATATTATTATGATTATAATTTTTATCGCGGTTATTATTACGATTATCACTTTTATTGCTATTGCATCGCTAGGATAATTATTATTATTATTATTGCTATTTCTATTACTATTATTATTATTGTTCTTATCATTGAAATTTTTTTCAAAATTATCATTAGGAGAAGATCGGTTTGAAAAATTTTCGAAATTCTTTAGACGGCAAGGATGATTTACGAATATATTTTGGCTGGAGGGTTTCGGCTTGTTGAAAGTGTCTACCTGCATCAGATTGAGCGGCAAACTATCCCAATAGAACTTCGGGTTGATGGGGGAAGTCGCCGAGCAGTTCTCCTTAGACAAGCTTATCAATAACTAGGTAAATAATAACCACGATGGGAAAAAAAAGAGAAAAGAAAAATTAATAAATAAATAAATGACTAAAAGAAATGAAGAGAAATGAAAAAATACAGCCGTTATAAAATAAGGAATAGAATCGAAACCTATTATTCGTATTATAATTAGATAATAAAAGAACGATCTCACCGGGCTGTCGGTGACAATTATACGATCTGATAAGCCAAGTGAGAACGTAGGCAAATAAGAGATAACACGTGTGCATCACAAGCAGTAAGAAAATTAATAATGTTTAATGTTTCTCTCGCTATCTCAAGCCGGAAAATTCTAATCTAACGTTTTAGGGTTCTCACTAAAACGAATCACATCAATATTTCTATATTCTTTAAGTAAATCCGAATGACACTGAGTTCAGACATATTGTCAAATGTTGTAGATAAGCTTTTACCGAATTAAACAGCATTGACATCCCTGAATCTTCCCTACTAACTCACAATGGATATTAACATCGCATAGCATTTTCGTGGGATTCGAAAACCTAATAAGAACATTTCTTCGGATCTGTACTGCATGACACACGCATATAGTTTGGCGCAAGGTAAAAAAGAGGTGATTCATTTGGTCTCAGTAACCAAACCTGGCCGAAACACAGAAGTGTAAAAAATAGATGTTCGTCGTATTAAAAAAAGCTGACTATCCTTGGACAGCTACACGTCTAAAGGCAACTCTCGCCAACAGCATATAAACGTAGTAATTTAAATCTGCACTAATGAAACTCCGCTGACAACAGCCTTTTCGTAATCAGTATATTACCGAAATAATCAATGTGCCGTATAACGACGTAAAGTCGCAGTAGAATTATATAAATCTTTACAAACATCGAGCAGAATTAGAAGAATTAGAATATCTTAAACATTTATTCGCCTACAATAGTTTGTTCTATAGGGATCCGTACAAAACTTAAGAATAAACCGATTATAAAAGATTGTAGCCTATTTCGTTGTGATAGTATTAGTAACGTTCGAGCACGTGGAGAAGAATTAACCCTTGTACGTTTATCGATCCTAGCTGATAACTGCTTCTACCCCCACCCCCCCCACCCCCTAAATGATATGGCTAGTTCAGAGGATTTTTAAAACACTATGTGTATCAATAACGGAATATAAATTAGAAATAGTGGAACGAAAGCAAAAAAGAGCTAAACAATTTACCTTTTATAAAATAAAACTGATATTACCGGAACGATCGGACTACCAGAGTGTGAAGGGTCGTGAGTTTAAGGTCGGTCGAGTAACGAGTATTAAAAATATTTGTAATATAATCGTTGATAGGAGCATGCGCATGAGTCGATATAAGAAGACGTGTACACACACACCTTGACTTTGTTCATAGCGACAAAAAAAAAAAAAAAAAAGAAAAAAAAAAAAAATATCCTAGTCGCTTTCAAATTAGATCATGTATACATTCGCCTATATCTGTACAACACGAATGTATAGTACAGACCAGAGCTTTAACGGGAAAAGTCTAGCAAACAACTTTAGTCGGAGGGGCAGTACAGGGAGAAAGATAAGGAAAAGCGAAAATAAGTCGAAGCTGGTTAAAAGGCACGCGAATAATAATAAAGACGATAACAGAATTGTAAAGTATAAGAAAGCTACGGAAGCAGAGATTGGAAGAAAGACCAGGATGTCTAGAGAGGTAAAAAATAGAATTATGAGAAAAATTGAAAATGTAAATATCCGTTTGAGAAAATCTGAGATAGAATCTTTTGGAACAGGAAACCGGCGAATTCCAGACACTTGTGTAATTTCTGTGTTACATTTTTATAGTTAGAAGTAGGTCTTTCAAATGTCCTATTTTTCCCATTGATATCATTTCGGAATCCAATTATTAATACCTCTTTTTGCTTCAATGTCCTCCGTCAAGCAACAAAGTATTTTAATGCAATATCGTTAGATAAATATTTCTAAAAATTCGTAATTAGCACGCTGGAATATATATTGTTTTTCCCCTTTTTTCTTTTCTAAAACAAGCTGTCTGGTTAACTAAGAGAATATTTATTTGTACCCCAGATGAAAAAATAAGTACACTTTTCTGGTTACAGTTCAACCGCATTATTGTTATTAACAAATTTTGCCCTTTGGTAGGAAGTTTAATTCGTTCGCAAATTTCTTACATTATTTTACGAAATTATCAAACTCAAACTGACGAATTGCCTAATCGAGATTACTTTTATTCATTTGTGATTATCTTAAAGTGGAAGAAACGTCGCTACAGGCGTAGTTGTGGACTTTTGAAACTTTACCCAGCCGGTTTAAATACGAAGCGCAGGTCTTTTTGTGTGTTAGTATTGGTAGGCACTGCGCATTAAATGCATGTAACTTTACGTTAATGTGAATATAATCGCTTACGTATGACTCAGTTTTTGATACGTGCACATTTGTGCCGCCGCTTCAATGCAATCTAACCGTTAGAAATCATAAAAATGCTATCAGTACTGCTCTATTCTTTCTTCTGCGTCAGAGCCGGTTGTTATTTTGAACTTATTAAACATTTGCACGTCATAAACAGTTTTTGTGAAAACACCAGCATAAAGTTAATGATACACGTCTCCTGTTTACTATTCTGTCGAACAGTTTTAATTTATTCACGATTAATCGCGTTAGATCTGCTGGCTGCTGCTGCTGAAATTAAATAGTAAATGCTAGAGCACTTTAGGGCTCATTTAAGTTCCATTTACTTAAGAACTGTCCAAGAACGGCTAACAGAAGGAAGTGTAATAACGATGCGGTCCCATTACACATACGCATACATATTATATAAATCTTTAGGTTCTTGTCAAGAAGTAAGCCTTTTAGACACCAGCTTTTTACTATAATGCTTATAGAAGAGTTGTTTCAATGGACTATGTGTCATTCGTATCTTTTTTTATTTTGGGTTTTTCAAAAATATGGGAACTGTTTTCGGATTCGGTTTTATTTTTATTTGTACATTTATTACAAAGCATAGCGAAGGAACGTTATTCTTGCGTTAGGGGTAAAATAAGGGAATTTATAGTGTTTTCGTGTTACGGATATGCGCGATAGAAGTTGCAAAGAAATTGCTACGTAAACTATAAATTAAACTTATCGGTTCTGAAAAAAATACGCAAGTAACAGAATAAAATAAAAAGAAGAAGAAGAGAGAAAACAAGCAATTTTAATGGATTGTTAAGGAAGAAGTTTGGGAATGGAGTATAATTATGGGATGAAATGGACATATACATATTATATCGTCCATCCATTGTAATGAAGTGATTTCAGCTTTGTTTATAAATTGCATAAGTTAAAGGCTAAAAGCTAAAAGCTAAAAGCAGGCCATGTCAATGTTAAAATTACTTTTTATTTGACAAGATGATAAGTAGTATTAAAATAGTTCTACCAATACAAAATGCCTGCTTTCATATATAAACACACATTATAATAGGAAAATCTAATTACGTTTCTGCGCTCGGTTTACTCTGTTCTTCTGTTTTGGATCACCCTCTTTCCGACCGTGTCAGTGGGAGTAATTTGACGTGAATCTTTTCAGCGGGGATTTTTTCGGCAGGAAAGTTTTTGTTCAGACGTTTTTACGAATTAAATGAAACGTTTTTCAAATATCATTCGCTAAACATTATCAATTTTGTTAGTAAAAACAGGTTTTTTTTTTTTTTTTTTTTTTTTTTTGACTCGGCATCTATGCTACCACTACTAGATTTATTTCTACAACACAATAAAACATCCATTCAATAAAATGCGGCTTCGTTCTCGTCAAATAGCGGTCTTTTTATTATCGATATATCAAACGCCGAGAATATTGTTCTTCTCAAAATTTGGAGTTCTCAGCTGCCCAAGGTTTAAATATGAAGTTGTAATTACGGCTATATTTTTGTCTTTAAAGCGCTCTTTCGTGTGTATCTTCGAGGTATATTTTGGCTTCTTTAAATTTTTCAGTCGAGCTATTACTGCATGTTTTACCGCTTTTTACCAAAAAGAGGGTTTAAATCATTTTTTATCGACAGTTTTTTTCTATTTTACGATATTTATGTTTTCTTCTATATTCCGAATTTCATTTTTAACAAGTTATCCAGCGGTAAGTTACGAATTTCTGAGCCCCTTACAACGTCTCATTCTAAATTATGCAGCACGTAATAATCCTTTCCATTTTTAAATTCTGATCGGATTTTCCACCTCGTTCTTGGTTTTCCAACTTTCCTTCTTTGCAATGTGCTTACCCCTTACTGCAATCTTTCGTCTATAGTTTGGACACAGTTTACACTTCCCTTACCGCATTTATTTATTTATTTTATTTTTTTAAATAATTTGCGGGTCTCACAAGGCATCGTCGGTGGGTTCCCAACATAATTATATCGTTTATTCACAAATATAATACATCTTAATGCTAACACATTATATTAATCTTATATCTATTACTTAATTATACTTTAGCTTTCATTTTCACTGAATTACATCTCATTTTTAAAACAAATAAATTCATGCCCAACGCACATTCTAAAGCAATATTTACTCGTAAGCTAAAAGGTATGCAGCTAAAGAAAGGAGCTACCGTACATTTCTTTTTTTTTTTTTTTATGTACCTTATTTAATTTTTTATGTACCTTATTTAATTTTTTATGTACCTTATTTATAATTATTCTCTTTGTTTCTTTCCTTCGTCTATTCTTTTCTCAATTTCTGCACCACGCTATCAACCAAATTTTAATTTTGTCTTTCCATATTTTCAAATTGTTTTCGTCTTTAATTTCCTTTGGTATGTGACCCAAAATTTGACTCCAAATTTTCTCTTTAACATTGTCAATTTTATTGTTAACCCCTTTAGGTCTTATAATAGATAATTTGTCATAGTTTCTAGTCTCATAAACCTTTTCCCTCGTCGGTAATATTCTTTTTTCTGTTTTATACCTTAATACCTTACCGTAATAAAAAAACATTTTTGAAGACATTTCTTTATTATTATCCCACCAAGTAGTATTCGTTATCAGATTCGTACTATTCCATCTCGGAAAAAATACTTTTTAACATATTTTTTTGTAGCTTACTAATTTTCTTTAATTCGGTTTTTTTTACCTCCCCCAAATTTCAATTCCGTATCTGATTCTAGACATTATTAATGAGTCAAAATATAATCTCATGATTTTGTAATTCATAACCTGTTTTAATTGGTATAAAGCCGGTATAGTCTGCCTGATTTTCCACGCAATATTATCAATGTGACTTCACCATGTTACTTCTTTATAGTGCCATACTCAGCTTCTGAGCGTCGGCGACTACCTATTCGTACATCTCAGCTGTACAGACACAGGCATAGTGTTCTAGGCAATTGTTATATGCAACGCAGGTGTACACACGCAAGACTACATTCGAAACTGATTAGTAATCGTTTGATTTATCGATATACAAGTGCAGTCCCGTGTGGGTCTGCTGTGTACTGACCTAGCGCGCATATGATGTTGAACGTGGTGGTTTGCCATTGCCTTTCACATGACTATTAGCGATTATTTATTTATTTATTTATTTATTCTTGTAATAAGTTCGTCGTTGCTCGGGATTGAACCCGTGATCTCCATAACGGAAGTCAAGCGCTCTAGCAACTAGGCTATCGCGACGACTATTCTCCATGTTAACGCCTTATCAAATGTAATTCCAAAATACTTAAAATTAGCAACCGTTTCTATCGGGTCACAACAGCAAACTTCCGCTCCATGAAGACAATCTACATTCCGCAATACTATTTTGGGAATGAACTTTCTAAATCTACTTGATGTTCTTACATACATAAATTTTGATTTCTTGGCATTTATTACTAATTTTTTGTCGTGTACCCATCTGCAGACCTTATTCAAGTCCTCTTGTAGCATCCTTTCTGAAATTTCTACTTCTCGGTGTTCCATTACCAGAGCAATATCGTCGGCATATGCGTAAATTTTGGCATTCGTAACACAGTTTTGGACGGAGTTCAGGTTAATTAGAAACAGTAACGGGGCTAATATAGTTCCTTGTCCTACTCCATATTTCGTTTTCGCTATATCGCTATGTTCATTCCCAACTTTCACTAAGCATTCCCTTTCATGTAAATAACCTCCTTTATTTATATTCTCACTTATATCTTCCCATATTATCCTTTCCATCTATTCGCTTTTTATTTTATACGTGACATATATATCGTTTTATGATTATCGTTGCTGAATGTCCTCCTTTCTACTATTCACTTTTACTAATGGATCTCGCTACTCTTTACAGCGCGTCCTTCATCCTCTTCTTTTCTTCTCCTTCTGTTACATCGGCCCTTGTATCCTTTCTGGTCACTGTTTTCTGAGATTTTTTCCTTTGCATACTGTTACGACTTGAGGACTTTCCCGTCCCTTTTACGGAAAGCCAAGGTTACGATTTGATGATATTTATTGTTTACGGGCGCCAGTGGTAAATTACGGCCTACCACGATCGAATTAACTCTGCCGAGCAGAGCGTCAGGCTTTTACGAAAGAAATTTGCCGACAAAGATAAAAAAAAAATAATAAAGCCGTTCTTTTTGAACATAACGTGTATATAGTCACAAATATAACATAAAAAAATACAACCGCGTAACAAAAGAAAAATTCATTCGGTGAGGACTAGAAAAAAAAACGTTGCATTCGCGGCGTTGACTTCGACTAGATCTCAATATTAATCGAAACGGTAACTCGACCGCACAACAAGATTTAACATATATCAACGACGACTAGATCAGTTAATTCGCAACAAAACACACGGCTTAATATTTTACTCTAAAACTAACGGTGCATTACCGAATCCTTATCAATTAATACGATAGCCGTTACAGCGCTCATCTTCACACACGGCTCACGCGGCCGACAGGCACTATCCTGTTGTCGCAGACCACACATACCAGGAAACTTACACAACCCCTAACACTACCCGAAATTCGACGAGAATCGGAAATTACCTATTCGGTCGTGTAAATGTCATCCCGGCCGTATTCTCGGACGACGATGAATAATAGGATTGATGCCGAGAGATCGAAAATTAATGATTTTAATCGGAGAATAATTTCTAGCTCGACATCATCGCGCCAGGTAAATACCGAATCCGTATCAATACACACAATTACCCAGCTGGACGCCAAATTTCAACTTTCTAGGTCACCTGGAAGTGGGTTAGGTTTTTGATCTGTATGTCAGTCAGTGATAAAAATGACGCGTTTTAGACGTTAATATCTTAATAACCATTTAAATTGTATTTATGAAATTTGGGGTTCTAGTTAATCTAAGGGAGGTTTTAATAAATAAACCAAATTTCATGTGTTTATGTTTAATTAAATATCAAGTTATTAAGGGGTTAAAAGTAGCTTCAAATGGTTCGTGTAAATATACACACGGCTGCTGCGTCGTCACCAGTTCCTTTTTCTCGGCTTGAACTTGGCTTGACACGCTGCTGCGTGTCTAGATATGGGCGATTAATCAAATTTAACAGGTGTCACTCACGAATAGATTGCATGCCGCAAGATAAAGATAAACAATAACTCCGAAATTCAGCAATAATCAGATACTTATTCTGATGATCTTTCTTAATTTTCTATTCTTTTCAATGGAATCTGTCCGAAACAAACTTCGTTTTTTCATTAACTCTTCCCTTCTTATTATTCAACCTGCCTCTGATCCTATATCTGTTTTTATAATTTCTTTCTACGATCCTACAATCTGTCTCGCCTGTTCTCATTGGTTCTCCTCCATCTCGTTTACCTTCCGAACATCGCGGTATTTCTTTTTGATAGGACGAGATGTCCGAATCTGCACCTGAAATTTTTCCATCAAATCATACAACTAAAAATTTTCTTAGGGCTAATGCACAGCGGTTAAATCTTCGAAGTCTCGAAGAATTTGGAAGAATTTTCAAACTACTCCGCTTGCACATAAATCTGTAAAGTGGAAGAAGTTCTTTAAATTCCCATCCTATGAACGTTTTTCGAATTTCGACATGATTGTTGACTACTCTTCATTAACTCGATGATGGCTCCCGCTCATATTAACGAATCTCCATTCCATTTGTACAAAATTTTCTCATTTTCTGCCATCTGCCCTCGATATTATTTAAGCACTCCATTTAGATCTCAACGGTAAATCCATAATATTTTAGGACATCTATCCCGTGAAACTTTTTAATTATTATTCGCATTCCTGAAAAAGTTCCTCTTTACCGTTCCCGCGGCTTATGTATTTCCTCGAGAGTCTACAAAAGGAAACCAATCAAAAGTGTTGTGGCCGAATTAATGTGTTTTCACCGATACGAGCATGTAAAAAAATCATTCCCCGCACTAGACAGCTTTAACGTATACGTTTATTTATCGGGACGGATTTATTCAATAAAAGTAGAGGAGAAAAGATAATCAATTTGATCTGTTGGTTCGACATTTGTTTTTTGTTTTTTTTTTTTTTTTCGCGGAGAATTCATAACAATAGGCAAAGTACAAAAATAATTACCGAGCAAATTTTAAATAACTGCGGCAGTTAATGGTAGCGTGAAATAAAAAGAGAGATTAATATACTTTTTTTGGCAGGCGCACGTAAGTATTGAACTGAAATAATAAGAAAAAACATATGGTCGAATTCAACAGCATCGTATTATTAACATTAGGAAAAATTTGACAAGAGTTATGAGCTCACCTACAGCGAATATCGAGGAACGTGCACAAAACCATAATTCGATGACGATCAAACGGAGCTGCTCCTCATCAGATTGCCTAGCAGCTGCTGCCAATAATGATCAGGCTATTAACGGTGCTAGTTCGAACCGATTAAGATGCAGTCGTAATAAAGCTAGTAGGAGCGAAACTAAATCACCGGCCAGGTCTCAGGCGGCGCCGGTCGAACAAGCGCCAGCGGAAATCTCGAACCAGTCGCAGCAACAGCAACATAGTCAACGTTCCTCCAATACTGAATACGATAGCTGTGAGAAGTGCAGGTGCAAATCCAAGTGGTCCAGATGGAGACGATACTTTGCTGATGCAGATCGAAGTTGCCCCAATTCGAGGAAATTGCCGTCTTCCAATCATAGCAGCGAACGATATTTAGGTGCTCGAACTGAGGATAGTAACGGTAACGTGAAATGCCATCGGAGTCTGAGACATCGTCACACTTCAAGGAGAAACGAGTACCAGCCGAGTAATTTCAATGACAGCGCTATTGAATACGACCGGAGTAGTGGTACTTCTTGGAAGATTAGAAAGTTAAATAAGTCGCTTTCGATGCATAGTTCGAACAGTGTTACCGTTAAAAAATGCGACAAAAGCGCCTGCTCGAAGATGAACCAGTCTCTCAATCGTAACGTAGTGGCCGGGCAACGTTCGAAAAAAATTCATTGTCGGAAAGATCGTTCCGGGCTAGCAGCGGTCGGCAGCTCCGATACAGGCTGCAAATCTAATCGCGACTATTACCATTTCGATCGGTTCAGTGAAAGGAGAGACGAGCTTATTAACAGCGTCAGCGGTGAGCATAACCGAGATGGCGGCGAAGTCAGTAAAACGAAGCAAAGCGACAAAAATGTTGCTGATTGTCGCAAGCGACCTACATGCAGTAAAGTGCCGACGTCGGATGTCGCTTCGGAAAGGTTTTTGAACAAGCGTACCAGTCGAGCAGAAGCAGGCGAGTCGCTTGTGAAAATTTCGTACGCTGCTACTACACCGTTACCGAACTATTCGGGTGACGCATCCTGTCTGCGGTCAGCAGTAACCGAGAACCAGAGTAATAATAGCAGCTGCTTGGTACGTGAATTTAACCGACGCATCGGCGAGGGTTATCAGATATTTTGCGCGCCAGACAGACCGTTCATCAATTACCAGAAAGAGCCGATATTTTTAGTCAATTTTAACAAATCTTTCTTCGTTCGAAAACAGTTCACCGCCAAGAAGCTGCACGATCGCGAGATCAAAGAGAGATACTCGGCGACCAGTAGACGGTCACCGTCATCCTGGCGTCAATATCAGGATAAGGCCTGGTGGCAAAAATCCGACCAAAACGGAAGTTGCAATAACAGCTCCTTGTCGAAAAAGTCCGGCATATTCAATAGCAGCGCTATTCGAACCGGCAGCTTCAGCAGTTCGATTTCGAATCGTCCGTGTTAGCGTGAAACGTTTTCTACTTGAACTGGTTTATCGACCGTTACAACGTGGCCACCGACTGCGCAACTCCTACTGACAAATGATGATGATGGTCAATTTTTTTGAAATAACGATCCATGTTAAATTTAAGCGCACCATTAACAGTAGTAGTGCTATAGTAGTAATAATTAGTAGTAGTAGAGTGGCATTTTAAATAAAATGTTAAATAAAGTAGAAACTTAACGACGAATTCTAAAGCGAACTTGTTATAGAATGAACAAGATTATAAGAATTGTTGGGAAATACAGCTATGCGGTTGTCGAGCAAGAGCATCATTTGCTGGACGCTGGAAGAATAATAAATCATTGTTCTTCTTATAATCGTGTTGCTAAATAAAACTATTATACACGCCGATCGATAATTTATTACGAGAATCGGAAACTGCTGCTGATATTTAATCATACACGGATTTGCATTAGAAATGGGCCCGCGCCTTTTTCAGAAAGTACTGTATCGCATTCCAGGTCTCTCTAGATGGTTAATCTTTTTTATTTTCTATTTTCTATTTTATTTTATCTCCCGATCAGGATGCTTTTTATAAATTCGGTTGGTATGCGTAAGGCGTCCCCGGAGACTAGAATCTCATTGTCAATTTCTTTTAATTTACCGCTATTCAGTTTGTACGTACGCGTGTAGTTAATTTGAATATGTTAAAGACGATCGCTCATATTCAAACATCGTAATTTAAATACCATCCGAAGAAACCGCCATCTGGCAGTATTTCGTAATTGCATCTCCTCCGAACCGGTATGCTATCGAAGCTCCGCTAGAAATAACTAACTGGAATTATTTTTTTTGTAAACATTACGAAAAATGATATTGACCTGAATGTTAGACTAAAATGTGGGGAAAATCTTGAAGTAGCAGTTAACAATCTTACAGAATTAATACAGACTGCATGCATTAATTCCACTATACACAAAGCTTATAAAACGAATAGTAGAGAGTTTGTTCCTATGGAAATTAGGAAACTAATAAAATTAACGCGAGCAGCGAGAAGAGCTTGGCAATCGAATCGTTATCCAACTGCGAAAGCTACGTATTAAAGGAGAAGATTGGGATTTATGAGAACAACAATCCCAATATCTAGATTCCTTAAACGCTCAAGATAACTCATTATAGGTAGCTATAAAAAAAATAATGCAACAACATTACGAACAGTATAATATTAAACACTAACGGAAAGCGGGACCAAACCGACGGTGAAAGTTCACTTGGAAACAATGTTTACTCCATACAGAGATGAAAATCCAGCCCACACAAAATATATCGAACAATTTATTTGGCATTACAACTGCAGCTCAGGCCATGCTCCCCAAAAAAGGTATATAATTATTTACAAAATGCTCCGCACAACATGGCACCTGGCCATGATGATAAAATAAACGAAAAAGTACTATCCAACTTACCAAACAAAGTGGCAGTTTTTTGATGTTACCACCATAATAAGATTGGGATAATTTCCGAAAACCCGGAAAAAGTCCTTCATTTTAATGGTACGTAAACCCAACAAAACTCAGGTTTCGTTATTGTCTTATAAACCCAATAAAACTTCGGATTCGTTATCGTCTTATAAACCCATTAGTCTTCTGTTTACTCTATCGAAATTTTTGGAAAAACTAATATTAAGAAAAATTCAACCTATAATAACTGATAGTAAGGCAATTCCCAATCATTAATTTGGCTCCAGAACCATCCATTCGACAATACAACAGTGGCCTAGGATAGTGGACTCTGGAAAGCGGGGAGGTATGCTCCGAGGCCTTCTTAGACGTATTTCAGGCGTTCGATCGAGTATATGGCACTCTGGTCTGCTTTATAAACTTAAACAACTACTAATGCCAAACTTATATTTATTTTTTCGTTCTTATCTGTCTGACAGAACTTTCACGGTAAAAGTGAACAATGTAATCATTTTGATCTCAGTTCCACAGGGTAGTCTCCTGGGACCAGTCTTACATTCCATATGCACCGCGGATATATCTACCTCGAGCTAGACTATGTTAGCCTCTTTTGCGGACGATATAGCCCTACTGGCTTCCTCTGCAAATCCCAACTATGCAAATAGCTATTCAACAGCATATAAACAGAATTCAGACATAGGCAGATGAATGGAGAATGAAATTCAATGAAGAGAAATGTCAGCAGGTCGTATTTAAAA
Source organism: Icerya purchasi (assembly GCA_039619475.1). Lineage (NCBI taxonomy): Eukaryota > Metazoa > Arthropoda > Insecta > Hemiptera > Monophlebidae > Icerya > Icerya purchasi. The sequence goes on from CM077116.1 coordinate 250,419,233, forward strand.
ATAGTTTGGTTCAACTAAGATGGAAATCAAACAGTCAGATTCTGTGAGATACTTGGGGATGTATCTCGACAGCAGACTCACAAGTACACCTTCTGGCCTGTGAATTTAAATGAAACAAACAATCAGGGATGATAACGGTGAACTGAAAACAAGTGCTGAGGATATAGAAGAAGTGTGGAAAAAATACTGTACTAAATTGTATGGCGCAGGAGTAGTCACGGTGGATAGAACGAACATTGAAAATCAAAATAACCTATGAGTAGTGCAGAAATCAGAACCAGGAACTAATTTAGTGAAGTACAAAATGCAATGAAACATCTTAAGAATAATAAAGCCCCAGGATCAGATCATGTACCTGCTGAGTTATTGAAATTAACAGCTAACAGAGGATGAAGTGATACGTACCATGCATATGATTTGTAATACTGTATGGTAAACTGGAGAGTGGCCAACAGATTGGTGCCAGTCAATTTGTGTCACAATTCACAAAAAAGGATCAGCGACCAAATGTGAGAATTATCGAACTATATCACTGATATCACATGCGAGCAAAGTAATGCTCAGAATAATTTATAACCGATTATATGCTCTAATGGAAAATCAAATTCCGCTGGAACAGGCTGGTTTCATGAAGGGCAGACAGGAACTACTCAACGTGCGACAATTAGTTGAAAAAGCAAGAGAATACAACACAGAAATAATTCTGTGTTTTGTAGATTATCATAAAGCGTTCGACTGTGTCCGGTGGAGTAAATTGTGGTTTGAGAGCACTAAAGCATTTAGTCTCATTAATTTCAAATCTATATGATCAGAACACAGCTAGAGTTGAAGCGGGAAAAACGATGTCCTCTGATTACTTCAAAGTGGAGAGAGGCGTTAGGCAAGGATGTCTACTTTCGCCACTCCTTTTCAATCTACACGTACTATATAGAGAATATATTACGAGGAGAATATTACATTATAATGATGGAAAAGATACAATAGAATGGAACGACGGTTTCCCAACTGGTGGACAGAAAGTATCAAAGCTCCGATACGCTGATGATACCACGTTGATAACTATAAGTACTGAAAATATCATTTGTCTTTTTCAACGATTGGAACAACTTAGTAAAGAATACGGGTTGATAATTAACAGGAAAAAGACTAAAATGATGATAATAAACCGATCTAAAGATAACTGTCCTAACATAAAACAACAGACGGCATAGAAGTGGTTAATGAGTTTACATACTTAGGATCGATTGTTCAGAATGCCGGAGGTTGCAAAGCAGAAATACGACGTGGCACACAAATAACTAAAAGCGCGATGTGCTGATCGGTAAAAATTTGGTGTGATCAAACAGTAAACAGGAAGGTGAAAATTAGAAAAATCATTAGTATTCTCGATCCTTTTATATGGCATTGAAATTTGGACGATACACCGAACTGAACGCAGGTACATTGAATCTCTCGAGCTGTGGTGCTGGAGACAAATGTTAAGGGTCTCATGCACGGCCAAGAGGACTAACGGATCAATATTAATGAAGATTGGCGAACCAAAACGTCTATTAACGGAAGTACTTACCAGAATTGGGCGGTTTTTCGGCCATGTAGTCCGGACAAATGGACTGGAGGGGTTCTTCGTCGAAGGGAAACCATATGGAAAACGAGGTCGTGGCCGTGCACTTCTTTCCATTTTGTTTATATAAGTTACCCTTTTTTTAAAAGTGTGTAACTTTGTAACTAAGTTCCTGTTACGTTCGTGATAACTAGGAACCTGTAACATGACGTTCCAAAATATTTGGAACTTTACCCATCACTAATGTATACCTCATTCCGATTAGTTTGCATCACCTGTGCAAAGTTGCGTGCTGGAAGTTTTATTCCGTGCATATGAAGATTTTATTGTGCTGCTATAAAGCAGCCATTTGCAAAGTGCTGAGAAATCTAACGTTCCAGTAAGCCAAAAAAATTCGCTCGACAGCTAATCTTTTTGTGAGATTTCATTTGCTGGCGCACCAAAAATCATATACTCCTATGTTATCATAACTTAATGCGGAGTGGTTGAGTTCTGTTTTTCATTTGCTTTTTTAGTATTAATACTTTTGAAAATAAGGGTATCTTTAATAGTAAGCTATTATTTTATTGCCGTCGTAGGCGATGGCACGATATTTATCCTCTTTTATTCTCGTATCCTGAATCCTTCTATTTTAGTATCCAAACCCATCCTCCTCCGTATCCTTGGTACTATGTCTTCCCTCATCTCTTGCGCTTTCTTATCTCTTCCATTTGCAGGCTTCGCCTAGATAATAGTTGATTTCCGGAATTCTCTTCTCGCTTTTCTATGTCCTCTTCTCCTTTTTGTTCCTTCCATCCGGATGATTCTGATCTACTCTGCGATACAAATCACATCTTTTTTGAAAGCGCGGCTGTATCTATAGAACGCTCTCACTTCTATAGTCAACTTCTGAAACTCGGTTTGCCTACTCCATATAGTGCTTCGTTTATTCTTTCACTTCCATCCTCGGCAATCATTTCTATTATAGCGTCCTTCATTGTTTCTATCTCCAGTAACATTCAATTCTACTTCGTTTAACGTAATGCTGGATAATGCCCTCGACTGGCGACCCCCCCCCTCCCCCCCAAATGATAATATTAAACTTTAAAAACTTTTGTATAGGCTATGAATTTTGTCTTCGCAAAGTCTTTTTCAGGAAAGTATTATATTTTAGCGTACACATAACTTAATTTTTATAACGCAGAATATGAGGTTAATAATCTATGTGTACGCAAAACGCTATAGAATCCGAAGATTTGTGGACTTTTTGATGGTAATTCAGGCATTCAAATTTTTACCAATAATACAGACCACCGATCGGAATACTCTGTAGATAATAAGTTCAGTACAAAATCGCGTGTAAAAGAAAAATGGAAAAAGTTATTCTAACTTGTATAGGTTTTTGTATTTTTTTTTTTTTTTTTTTTTTTTTTTTGAGCATGTCGGCTAAGGACGTTACTCACTTCAACGGTATGATGGTATTAATAATTATAAAGGAAAAATATTACAAATGGAACATACGAAAGAAGCTAACAAAGGAATAACCAAAGGAGACGGAAAAGAAAGGATGCTGTGAGCGCTGTAGGGCGTAGGGAGGCCAAGACGCAAAAGACCGGAATACAGTATCGCGCGTTCTGAAGAAATGGAAGGACATTCAAGGAAAATGTGGTTCGCATCACAAACGAAGTTTGCTTCTAACGGATCAAATGGACAAAGAGGAGACTGAGTAATGGAGAAACGAAAGAGCGAAGCAGGAAGCAAGCTGTGGTTTAACCGAAGTCTAATTATGGATGAAATAGTTGACCGCCTCATGTTGGGGAAATCAACAAACCACGGAAAAAGAGGAGGAGTGGGTTGTATGGATAAGTAAAAGGAAGCAGGATTGGAAAAAGAAGAAGGATAGAGATCAGACCAACAGTCACGATGGCAACGCGAGGAAAGAGTAAGAAGACTTTGAGCTGGGAAATGCCTAATAAAGCGACCGTTTAAAGCAGCCGAACGTGCCAACGAGTCGACTAACTCGTTGCCCGAAATTCCACAATGACTAGGAATCCACAATAGATCAATACGGACAGAACGGGAATGAAATAGATGTGAAATTAAGGAACGTATGTGAAGCACGATAGGATCAGCGGATGGTTTAGGAAAGGGAGTAGCAATGGCTTGTAAAACGCCTTTTGAATCAGAAGATAAGAGAACCTTGGATATGTTGTTAGAGGAGGCTATAAAAAGGATTGCCTGTAAGATCGCAATAGATTCGGCTAGGAATATGGAGGAGAACGAGGGGAGTTTGAACGACTCAGAATAGCCGAAATCCGGCAAAGTAAAAGCCGCTCCAACCCCCAAAGCTGACTTTGAGCCATCTGTAAAAATTAAGGTATACGAAGGAAAGAGCGAGGATAAAACATAGTTAAATTCGTTATGAGCAGCGGGAGAGGGAAGAGACTTGACATACGAAGGAAGAAAAAGTAAACTGGGTGAGTAAATAAAATCTAGGAAATTATAGGTAAAATAAGGGCATTTGTTGTAGGATAGAACAAAAGGAGAGAAGGCCCTGAGTCGTGAAGAAATCAAGGAAAGGATTGGGGTTTTACGAGGAGAGAAACGCCAGTTGTTGAATATAAACCAGTAGGAATTAAGTAAGTAGGAATTGGAAATATGAAGACGTTTAATCAGAAATCGTTCACCTAGATAAAGTCTTCGGATGAATAAAGGACAGGAACCAGTTTCTGCCAAAATGGCTGCAATAGGAGAGGAGTTCAAGGCACCGATACAAAGACGAAGACACATATGTATTATGGATTTTATCAAGTTTAAGGAGAAGATATTTAGGAGCACTGGCGTAAAGGAACGAGCAATAATCGAATTTAGAAAGGATAGTGGCCCTGTATAGCATCAGAAGGATATAAGGATCCCCACCCCAATTACGGGAGGAGAGAGCCTTCAACCAATTAATCCTCTTGAGAGCCGACGTATAGAGATAATTTATGTGATGATGAAAGGACAAGTTACTGCTAAGAACAATGCCAAGGTAGGAGACAGAACTAACTAAAGGAATAGGAAGATGGCACACGGATAGATTGACTGAGGAACGACTATAAGGACGATAAGTGAAAACCATAGCTGCTGATTTCTCAGGAGAAGTAAAAAGGTGAAGATCGGATAACACATTATCCAGAGAGAAAAGAGAGTTGTTAAGCTCCATGACGGCGGAAGAAAGATTAACTGAGGAAGAGTAGATGAGTATATCATCGGCAAAGAATAAGGAAGTAGATGATATCCGAAGAGTAGCTAGGCTATGGAAATAGATGTTAAAGAGAGTAGGGCTAAGACATGATCCTTGCGGAAGACCCCGAAAGACCACTCTAGACTCCGAGAAGAAGGGAGTGGAGAGCTGAATTGATCTATTGTAGAAAAGCTTGAGAATTAAGGAAGCGACCTGTAAAGGAACATTAATGGAACACATTTTATGTAGAAGAGAAGGTAAGTGAACATGATCGAATGCGGAGGTAACATCAAGGAAAGCAGAGACAGTGTATTCTTTGCGAATAAGGGATTTGTACACGTCAGATAAAAACAACGATAAACAGTCCGCCGTTCCCAGTCCCGTACGGAAACCGAACATGTTACTGGGAAGAATATTGTAGGTTTTTGTACGATGCCTGCTTGTGAGTAGTGTTTGTAGAGTTACCAATTATCAAACTTAGACGCTAAGTAATACATAGAATAGCAGCACAGGTTTCCGGCAACTGACAGACTAAATGAAATCACACAAATACGAGTATGACCTTATCAAAATTTCTAGCGTCGAAAAGATTACATAATTTCGCTTGCTTATTATTTAATTGTAAACGCTCAATTTTTTATTACAGCGAAGATGTTTATCAATCATTTGCGCTTCAAACAGCTGTCTTTTGTACTGATTAATAGATTATTCTTCCGTCTTTGTGTTACACTTCATTACGCCTAAACAAGTACTAAGCGCTAAACGATTTTTGTGATATTTTTATTTCTTTTTTAGGGCTCGTCAGTCAGAGTTCTCCGCTCACAAACAATCAGAAAAGGAAAAATTCAATTAAACTATATAATAAAAATTCTGATAAAATTTATCCCCGATGCGTTTAACTGTTTACTAAGATTATCAGTGGGCTTATTTTGATTATTAGTTCTTTTTGCTCATTCTTATCGGTATAATAATGCATGTTTTTGACCGATTCTTTTTCTTCTCCTTATTTATTATCCTTCATTGCCCTTGGTTGGCGTTCCAAAAAAAAAAAAAAAAAAAAAAACTATCCTTTTTATTTCTTTCTAAAATTTACTATTTTTTTTTTTTTTTTTAAATGGGCACGCCAGCACAGGACATTTACCCAACACAAAAGATTAAAAGAATAGAAGGACATATGGAGCGACAAGTTATATCAAGAAACGATTAGAGACAGAGGAAATGAAGGCGGCTAGCTAAGAAGGGAACAACAGAAGGAGATGGAAAAGTGAAAATATAGAGGGCACTGTAAGGAGTAGGGAGGCCAAGGCTAAGCCAATTGGAATAAAGGATCGCGCGTTCTGTAGAAATAAAGGAACATTCAAATAGTACGTGATTTGCATCACACGTGCCATTTAAGGTAGGAGGATAAAAATTTACCAGCTTTCTCGTTTTATTTTTTTTTTAGCAAGTAATCTGATGTAGTACACGATTCATCTCTCAGGAGACACAAGCTTTTATCAATTATGCGCTCTCTGGCAATTTTTTCTTTTCTTTTCGGGCTCGTTAAGCAAGGACCTTTGCCCAGAAACAGTTAAGACAGAAAACTATTATATTCTAATACGATCAGATATCGTCAATAACACGGAACAGATAGCAGGAATATGTGAAAGGAATACAAGGAAAGGATGTAAGAAGCGCTATGAGAAGCAGAAAGTGTCTACGCAAACTGAAGTATAGAGAGAGTGCTGCGCGGAAAAAGGTGAACACTCAATGAACGTATGATAATCGTTTCAGACAACTGCGTTGTTTAAATGGAGAGAACAAAGAAATCAATGAAAAACGAAAACAAGAGAAAGGCTGTAGGAAATGTCCAAAATACAGATAAATAATGGAGATAACAACAACAAAAGGCTGAAGTAAAGGAAACAAAAGGAATCACGGATTGGTAAGAAGACTAGATGGAATAGATAAAAAATGAATAATTGTTGGTAAATATCTGACAGCAAAATCTGCGCTGAAAATGTTTACACGACGAAAAGGTTTATTATAAGGTCAACCACACTTGATCCGTTCTTATGGACAAAGGTTTTTTATCGTAAGGGTTTTTGAGTTGTTCGAGAGAAAAATCTCCTATTAATAATGTTTTTTTCTTTATTAGCACTTTGATTTATATATGTTTGTAAATCATTTATTTTGTCACTTATTCCCTCATTTGGTGACTAATAGCACGCCATAAGTAGCATTTCTGTAAATTTAGATATAATTACGGATTCAGTATATGTTAATAGGTTCAATTTTAGATTATTTTTAAATACAATTGCAATGTTTACTTTCGTTATTGCTAAATAGTCATTAATCCTAGAAGTTTGTTTTTGTAATAGTTTGCTTCAGCTGTAACTATTACATTATTCTTGGTTCCGGCCAAAGTCTACAGCTGTTAAGCTTTGTTCCTATCTACATCTGGGTTAAAGTCCTTAGATTGTGAGCCCAAAGAAAGAAATAAAGTAGTAATGTAGGGGGTGTACTTTGTTTTTTTTAGTATGGCATAAATTACAGAAAAGTTGGCTGCTATCTTTGCTTGATATGTTCATCAATATATAACTGTTTCGATCACAAAAATGATATTTATTACATTAAATTTTGAATTATGTGGAGGCCAGAGAATTATTCTTCTACTGTCATATAATTACTTTAAAAAAGAGAGAAAATAAATCCCAGTAAATATTACAGTCAGTCAATCTATTTTGTGAAAAATAAATCTGTAATTATATTCCGTGAGGAAAAAAGCTGACCGATTACCGAATATTTTTAACGTAAACCTACCTATTGATATTCACTCTCGGCATGCAAACAATAACGCAATTTCAACCGGTGGTTTCATCTAAAATTTGACGAAAAATTTTTTAAGCGTACGCGTAAAAATTTCCCTCCGTTAAACACAATAAATATACAATGAAAGATTACGCGATGTTTATATCTAAGGTCATCTGTTGTTTTTAGTTACGATTGTTTGTACGTGTACGGCATATAAACTATTTGCAGAATGACGTCTAAATCTTAATTCGACTTCCGTCATTCACTTGTGGTGTCAGAAGAATTAAATCTATAAATATTTTATGGAGGCACAGCAGTTTACTAAATTCCGTTGTTTAAGTTAAATGAATTCAGTTCTAAAAAAAAAAAAAAAGGAATTGCTCGGTTATTATAAAATTCTATACTGAGTTTAGTTTAGAAATTTACGGGAACATATTTATTAAACAGTATACCATCAATCGTGTGTTTTACGTAAAACTTCGCGTCAAAAAATAAGATTTTTACGACCTTTAAATATTAAACAATTTAAGTCAGCAAATTAATAACTCGTTTTGAATTCGCCAAAATAACTTAAATGAATTCCTCAACATTCCTCCTTCTTCAGTCGTACTGCTGGATGCTGAGCGTTGTGACTACCGGCTTGTATATTCCTTAGTTGTACAGATACAGGCATAGTGCTCCCAGAGCAATTATTATATTCAAAACGCGAATGTACTGCAAGGCTACACTTCATAATGTTATTGTGAGTGTTTGATTTACCGATATACAAATTCAGCCCCAAATGTGCCTGCCTGTACACTAACTAACGCTTATATGATGACATGCATGTTTGCCATTGCCTTATTGAGTACAATATAATTCTAAATGATTACATGTTAATTTAGATTAATATTAGGCTATATGTAAAATGCAGTTTTTTGAAATCTGATATAAACTCAAAATAAAAATAAAAAAAACAATTTTGATATTATGAACGATGAAAGTATAGTATTTTTAATTAAATTGGCCAGCATAATAAAAGTTAGAGTGATTAAACATGTATATATATATATATATATATTTTTTTTTGGGCGCGTTAACACAGGACATTTATGTGAGGTCTGTTCAAAAATAGACCGAACTTTCGTCATAAAATTTTTATTGTAATAGTTACAATTTTACACATGTTTGACCCTTTCAAAGTACTTCCCCTTGTTTATGCACCGTTCACATCGTTTTTTTCACTAGTTTGTATGCTCCCTGGGACTTATTTGGTGTGATGTCTTGCAGCTGTGTCTGCGAAGGCGGATTTTAGTTTCGAAAATAGGAAATTTGGTGAGTAGGGAGGATAGGAAAAAACGGCCGTTCCGTTATTGACCAAAAATTGGCCAACAAGCAGAGACCAAGGACTTGGCGCGTTGTCATGGTGCAGAATCCATTTTTTGTTTTCCCACAGTTCAGGCCTCTTTCGTCGCACATCTTCCCGTAAACGCTTTAAAACTTCCACGTAGAAGAACTCCTTGTTAACTGTCTGACCTTGTGGCACAAATTCTACATGGACAACAGTCAAAGAAAACAATCAACATGGATTTCATATTTGAGCGACTCATGCGTGCTTCCTTCGGACGCGGCTGATGTTGACCAACCTATTGAGATGATTGTACCTTCGTTTCAATGTCACATCCGTAAATCCAAGTTTCGTCACCTGTGATGATAGTTTTCATAAAGTTTTCGTCGCTATTAGCACGATGAAGCAACTCTTGACTAATGTTGTCACGGTTTTATTTTTGCTCGCTTGTGAGCAGTCGAGGCACGATTTTTTCTGAGACGTGATGCATTCCAAGATTTTTCTGTCGAAATTTTGTAAAACGATACAATGCTGATCCCGACTTCTTCTGCACCCTCCCACGCAGGATCACAGACCGAACGACATCAGTGTTTTCATCATTTGTCGACGTCGAGGGTAAAGTATAAAGGTAAGAAGGAGGGGAATAACGGCTGAAGATGGGAAGGAAAGGATAAAGGAAAATATATTTATGATCACCATTCGTTATCTTGTCTGATACTTCCCATTCACTTACCTCATCTGTTAGATTGCGTGTTTTAATTGTTAGATTAATTTCACTTGTTTTATTATTCCTGTTAAAGATTATCTTATTTTTTTCATTCTTTATCACGAAGTTGAACACGTCTATTATTTTTTCCATTTGTCGTTTTTCTTATCCCGTCTCGTACTGCGCGAATTTAGATCTCCTAGTATTATAAATTTCTTAGAATTTTTACTTTGTAAATATCGCGTGATGAAATTAAATTATTCTTTGGCCATTTCGTTTAGTGGTATAGGTGTATATGTATGTATAAAATATATTTCACTTATTTTAAAAACTATCATATTTAATATTTTATGTGAGTAGTGTAGATCAATGTACATGTATAAAGTTTCTTTGTATTATGGGTGCTGTGATAAGGAGGATTAGGAGGAAACAAGGGTTGAGATACATGGGCTAAAAACTGGACATCATTCCTTACTAAAATAGCTGAGCCATCGCTGTGGTTGGAACAGATCAGAGAGAATCTATTAAAACTGATGTCAGAAGAGCTTGTTAATCACTTTTCAGAAAGAAGCGCGATGCTAATATCATATTCATCCAGCAGCCGTTCAAAGGAGTTCCTGTTGGTCTTAATGCTGCAGTAGTTCCATTGTAGAACTTTAAAATGACAAGGCATAATAAATACTTAAATAGGTGTAGTTGGAAGAAGAAGTAGAACAACGAAAGGTTGAAAACAAGCAACAGGCCAAAGAAGCAGGGAAGGTGAAAAAGAAGACGAGAAAATAGCCACTATACCATTTCCATAGCTCAACGAAATAAAAATTAAAATAACGAGAAAAGAGAAAAAGATAGAAAAGAACAAGATAAGGGAAAAAAAAACAATAAAGCATCCTCCGTTCAGATAAATCATTGCGCGAGGGTTGTGATATGCTATTAACTAACCTGGTTAAAGGCAGCAAGCAACACCGACGCGCTGTAAGAAGGAAGGTATAGAAATAGGAAATAAGACAATGAAAAAGAAAAAAAGAAAAAAAGATATAAATAGCGAAAAATTCCAAAAAGATGGCTACCATCGCTCAAAAAAAACATTGCGCCTGGGTCCCCGTGTGCTGTCAACCAACCTAGTTAATGGAGGCAAGCAACATCGAAGGAGCGCCATATAAAATTGTAAAAGCGGAAGCATTATGCCAAAGTAATAACTAAGTTGCTGTATACGACACGTAAAATAAATAAATAAATAAAAACTGAGGAGAAAAATCGTGGCGTTGGTATTACGGAAATGGAAAGAAATGGTACGTAAAGGGAAGAGAACATTAAGAGAAGAGAACAAAGTAGAAATTAGAAATAGAAGAAAAGGCAACATCCACCATGTCTAAGTTTGCAATACTTGGCATGTGGATAATATTTCAATCGCTAATTAATAATCAGGACCTTATCTGAGGAAGGTTTCCATGGTTAGAATCCTCCCGAAATGTCTACGAAATAATGACTGCATAGATTAAATGGAGCGAAATTCAGAATAAGTTTATTTTTTTTCAATTTTTGACAAAAAAAAACAGATTGAAATTTTCATGAGTTCCATAAAAACGACTATATATATATATATATATATATATATATATATATATATGTAAACTCGGCCATTTTGGCCTCGCAAGGGGCTGTGCCCCTTGACCCCTCCTGCTTTCATTTCTGTCTCTTTCTCTTCTATACTTTGTATAAAATGATCAAAATTTACAACGTAATTCTTACTAGCATCAACACACACAAAAAATAACATAACCACAAAAATCCTATTCTAACATTTACCTTCCGTTATATAAAATTAAGACATTTTTTCGTTACATTTTTCGTTACATATTTCATTACATAAAATTGTGACATTTTTTAAATAACAATAACAAAAATCCTACAAAATATAACAAACGTTACATAAAATTGGGACATTTTTCTGGGACATTTAGCGTTACATAAAATTGGGACATATAACGTTACATAAAATTGGGACATTTTTTCAGCCTAAGAATTACGTTGTAATTAATATACATGTATGTATATATATGTATGTATGTATGTATATAAAAATATTTTTGTAACTTTCCCGAAATTTTGATCTAGATACGGGCTTGGTAAGTTGTGTTACACATCGCGCTTACAATTTTTAAGGAAAGAGAATGATTATTATTCAAAAATAAATGAATAATATTTTTGATTTTTAAATTTTTTCAATTAATTTCATTTCTATAAGTCCACTCGTGTGTTTTAAATAAATCGAGGAATTCACATTAAGCGAAAGAGATTACTATCGCTTTAATCAACAGGAAACGTTCTATCAAATGAAATGGAAACAGACATTTAACTGTATTATTATAAAAAAGAAAATAGAACAATAAATATGATTCTCAGAATGATTACATTGTACTTTGATCCGTTTATCAACCTAGTCGGAATTTTTATTTCTAATTGTTGCCTACAATTTGCATTAAAATTACAAAAAGATAGTAAAGGAAAAAAAAATTATTTACATCATGATAAGGGAAAAGTTGTTTCCGAAACAGATGTTTTATTCACGCAAACAAAATTTATATTTAAAAATGATCAAAAAGCTCAAATACATTTTTTACCACGGTACAGTCTATATTTCAGATACAAGGCTAATTTTTGTCAGTAGATAAAACGGCGTTGTTGATAGACAACGAAAATGAAACGTTCTCATACCCAGCAAGACAATACAACGACCCTTATTTCGTTGTGATGATTTTCACGAATAAACACGATTCGCTGTCATTTATAAAGTATTTTGTGCACATGCGCTTTTTAGCCTGGCTTGTATCATCGACGAACATTGCAATTTATAGTAATCGATTAGCAACTTGATCCAGTCGTTCAAATATTATTTCTTATTCCTACATTACTACTAATGTTTCGCAAGCATTTCCGTTTCACAATTTTAAATATTGACTGCGTACTATTTTTAAAGGATTATTAATATTTCAGATCCATAAAACAAAAAAATTTAATCTACGCATATAGACTTAAATCTGAGATTATTTTAAAAAAAACTAATTTAAAACATTTTTATTCTTTTTACTTGACGTTAAAACTTAAATAATTATTATCAAAAGTTTTTTCATCTATTTGTGACTACCTTTTCCGAAAATAATTTAGAATAAGCTCGGTAGATTTTAATTTTACAAATAGTGTAAGGGCCTATGTAATCTAAAATTTACCATTTTAATTATTTTAATGTCTCGAATGGTTTTGAAGATAATTTCGAAAATGTATCCAAGTCCTCTTTTAAGAAGGCTCATTGTTCTTTCCGGTACCGAACATTGAAATTCCGCCAATGGATCTGAAAGCCCATATACTGCAAAAATCACTTCAAACATGGCAAAAACAGTGGACCAACATCCCAAACACGAACAAGCTGCGCTCAATTCGAGATACTATTCGACCATGGAAAACTTCATTATTCACCAATCGAAGAAATGAAATCGTTGTCACAAGACTCCGCCTAGGTCATTCCAAAATTACTCATAGTCACCTCTTGTCCAGACAACCTATTCCACTGTGTTCCAATTGCAATTCTCCTGTAACAATCCAACATTTATTCGTCAGCTGTCCAACCTATAATTCATACAGAGTACAAATTCTCCAGTCGTCCAACCTTTCCGAAATCCTATCTGACCGCCACGACAAAATTGAACGCCTCCTACGTTTTCTCAAGACCACTAATCTATTCCACTCCATCTAACTTTTATCTTATCCGTGCCTCTGGCCTAGGCGGCAGTACACGGCACGTTAATCAAAGAAGAAGAAGAAGAAGAAGAAAAGATAGGTCATTTTATCTAGTAAACGACTGACAAGTTATCCTGAAAAAGCATTTATTCCTTCTTTGTTTTTATATATGTACATATATAGTGGCTGTTACCCACGGCTTTGTCCACATATTAAAACCCGTTTAAATCTGTACCTGAAAATTCATAAAAAATAATTTGTTGTCTTTTTTTTTTTTATTATTATTCAATTAATGAGCCGCATAGCTACACAGAGGGCTTCACGGCTCAATTAGGAAGGAAATGAGGTTAAATGAAATGGAAAAGTTTGACTTGTTTAATGAAATTTATTGTTTTATCTATGGAGTTGGAGGAATCATTAAGAGCTAGAACACGGCTTGAAGGAACATGGAGAGAGAGTCGGAGAGACGCTGTCTTTAAGCATGCGAAAATATGATGAGCCGTTAAGCCCTCTTTGCCACAATGAGGACAGTCAGGAGGGAAGAGATTTGATAAGAGATGGGAGTGAGTAAGTCGGGTGTGTCCAGCACGTAGCCGAGTAATCACTATCTCTTCTTGACGTGACTTTCGGTTTGAGGAGTTCCACGGTATCGGCTTTTCTTCGAGGTCTCGAAGCTTATTGCTTTCTATGTTATGCCAATGCTGCTTCCACATAGCAAGTATTAGCTCTTTATAATGTTGTTTGAGGTCTTCAGCAGTAGGACGAATAAGCATAGAAATTGTACTGTTGAGTTTGGCAGCTTTGGCGGCCAAATCCACCATATCATGTCCAGGAATTCCTACATGGCCTGGGATCCAGATAAATTTTGTTGAAATAGACTGTAGATACATAGTGTTTAGAATCACTTTAATGCTCTGAGCAATTAGGTTTGATGGAAATGGATCTTTTAGTAGTTGGAGTGACGCAAGAGAATCAGACAGGATTATTAGGTTTTGTTGAAAGTGGAGTAAGAAATATTGGAGACGTAATAAGATAGCTGTTAGTTCTGCAGATAAGATAGATAGACGGTTGCTTAAGCGATGAGAGAATATTTTTTTATTCACAGAGTACGCACAAGCCACTCTTTTTTTTGGGTTTTAGAGCCATCGGTGTAGCATTGGATGTGGTTAGGGTATTCTTGGAGGATTAGTTGTAATTTTCCGAAGATTATATTTTTATCAGCTAGTCTAAGGAGTTTTGTTAAATCCAATCGAATCTTAGGAATTTGAGAGATCCGCGGTGGAGGTTCAGAAAATATGGTTAAGAGAGGGTGGGTGTTGTACTTTTGACAAGCCAATTTTTGGTGCCTGATCATTATATGGTTTGGTGAATTGTTTGAGTTAAAGAGATAGTCATATATAGGTATAGTGGGGTTTTGGGCAGCTGAGATAACAAAATTAGTGGTAGAGAGTAATGTACGGTAGTGGAGTGGGGGAATAGCTACTTCCGCACATAGACTGTCTATTGGAGTAGTGCGGAACGCTGCTGTAGCGATTCGGAATTGTGTTTAAAAGTTTTAATGCTGACTTATTAGCTTGACCATATATAGGTGTTCCATAATCGATTCCGGCTAGCACAAGGGATTTATATCTCTATTGCAACCAGCTATTGGGTTAGCTAAATATTTCATCACATTAATTGCCCGTTGGCATTTTGCTTTCTTTTTTTTTTTTTTTATGGGTATGCCAACGAAGAGCAACAGCCCAATCAGCCAAGGAATCTAAGTAATAGTTCAAAAGGAGAATAACGTACTAGATTTCAATCTGGTGCGAGATTGAATGAATGAAAGAAGCTAGAATAGGAACAACTGACAAGGAAGGAAATGAGAGAACATAAGAGTCATTGTATGGAGTAGGAAGACGAAGATCCAAAAGCCGAGAATAGAAGAGAGAACGTTCTGAAGAGAGTGAGGAACATTCGAAGAAGACGTGATTGATATCACATAGAAAAAAGGAATCCTCTGGGTGAAGAGGGCACCGCGGAGAAGAGACGAGGGAAAAACGATAAAGTGACGAAGGGAGAAAGGTATGACCAAAACGAAGACAACATATAGCGGTGATCAGGGGACGACAAAGGGAAGGAAACATGTCGAACCATCTGGTCAAAGAAGGTAAGGGCTGAACGGAAAGATAAAAGGAATTCGGATTTGAGAAAAGAGAATAATAAATATCCTTCCATGATGTAATATGAAACTGTTTGGAAATATGATTAATATTGTGAGCGGAAAATTTATGAAGAGGATGTCCATTGGAAGCTCCTGAGCGAGCCGAGGAATCAGCCACCTCATTACCCTCAATTCCAGCATGGCTAGGAATCCACAATAAATCAATTCGGATCGAACGGAACAGGAATAATTCGTGAATTAGATTGCGAATAAGGAGAATGAAAGAATCAAAAGAGGGCAACGGTAAGGGAGAAGAGACCGCCTGCAAGACACTTTCAGAGTCAGCTATTAAAAGAAATTTATCCGAGAGGATGGAAGAGGAAGAGATAAAAAGAATTGCATGAAGTATGGCAGCACATTCAGCAATAAATATAGAGCAGCAGGAAGGAAGTTTAAAGGATTTGGAGTAGTCGTGAGAAGGAAAAACAAAGGCGGCACCAACCCCATCAGCCCTCTTAGAACCATCAGTAAAAATAACGGAATGATTGGGATATAAAGAGCTTAAAACCATGTGAAATTCAGATCTAACTATAGAGTGAGGAAGGAATTTGGCGGAACTTAACAAATGAAATACACGAGGAGGATGTAAGAGACTGAAATAATTAAATTTTTTATGTGTGGAAGCCAGGTTAATTTCTGATCAAAGTGTATACCTAAAAATTTTGTATTATCTTGAATTAATATTGGTTTTCCATATAAAAGCAGGGTATGGAACTTCGGAGCTGGCTTTCCTTTTCGAAAGATTACTAAATGTGTTTAATCGGAATCCAAGATTATGTGTCCACTGAGATAGGCGATTTAGGGTTTCTTGTAATAGTCTATGCGTTCTTTGTGAGTTTGGACTTATGATACTAATACTGTTGTATCTGAAATTGTATTTATGTACAGATTCTTTCTCTCTTTTGGAGGAAACATGCTTATCATCGTCCAACAAAAATTGGTCTTTCACGTTTAGCTGAAGATTATCGATCTTCCGGTAATTAAACATTTCAAAGAACTTTTTCTTCGCTCATATTTTTTAACTTTTATCTTCTCGAGAATTTTATTAAAATGAATTGATTACATCATAGCAGCAAACTACAGTAGTTGAGTAAAGTTTTCAAGTTTGAGTAAAAGTAACATTCCCGGCAGGTAGCAAATATTAAAAATTCCGTTATAGGATTTTTTCTTTGCCTATGAAAATAATAGAAAGCACTACCTTTTTTTTTTTTTTACACTCTCCGCAATGAGTACAGTAATTAGGCTAGAAGCGTGACTTGTATGTTTAGATCATGTCATGGAGATTTGATGATTTCAGTAACGCAAAAAGTGAAGTAACAGAACGCGGTGTACTTAACGCCAGAAATGAATAAAATGTTATCCATAGTTCATTATTTACCGTAATAATTATTTTATTTAAATTTTTCGAAAAATTAATTTTTTTTTTTTAATCGTCCGATATACATTTGTGTACCGATTGTCTTATGTCAACTATTTAAAACCTCATATTTCGTGAAGGAGAGGGAGCAGAAAAATCAACCATACCTTAAAATTTTCGTTTGGACAACACGAATACACTCTGCAAATTTTAGCCATAATCTGTTCAGCAGTATAGAATGCGAACAGGACAAACAAACATACAAACATTCATTGTTATATATATATATATATATAGATATCTATCTATCCGTCTATATTTAAAATAATTTTCGAGATTATAATAGAAACGAATTTTTACAGAATGGAGGAATCGAATACAATTTTCTTCTACCGCGGAAAAAAAAGCGTAAAGAAGAATGGAGAAGGACGTTCTTTTTTTTTTTTAATTTTTTAAAATTAAATTATATATTACTGGTTTGTTAATTAATGTGTGTACTTAGGATTGTAAGAAATATTTTATTGTCTAACGGCTTACAGTGGAATGTTTTATTATTTGTTTTCGATCGTCGACATTTTACGATACTTTTGTGTTTGTAAACTTCCAGGGCTGGAGACTCGATATATACAGTGGTTGTCCCAAAACGCCAAGAGTTCGCTTCGACTCGGTGAATGAAGTTATATACCCGTAGGGGGTTATAAAATAATTTATTTGCTATTGATAGAGAGTAGGTCAATTTGTTGCTTCACTGTAATTTATTAAATAAAAGGTAGAGGCGTAGAATTTTGTAGGTTTCAATTATTCAGAATTATTAGTCAACTGTGCGCGTTAGCAAGTTGTGGTCTGGTCCGTCCTGCGAGTATAGCAACAAAATCGAACGTGATTGTTTACATTATCACTTCGCAACATGTACCAATTCGAATGAACGTTATTCTCGAGATAGCTTTTCGTTTTTTTGTGTGTGAAAACAGTTATCAAAACGGAGCAACGCTGTAGGATCAAATTTTGTGTACGACTGAATAAAAGTAACCGTGGAAACTGTGATGACGATGTTAACAGAAGTTTACAGCGTCGAATGTTTAGGTCAGTCGACCACTTTCCGCTAGGCCAATGTATTCAGAATGGGTTGGGAGTTCACAGCAGTTTTTCCATCGAGTGGACGTCTTTCAAACGGCGGCACGTTCTCAGGAGTAAACACGATATTGGTGATAATTTCAGAAGATAGATATTTAAAAGTTTCGATAAGCCACTGCCGCGGTAAAAGTTGATTGCATTTTTCGATTATCGCGCGATAATTTATCAATATTTTTTATCCGTATAAAACGGATCGTAAACGGCTCCGCGACGTTTTTCAAATATTGCGGGAATTTAACAAATACCTGGACACGTAGTCAGGACAATAATTCAACATTCCGGTTATTTCGAATTTTGCTTACAGCCTAGACTTGCACCGTGTGACTATCGGCTGTGTCCAAAACCGAAAAAAGGAATTACGAGACTAAAGATTTGAGTTTATTGCAGATATCGTGAACTCGGTGCACACGTCTATCAGCAGGAGCATTCTACAAGATGAGTATAAAAAAAACAACGATAATATGAAATTGGGAAGAGAAAGAAGCGTCGATATATTCAGTGCAATAGCGCATATTTCTAAAAGAGATGTCTAGACGGCAGCGATGATAGTGACTTGGAGTAACTTTTGGAGAAGAAAATTTTTCGTAATAATTACACAGTTCGACGGTGTTATAGCCTTATTTAAACAACTAAAGCGAAGCGAGGAATTGTCGTTCGGAGCAAGGGGGAGAGTTCAAGCGGTAGTTAATAGATTGATTTATATAATCTTACATTATCGGCAGGCTGCTGGCTTTGTTCGTTGCATTGAAGAGAATTTTGAATATTTTTGAGACAGTCATTGTATGGTACGAATGCGTATGAGGAAGGATAATGAAAGCAAACTTTACTGATACGCAGGCTATCGGAAAGAAATAGAGAGAATTTTTTAAGCGGCAGAATGGGTGCTTTAGAAAATTAAATAAGAGGAAATAAAGAGAAAAAGAGGTAAAAAGGGGGGAAAAATTAGAAATACGTTTTTTTTCCCTTCATTTTATTATATTGCAGTCCACGTGCTAAAACTGCCAGGCTTTTTTTAAAGATTGTGCTTAAAATTGATTATTCGACAGTAATGACAGGGTATCTTGTAGAATATTTTAACGTGAATATTTTTTTTTTTGCTTCGCACAAAAATAAAACCGCAGAAAAAAAATGAGATGTGATGATGCCATTATTAGTTTTTAAAATGATCTAAAAATTTTACTGAAACTAAAAAATTATTACTTTATTTTCCATTTTTTTATTTTTCTTTTTTTTCCATATATACATATATTTTAAAATAATTGTGTAACAAAAAAATATTTATTCATTGTCTGCGAATAGCGCAAAAAATGGCACCGCATTTCTGTTTTTCTAACATTTGACGGACAAGATAATCCAACGGTGTTTGTTGGATTGCGCAGGTGTTCTGCAAAATCGAACTAAATAACAGATTTACAGTTTGTTTTTGGAAAATCATTAAACGCGATTAAAAGCGTTTCGGCAAATGTTCAACAAAGGTAATTTGGAAACTGAAATCTTTTCTCAGATAAATCGAAATTTAAAAGCGACTACTAACTCGGGGATGCGATTCTGAGGTATTCCCCATCAAGATATACTATTCGCAGGCTGAGTCCGATATTTTAATATAAACTTACTTTCCGAGATATTTTTAGCACAACTTCGTAAAAATAAAAAAAATCTGCGATCTAGGAAAAAGACTGGACAGCATTATCGCAAAAAAAAAAAAAAAAAAGAAAAAGAGAATGAAAAATGTCCGTATTTAAAAATTAGATGATTCTAAAATGGTTTAGGAAACGATTTTAAATCCCGGAGGGAGCATCACAAGTCTCTATTGCGCGATAATATTTACTGTTGTACGCGGATAAAATCAATAAAAAGTGCAACGGCCATTAGCGGACAATTATGCGAGTGTTCGATTTATGTATTCTCAAAATAAAAAACAGCACTAAAAAGACTAAAATAATCTCATAGTCTGATAAAAACACTAAAAAGTGAGATAAGGTATGTTGCTATTAATGAAACCATTAACACCGGTAACGAAACTAGTAACATTATCATGGTTATCATGATTACCGAACTTTTCATACTTTGTAAACAACCGGCACTGCTCGCATTCGAAGCTGCAGCACGTGGACGACGTTCATCTTGAAATTAATTTCCCACCGTGCTATTGTGCCTGTTTAGTGTGTAACATGAAATTCATCAACTCTAATTTAGAGAACGTTTGTTAGCTTCGCTGGCGCGAAATAGCAAATTCTAATTTAATTTACCGGACACGAGCTGAAGCAGCAGATGGACGTGTTCTAAATTTAAGGCAATAACACTAAATAGCGTTCTGCTCACTTAAACCTTCTTACTACTTACATTTTGCACTTTAAGCAACTTTGTGCGAGAGGGATTTTAACACGAAAATCAATCCCTTTTAAAACACATTTGTCCAAAATGCTGGTATATATCGTAGGCTGCTTCAGTGTTTCAATACATTAAACACACTTGTTCTACCAACTTAACTACAGTGACATTAGACCTTTGAAAATTTTAATTATTCTAATTAAATTTTCTCCATCGACACAAAGTGGGGACTAAAAAAATATTAAACCAGCAAAAAGTTATTTAACACAAGAATTCCGTACTTTTAAACTAAGAAACTTGAAATGTACTAGAGACTCGATTTTAACGCGTACAAATTTTTCCTAATAGTGTGAGATTGAAAACTATAAAAATAAAGGAAAATCATCACTTTCACAGACTGTCTGGTGGTATTATCGAAAATGCAACGCGTTAAAAAAAAATATCAGTAATGGTAGGATGTGCACGGAACAATTTGGAAAATATATATCAGAACTGAAATGTAGAATCTTTAAAAAAAATCCGCTACAAGATATGCTTACAAATAAACAGGCCCGGATTAAGTATATGATAGACCCGGGATTACTGAAATATTAGGGGCCGTTTTCGGAAGTGACAAAATTATCAGTTTTATAGAATAAAATTTTCTTTTATTTAATTTAATTTTATTATTTTGAATTCGCGAATTAACATATAATTTATTAATGTAAACAAAACTAAATATCATATAGACAATGGGTAGAATTTTCGATGCCAAAAAAAATATATATGTATATAATTATTAAGGAAAGGAAAATAATCCGGAAAATATTGGGCCCCACGAGAGACGATGAGTACTGGAAATTAAGGAGCAATAATGAAGTATACGAAATAATAGAAAAGGTCAGTGACACATTTAGGAAAAGAAGAATCGCCTTTTATGGTCACATCAAAAGAATGGATAATGAACGCCTTACCAAAAGAATCTTTGACTACTTCGACAACAATCCGAAACGTAGGATACTGTGGATAGTACAAGTAAAAAGAGATTTGGAACAGATGGGGATCAGCGAAAGTGAAATTGAAGACAGAAACAAGTTCAGTCGGAAGGTTCAGACTTTTCAAGGATTCCGGAAGGACACAGTGAGGAAAACAGGGCGAAAGTGGACAGAAGAAATGAAGAAAGCGCACTCGGAAAAAATGAAAGAATATTGGGCAAACAAACGAAAGAAAATGGGGAGGAACGAAATGTAGCTGGCGTTATTCGTGTAATATTTCCGTGGTCCTCAGATGGCCAAAGTCGAAAATAAAAAAAAAAAAAAAATTTTTAAACAATGAATTTTTCAGCAAATTTTAACCAAAGATTTGCATAAAAGGATAGTGTGTGTGTGCGTGTGTTGCGCGTGTACTCACGCACACAAATTTATACAGACATATCCTGAAAACGTAAATTCCGACTCGTTATATCTTGAAACAAATCGAAATTTTACTATTACGAAGTTTCCTCCTCTAGGAGGAAATAAAAATGGATCCAAAGTTATTCACAAACAAATGTATTAAAAAATTCACTTGCTCCTGTAAAGTTAATTCTATTTATTTAATAAAAAGCTGATGTATATGACAAATGATAGATTAATTTTTTATTACATGTCGGAAGTGGGTGTCCCTTAGGAGCCCCTTTATATGGCGGGGCCCGGGGCGGTAGCCCCCCTAGACCCCCCCCCCCCCCTAAATCCAGGCCTGCTTACAAATATTATTAGTTGTTCTACGATAAGACTATCGATAGTAAAAACATATTCTAGAGAAACAGACAGAACGATCGAACTTGTAAAACTCGTTCTGATATTGAGGATCGTTTGGTCAAGGATTTCGTAATCTACTTCTTAATTTTTACATATAATACGATACATAAGGAGAAGAAATCGATATCTTTATATTTAATTAGCTTATAAGCCAGTTCGTCGCCGATAAAGTGAATAAATGAAGTAACAGTAAGATGTTTATTTATGGTCGAAAATATTAGAAAAGTACGCCATATTTTCGAATAGAATTTTAAATATCAACAACGCACTCCTCGTTTTCACTAATTATTTGTCTATTTTTGAATGATAATTAAAAGGTTTATTAATTTCTCAGTCAATATGCAACAGTTACAGACTTTTAAACGAACCAGATTCGATGTGCAATAAATTTGAAGTGACATACCCTCGATAGGGCGTCGGGGATTGTGAAGTTAAGCTTTCTATAATGGTATTAAGCCTAATGGATCCATAGAGAATATTGGTGCCAGTTCCTTTCTACTTAAGATACGCCTTTACTTTCACAGATTTCTCCAGTACCCAATTATTTCAGGCTCGGTAAACCTGGAAGCGATTCGGATCTGGAACGAGACAAGTCTCGAACCCGTGTCTTTGACTTAGTACACTAGGCTACCACGCTACCTCGATGTACAATAGTCGCGCCTATTTTTAAAAAATCATTTTCGCATTAGTGGAAAAATTACTTTTCTGTTCGATTTCGGTTTTTCATCATTACACCGCACTGCACTTGATCTATTAAAAATCTCTGCGAAGCCTCAAAAACGTAAAATTTAAGAACAGATTAATAATAATATTTTACAATAGTTACACTTTAATTATGTTTTTCAGTGAATAAACTCGTTAGCAAAGTCAGGAATGGTATATTTTAATTTAACTGTTTGCCTCGCAACGTGTTGAAATCACTTAATGGTGTACATGTTTATGCTAAATGTTCTATTTCAGTTTGAAAACTGTTTCACGTCTTTCTCTTAATCGCAGTAAGTTCTCGGGAAAATTGATTCTTTGTACACACTCTTCGAGATTTGTACTGAACATCCTCTAGAAGGTGGAAAATAGAAATCACGATGAAAGAACCGCCCATTTCTAGATGTCGAGTGGAATTTATCTTTCGGATCACACTGGCATCCCTGGTAATGCAGCGTTGAATTTGAAAGTAAGGAGTGAATCACTGTCAATTTCGATTCTTGAACATGGATATGTCAATAATTTCATTTAGTTCACTGTCAGAGAAAAGTATATTTGATTATGACCGGAACAACATGGATTAAGTGTGTCTGCCGGCCGTTCTTGGCACCACTGAACCGACTGCGTGTCCAGCTGATACATAAGTATGCTTTTTGAAGATGTAATTACGCACGACTTCGGCGTCAACAGAGAACTGTCGTAAACCAGCGGACGATGAATAGTGAAGAAAAGACTACTGCTGAGAAAGACGAAGGAAAAATCCGATGCATGTTGAGAATAGTATAAAAAGAGCTGTTGATGGATAGGGTTGGGAGATCTAAGGATTAATTTATTTACCGGAGAGTAAATATTCCGTTTGGGATAATGACATTACGAATAGACTTTGAGTTTTAATAATTTTTTTGCGAAGGATAGAGTTACAGTACTTTACGTTTAACGGTTTTTATGTTAAAGCTCTGATAATGATCGCAATCAAAAATTATAACTAGCTATTTTACAGATGAGGATTGAAGAATCAGTTAGAGGAAGGGAAATAAGTGTGGGCAATAAGCATCTTTCTGCATATACATAGCTTCGTCAAAAGTAAACAGTTTATGGATCTTTGGATGAATTTGATGAATGTTTGACAATGAGAACCGGATGAATTTTCAAATGCAAAATTCCGTTATACGCACATAATAATTTACTAATTATAAAGTTTTAATAATTTTACAGTTTAATTTTTATATGAAGTACTGACAAGAAATGTCCATCGGCTATGATCACTGCGCTGGGTTTGATTAAACAACCGATGTAGTGTATTAAAAAAAGAAAAGAATATCCAAATTAATTTTTGTAAATTTTCAATTATTCATTTTTCAATGATGGAAAAGCTTCGCTTTAGTGTTACTCCGAGTTAATTCATAAAATTATGTTTAGGTGATGGATGCTAAAAGAGTAGTATATGCGCGCTATCTGTAATATACAATGTTAAACTAATCAGTTTAAAAATATTTCAAACAGATGGCGATATATTCTAAAATTTGTTACACTAGAACACGATACATTTGTATGTTCGAAGAATATCAAATATACCTACATTGGCCAAATAAACTGCAATTGTTCGAGACCCGTCCCCCCAAAAAATTTACATCGCGACACTCCAAGATGCGTAAATAACGTCATTTGAATTGCACATAAATTTGTTATCAAATAACGTAAAATGACGGCATTATTTGCAAAAATTAGATATCACTATATTATAAATTCATCAGTACCGAAATAAAATTTAAAAAAAATTATTATATTAATATTGTTTAGGATACTTAAATTTTTAAAGAAATATATAAATTAACTTTAGATCAGTCTCTCCGTATTTGTATTATGGTGCCTCGTCATTAACTTTTACTTAACATCTTTGTTACAAACTTTTTCAAATTAAAATAAAATTATAAAATTGTCAAAATGTCTTATATTATTTTAAAATTTAATGAAAGAAGAGTAACATCACAGAAATTTATGTTAATCTATATACTCATTTGGTCGTATTGGTGTCTCCATCGTTAAGTTTAATATTTTATTTAACTTATAAACATTTGCAATATAGAATAGTATTAAAACAGTCAAATAAGTTTTGGACAAAAAAAATAAATAAACATATATATTTATTCTGACTTAAAAAGCTCTACCTTGTTACACTGAAACTCTCGCTGACTGCAAATCTAATTTTTAATACACTATTTCTAGAATTTTGAAAAATTGTATCAATATAAAAAGGTATCCTTTTATAAGAAAGTCTTACGTAGCTTCTTTCTCGCATAATATTTTTAATACTTTCAGAACTTTAAATTTTGACTCATTTCTGAATAATATTTTGACAATGCTACATATACCAACTGCTTATGACTAAACAAAAATATACCGGGAGTGTATATTAAAACTTGACCAAAATCTTCTTCCTACGATTTATTGATGATTACAACAAAACTTATAATATTCGGTATTATAATTTCTTAATGTCACATTTATTGTTACTGAACGGTTACTTCGTTATGAAATATTTTACAGAATAACTTTTCATTAATTAAACAAATATTCATTTACTTGTAATCATAGCTACACATAATATGTTTTTAGTAAATTTGAAAGAATAAAAATGGACTTTTTTTTATACATGAAAATCTAAGTGCAAAGCAAAAATTAAGAGAAAAAAAAATCCCTACGTAAAAACGGCCAAGTTTGCTTCTGATGATAGCCGGTGTAAGCTGGTCGAAACGTTAAGCGAATAAATATCTTTTAAAACACAGTTGTTTCCGAAAATTATTTATTATATTATGGGTCATTTTAATACTTAAAAATAAACAAAATGAAACGTATCACATATTGTACATGAAACAATAATACAGTAACGAAAAAACATTCAACACTGTACAGACTTCAAATGACGTCAACTATGTACCTTGGAGTGTCGCGATTGCCTTTTCATCATAAGCTGCCAGTATTACCAGTATTCCGTTCTAGCCTTACTGCCGACCGAATTAAAACTAAACATTATAGTGAGTATGTTTTTTTTCCCCCATCACACCGGTCTTAAGACCATAATTGACGAGGCTATTTTTTTTTTCTTTCTTTTTCCATGCTCAGTTACCCAGCGGCCGCATAAGCATTAGTCGATCGGAAAAACTGATTACTATAGAGCTGGAGTTCATTTATTTCACATCCGAGATGTTAACGACGGAGTTATCTTCTGCTTCTGATATCTAATACTGTTTGCTATAGAGCTGGATTTTGTTCGTTCGACGGCTGAGGTATTAACGACGATGCTATCTACCGCATCTGGCATCTAGGGCGCCACCGGCCCATGTTCTTTTGAGTCTCCTTGGCTGATCCCAGCGACTGATGTTCGATATCTCTGGATTTTGGTTGAGTTGAAGTGCCTCATAAAAGTGTTTGTATTGCTTCAAGTCTAAATCGTTTACGTATGGAACATCTAAGTCTGTATGTAGAATGTGATTTGATACATAGTACGGTGCGTCTTCCATTGCCTCAACGTTTTCGATTGGAACTGTTGAACGTTACTCTTCGCAGTGGCTCCATATACTTCTAATCCGTATCTCCAGACTGTCGCTATAACTGAAAGATAAACTAGCCTCTTGCATTTCAAACTCACTGGTGACTTTTTGCCTAATATGCTGTTGAGAGCCTTAGTTCTTGAAGCCATTTTTTGTCGGATGAACGATATAATTTACCCAGTTAAAGGTAATTAAATAAAAGCTTTCAATCGGCCTGTTTTACCAAATGATAAAATGCATAATTATGTTTTGAAATTCACAGTTTATTGTTGTTACCATTACTTCTCTATTGTTTGTATTTTTAATACTAATTCTAATATTGTAAATCTGCAAGACATTTTGCTGATTTTTATTACTTAAATTGAAACTGTTTAACCTGCGGCTTTGCCTACGTAACGCTCATTAAACATAATAACGTCATAAGTTAAAAAATAGCGAATTTGAGTTATGTGTATAGTTCGAATGCATTTTATGAGTACAGTTAGAGGTTAGAACGTCATATTTTTAAATAAGAAACTAGACAAAATAGGCATTGCTCTTGGTAAGTGTACACCGTTCAATGTAAATGTTAATTTGCGTTTTCTGTGAAATAGCGTTTTTTGAGTTATGACGTTGTTGTATTTAATCAGCGACATTAATACACGTATTTCCCCCATTTTAATTTTCCTTTCTTTTGGGAATATTTTGCTAATATAATAATTAAAGTAAACTTGAAATGTAGTCTACGATAATAAACCGCAATAGTTGGCGAACATTTAGAATTTGGATGTAAATAATATTTACAGTAGAGACCATTGAAACTTCTGATGTAGGATTCTTTAATAATTGTTCTATAATTTAAATTTCTGAAATATTTAAAACGGAATAAACTTATTTTATGCAACAGGACTAATACACAGTGTAGTTACTAAATTTTTCATTTTAAAAAAAGTTAACGAATATTATTATAAAAAATTATTTATAGTGTAACGTTTTTATTTAATTAATGCTCACGATCAATTCATACTACACGCTGTTTTCAGCGTGTTTAACCATAAGTTTGTACATACTTTGCCAATATACTTATTAAAGTTAACAGAGTATCATTTATGGGGTGCTACGGCTTTCATTACAGTCATCTGATTTTTTTTTCATCGTTACATTTGCCTCACATTACCGTTCATTTATTCGAAAAGCTGCCCATCTGCTTACCTGTTCGCTTTCTTGGGCTTGAAATGTAAATAATTTGTATTTTTCTTTTTATTTTTTTAATTAACGCATTTGTAGGTTTTCCTCTCTTCTTGAGAAACGTGCTTATTTGATACAATAATAACTAATCATGAACGTATGATGGCTGAGTGGATCAGCCAGTGGCAAAGGGATCGATCCTTTATGACACCTACTACTACAATGTACGGCGTTCGACCGCTCCGCTTTTGCCGGTATTCCTCTGTCAACTATACTGTCAAATGACCCAGCGTGCATACAAATGCTACTCGCTTTTCTTAGGACCAACAACTTAATAACTAAATTATGAAATAGCCTTTTTACCCTGGCCCATGTGCTGTAATAACCATTGTAGTTAAAAATGGTGCATGGGCGCCAACAGGCAAAAAAAAAAAAAAAAAAAATTCTCACTTTTAGCTGAAAGATTTTCGGTTTTTCTATGACATGTCTGTTTGAAAGTTCCGCTTAACTAAAGATCCTTTTGTTTCGTATATAGAATGACTTTTTAATTAATTTTTTTTTTCTTTTTGGCTATCGTTTTAAGTTTTTGCATGTTTTGGGTTATAATTTTATTTAATTCTTGTTTAATATTAAGAATTTGTTTTTCCATTTCAGTTTTTATACATTTTAGGGAATATATACATATATGTTTCTGTTTTGCATTTATTTAACATGTTTTACATTTGCTTATTAAAACGAAAAAATGAACTAAAACATTTTTTTAAATATTTTGCAACATTAACTTTTTTATACAAGCTGTAATGAATACTTTTTTCTGACTAAAAAGCCTATAAAATGTGTAGCAACAAGCCGTACCTCGAAAGCCTTTTCTATAATGTAGGAATACTTTAGTTCTACAAAAACACCAGGCAAACAACATTTACATCATACATACTATAATGTCACCAGTTTTCTGATTCTCAAACAAATTTAATTACCATTTGATATTTAAGATATTGACATGATTTTAAACACAAAAATTTTATACTTTTTTTGAACAATTTTTTGGAAACTTTTTAATAAACTTTAAATTAAGTTTTTAAACATAGTTATTTAAATTAATAAAGTTATATAAATGTATATATTTATATATATATATTGAGACGGATTTGGTACCTGTGATTTTTTAGCGGTATTTGAATTATAAAAATACTATTTGGTGAAGTAATTAGTTCGCAAATTATCGGACACCGTTTTATTTTAGTCGCGTACTGTAGTTATCGGAGATACTTATCGGCTAAAACCAAAATTTACGTGCGTGGCAATGCGGACGAATGTGTCGGGGTTGAGACTGTGCGCGTGCGTTTGATTATTAGCGGCCGATAGCGGATATAATTGCATGAGTTCGAAGCGAGCGTGTGCGTCGCTTAAAAGCTTCGAGGAAAGTTTTATCAATTCCGTTAAAAGTCATTTGGGGCGACTAACGCGACATTATTCGGAGATGTTCTAGAAACATCGATATACCGTTATTACCTTGATTAATTGTTCTTTTCTTTGGTTCTTTATAATTCAGTTAGTTACATTATTCTGGTCGTAGTTCGTCGACTGTTGTTGCAAGTTATTATATGGATCGATGTATCGCCCCGTTTTACACGCTTTTTTGTCGCCACTCCATCTTAGTGTGCCGTTGAAGCGAATTTTTGTAATAATTCAGTTATTCTTCTATTATTAATCTCGTCACGCAGGAATTTATTTTAGTGCGCGTATCAGCAGGCATTTATTTATGGAAATGTGTGTGATTTTATAGAATATACGCGGGTTTTTTTCAGTAAAAGGCCTTATTTATTTGATGACGTAGTGCGGTGCTCCGTGATATTTGCTGTGCCAGTAAAGGTACAATCGGTATATAAAAAAAAATTGAGTTTGCAGTTTATCCTTCGTCCTCTAATCCAAGGTTTTCTTAGGGTATTTCGAGTTAAAAGAAAAGAAAATAAAAGCCTAATACTCCGCCGGGAAGAGCTATTCCGGATGTGACGTGGCAAGTGTCACTGGCGCCAGTTTCTTCGAAAGAAAACTCGTCATATATTTTTTTTTTGAGAACCATAAAAAAATCAATTTTTAGTATTTCGTCCGTGAGAAGATCGAGTCTATTACAAGTGACAGCTCGAACAGGGACACGAACAGCGGAAAGCGTTAACTGGTGCCGATCTGATAGAAGAAGTACAGCGGCGGAGTCACAGACGGGACGGAACGTTTTTTAGAGGAGGGAGAAACCAATCGACACAACACAAATAAGCAATTTAATAATTTTTTTTCTAGTCATTTTCCTCGCGGTCTTGGTCCATTTTTTTTTTTTTTTTATGTATTTATTTATTTATTTTTTTTATTTACTGGTGTAACCCTCGCGATAGCCTAATTGCTAGATTAGCTTCTGTTACAGAAGTCTCGGGTTCGGTCCCAGGCGATGATAGAAATTATTGCAAAAAATTAAATAAAATAATCGCTAATAGTCAGGTGAAAGACAGTAGCAAACATGTATACCATCAAATGTGCACTAGTTAGTACACAGCAGACAGACACCGGACTGTACTTGTAGCGCAATAAATCAAACAGTCACAATATCGGTTATAAGTGTAGTCTTGCGGCACTTATGTTGCATGTAACAATTGCCATACCTATTCTGAACAAGGTAGTCACCATACTCGGAATCGAGCAAAATGACTGGGAAGACTAAGAAGAAGGTGTGACCCTGCTCGAGTATGGATGATAGAGATCTCTCCAGAGTGGCGGCGAAGAGGAGTCATTACCGGAAAGTGTAATCTATCCCGGATGATTCTAGTGAAGGGGACGATGTAGTACCGCATGAGACGGCGGACGATTTATCTGAGACCGATTTGGAGGGGTACGAGTTTTTTTGAGTCAGACGCGTCGAGCTTCGAGGACCAGGGACCATCATTTTCTGGAATCAACCTATTAAACAAAACTATCGACGACCAACTGTAACTTATTCACCAATTATTAAGTCTAACACTCCTAGTCAAACGGACAATATATGTTAGCAGCAAATGCGAATCATGTGGGGAATTCCGGTCAAGTTTCCATTAACGCCCAAGCATCTAATAATTTAAGGGATGATATGCGGAATATTTCTTCCGTGAAGCCGTTAGAGTTCCTGAATGAATTTAAGTTCATGTTCCGTCAATTATCCAAGAAAAACAGCGTGCTTCTATCCATGCTTAGCAAGTTAGTTCAAAAATTAACCAAATAATGTCCGGCTACCGGAGGGGAACACGAATGGCTTGAAAAATCATAAAGCCGAAGTTGAATTGTTCTTAACTTGCAATTCCATAGATGTAATTTTAGCTGCTGAAACCCACCTTACCTTACTGATAACGATTGTTTCAAAATAAATAATTACTACGCACATTTTTGTACACACCTCTCAGGAAAATTTCACGGTGGTTCAGCAATATTAATAAGAAATAACATTGCACACCACGAACCAAATCATGTTAGGGAGGAGTGTCTACAGGGAACTAACATTAGCATACAGACGATAACTGGTCAGCTTGTATTATCAGCTGCTTATTGTCTACTACGGCATAAAAAAACATCGATAGAATTCTGTAAATACATAAAAAAATTAAGGGATTAGGTTTGTGTTAGTGACAGATTGGAACGTCAAGCATACAGTGTGGGATTATAGGATAACTACAACAAGGGAACATATGTTCAAACAAGCACTTGAAAATCGCAGTGTCAACTACATACTTATTGGCCAACCGATAATTGTAATCTTTTAGATTTTTTCACTACAAAAGGTACCGGCTAGTTAATATACAGATATGAGTATATATTCTTCCTTCGATCTCTTTTCAGATCACTTTTCTATTATTTTAACTTTCGGTGATCCGCTTATATACAGAGAAGAACAAATACATATATGTATAACCATAAAACATAAACTTAAAAATTCCTTTGAAAAGCCCAATTGACATCAGGAATGCAGTACGGTATCTAACGAACCAAATACAAACACCAGCTACCTTAAGCACTCCTGTTCTTAAATATAAAAAAGAGTAATAAGAATTATTCAGTATCAGTCCAGCAACTTGTCTTAGAAAAGAGAAAGCTTAGAAGAAGGTGGTTCCAAACCGGGAACACTTCGGATAAAAAACTGTTCAATAATAAAATAAAAGAATTAAAAAAACTTTTAGAAGAAATCAAAAATAAAACACTCAATAATTATTTAACTAAACCATCACCCTTAGCAATTGATGACTATCCCTTGTGGATGTGTACCAAAAATATTAGGCCACCGAATAAATATATTCCTCCGGTGAAACATGGTAATGGGTCATGTATGAAAGATCATAAATAGACGTTGAATTTATTTTCTGAGTACCTGGTAACCGTGTTTAAGCTGAACATAAAGGCAAACACGGACAAGGATATAAGAAAACAACAATAAACTAAATAGCAAATTGGAAGAAAATAATAAAAATATCAGTAATAAATTAGAAGAATTAAATAAGAATAACAGAAAATATTGATTAAAGTTCAAATTTCAGATGTTCACCAACTCATACACTGGCAGTACAGTTTTCAAGAACTCAGCAGTATGCTCTCTATATTTGATAGTCATTGAGTTGTCCTATCTGCTTTTGTTGAGATATCTGTATGAGTGTGGGTTATTTGATTTCATCTGTGTGCTTATTCGTGTTTGTGTGTTCGTGCGTGAGCATGTGAGAGGGTGTGCATATATTTTGGTACTGACTTGTATTTTTCATCTCACATATATATATATATATATATATATATATATATATATATATATATACGTATATCTGTGTGCGTATGCGTGTGTGAACTACTACTACTTTATATTAATTATTTGTGCACGTGCATGTGAGTATATTTATTACGTTTAGCTATGTATTGTTAATCGTACGATTCGTTTATTTTCTTTTTTATCATATTGTTCTGTGCAGTAATTGACGTAAGCTGCTGCATTATCAAATTGTAAAATAAATAAATAAGCATTAACTCGAAAATTCGATGTTCTAGAAGAGAAACCGAAGAAAAAACTTAACAAATGTCAGGTAAAGATAGAAGATTAACTAAACAATTTCAGAATTCAAAGAAAAAATCTCTAATAAATTAAATACGGTAGAGGATGGTCCAGGGGTCGCTGGAACAGATGCCGGAAGGATTGTAGAGGACGAGAAACTGGTCGGCTCATCAATATGTCCGCATAGTATGCTGGGAAGCGGGAGGAGATCAGTAAGAACAAAGGGCATAACAATAATGACGAAGATGTCGGAAAATAATAATGTTAGGCATGGCGATATCATAAATAATAATAATAACGCTAGTAGGGTAGATAGTTATGAGGATAATTATAATTTAATGATAATAGCTATGAAAATATTAATGATAACGATGACCATCATACAAATAAGAATACCCCTTTAGCATATACATATAAAATTGAAAATTTTAACAATAATGGAAAAGCACGTCACGGAAGAGGAAAGGAATAAATAAACGATATGGGATTTATATGAAATGAAAGACAACGAATTATAGTAGAATACGTAGCCATCGAAATATTATAATGCATAAAGAGAAAAGAAAATTTAAAACTAAAATTAAAAAAAGCTGAAGACAACACAAAACAAAACAGCGGTAAGATACAGGATTTAATAATACAATGTCCGTAGCGGTAAGATACCTTAACGTAAATAATTTCTGTCAGTTGGGACACTGTTCCGGTTGCGGTTTCCGGTCGTGGAAACATCAGTGTACAAAAAATTAACGTAAATAATAAGCAAGCCGAATTTTCCCTGATAACGACGTTGCCAAACTAAGTGTAATGCGCAGAGAATAAAATAAATTCTATTTTGAAACGTATTTGTCCGAGCCTAAATGAAAATATGTACATAACTTGTCTAGTCTTATATATAGAATCTGAAATAATCGTTAAAGGCAAATAAAGTTATCATAAAACGGCCTGTGTATGAGCATGGGGTACCGCTTCCACAGTGTGCAGTATGCTAGTTGCCTTGCGTTTGAGTTGGTGTGGTAGAGAGTAGGATGTATCGTGCTTTGTCTTCGGTTATTCTTTTAAGATTTCGTTGATTTTCGAAGACTTTCGAAGACTTTCGAAGACTTTCGAAGACTTTCGAAGACTTTCGAAGACTTTCAAAGACTTCCGAATGAATTTATTGATTTTGCGCTTATTATTTGAGGGACCGAATTTAATTTTCCGTGTGGAATATTACCGATTTTAGTCTGAAAACTTCCCGCTATCGTAATGTATTGATTATTTATTCCGTCAGTTTCTTTCTTCTCGAACTATTTCATGCGTATATTCATCTATGTTTATGTTCCATTTATCTACTCAGTATTCGTGTAGCGTATGCCACAAATCTGCTTTAGTCATGCAGGGAATATCGCGTTATTCATTAGAGTTATCCGTAACGGGCGCATCTGCTTATAATTCTCTAGTCTATTCCCATCCGGTTATGTTACTTAGCTCTTCCGGTCGAGTTTTGTATTGATTATCAGTTTAACATCTTTGAGATGTTGTAGTTTAGAACTTGTTCTTCTTTCTGCGCGAGAGTGAACTTGCAGCTGGTTGTCCGAGAAGGTTTGTTTATGTTGTGAGCTCGACCTGTCTTGAATTCGGCCTGGTATGAGAGTTTATGTTTTCTCATAATTTTAAAATTTATCGGGGTATGCTTCTGATTCGACTTCGGATTTATTATAAAATTATTAGGTTTTTCCAGTTTTCCAAAAAAACAGATTTTTCCGATTTAATCATCTTCGAGTTTTCGTTCCCCGCACTTAACACTCTGGACCCCATCTCTCGTGTCTGAGTGAGATATGGGTGAGCGAATTAATAATATCGTCAATAAATAGAATATTTGGCATAAAAGAAATATGTATTTTTTCAGCTTTTCGTAATTTTTTCAGTGAACTTACGATGATTCACCGAGAAAGGACAGCGAGGCAATGTATATTATTTATTTATTTATTCAATAAAGAATCTTTTACCATCCTGTTTGTTAATTATAGAATATCGTAAGTTATAACAAATACAAATTAACAAACAAATTTAAGTAAAAAAAAATGAATGATTACTTAGAAACGTTTTCGGGTATAACACATCATCAGTTAAAAACACAACTGAATCTATGTGATCAGAAACAAATTATAAATCACAGTAAGGTCCACATAGGAAATAAAACGGTTTACATAGTTTAAATCAACAATTTAAAATATCATAATTGTTATAATGAAATGATGTGCATAGGCTATAATAAATATCGAAGGATATAATAAACATTTAAATAATATAAATGTAAAATATAAATAATAAAAATTTTAAAGTTTTATATTCAAAAGTGGGTTATTATTATTTAGTATTTGGTCGTTTAATATATTAATTTTGTGTTTATTTATATAATAATTTTCAGCAGCTAAGATTGTGACCGTTTTTTCTAATGAATTTGGTGTATGTTTATTTCTTATTAAATGTTCAGCATAAGCAAGTTTTTCTATTTCATTATTTTTAAATGATTTAATATGTTCCCGATATCTACATTAAATTTTTCTACCTGTTTGACCGATATATGCTTTCTCACAATCATTCCAGTTTATTTTATATATACCACTATTTTCATATATATTATTCTTTCCTTTATTTATGGTGATTATTTTATTTTTTAGATTATTATTGGTTTTAAATGATATTTTTAATCCTTGTTTTTTAAACAAATTACTTAATTTGTATACATTGATATTTATAAAAGTAAATGTTATCCATCCATTTTTGCTATTAATATTATTTTTCTGTTTGTATTTCAATTTTAATTGAATTTTTTGTATTCATTTTTCTATTATTTGCTCAATGTAAAAATTATTTATTGCAATTGCTTTTAATATTTTTATTTCATTTTGTTTTTTATTTGAATTCATAGGAGCGTTTATTAATCTGTTTATAACATGTATGAAATATGAATGTTTATGTTGATATGTCCAACATATATATATATATATATATATATATAGGAAACAAACAACCAATGACATTATAATAAACAAAACATCAAATGATCCCAATCAACATAAACATTCATACTTCATATATGCTATAAACAGATTAATAAACACCACTATGAATTCAAATAAAAAACAAAATTAAATAAAAATATTAAAAGCAATTGCAATAAATAATGATTATAATGAGCCACCGAGGGAACCTCCCTGTGGGATCCTGGTCACGTAAAGATACCAGGAAACCTCATGGTCGATCATGCTAACAAAGAGGCACCAAAAATGCTTCCGGTACCACGAATTCAGATTCCACCCGATGATGTCAAGGAAGCGAGTAAAAACCTTTTTTGAAAATTATGGCAGAAAAAATGGGCGGAACAACAGAATCCATCATACCTACATGCGCAGTCAAACCATCAGTTCGCGATTGGAAATTTCAGCCAGAAGGTCGAAA
This sequence comes from Icerya purchasi, assembly GCA_039619475.1. Classification (NCBI taxonomy): domain Eukaryota; kingdom Metazoa; phylum Arthropoda; class Insecta; order Hemiptera; family Monophlebidae; genus Icerya; species Icerya purchasi. Next base: position 250,455,277 of record CM077116.1, read on the forward strand.
GGATCAAGTGGTGCTGTGCGGCCTACCTATCGGCCATTCCATCTTCACACATGCATATATATTTCAGAAGCTTGCTCCACTAATTTGTGACAAATGTGAAGTTCCTATTACCATCCTCCACCTCCTAACTGAATGTCCAAAGATCCTTAACTTATGCTCTAGTTTCCCTCCGCAATATCCCCCTTTGTCACTCTTATTTCAGGATTCGCCATCCGTCGCATTCCTTCTCGATCTTTTCAAATTACTAAACCTATTTTATAAAATATAGTAAACCTGCGGGACGCGCTGTACTTAGCGCGGGGAAAAAAAGACATCAAAATAAATCGATTTTTATTTCAAAAATTAGTTTTCATTTTTTTTTTTAATGTGGTGTGCTTTTTCGATCAGTTTGTGAATTTGAGAGGTTAGTCTACATTGAAAAAAACTTGAAAAAAAATTTCACGAACAAAAAAATAATAATTTCGTGAAAAATCCCCTACATCTAATAGTTGTTATAAAGATTATGAACTATTATTTTTTCTCCAAGTTCTATGATGAATCCGCACGGATGCTCTACTTTCGGGAATCGTTTTTTTCTACTAGGCGATTTCTTAGCGTTTTCGAATCCAACAACATTTCATTTCTCTCTGTAGCTGATCATTCTAAATTACGGAGTAACTATTATTTCTCTTCATTTTCAAAAACTGATTTCATTTATCCAATTCACCCTATCTTCTTCCTTGCTACCTCAACTTTCCTTCTTTGCAATATTCACTTCTCGCTGCAATCTGCCGTCTACGCTTTATACACAATTTGCTCCGTCAACGCTTTTCCGTTTCTCACTTATATCTTCTTCACTTTGTCCTCTTCATTTTTCTACTGCTGATCGCGTTTATTTTTTACTGAATATTCCTCTTTCTACTCGTTACTACTCCTTAAAGCGCGCCTTCATCCTTTCCTTCTCTTCTCCTTCTGTTATATCGGCTTTGCATCTTTTCTGCCTACGATCTTTGATCGCGTAAAGATCTAATCACACTCTCCTTTTGTTCCCCAGTTCTTGAGCTAATATCGACGGATCGAAAAAAAAAAAAAAAAAAAAAAAAAAAAAATCGATTTGTGGGTTACCGGGAAGGAGAACATGTTTATTCGGAACCTGCTGGGACAAGTTGACCACATAAATAAATTATAGCCTAAATCTGGCCGTAACATTAATAGAGAATTATTTTGTAACGTAGGCCGCGGACCAAAAGATAAATAAATCATGGGGTTTGTCTAATCGGAAATTATAATATTGCAGAAAAGTTGCGTCGTTTTTATAAAATTCATGACGACCTTTTGTGAAGGGGTCGCGGTGTTTGCATATCCCCGCTGTATAAATCGAGGAGTTGACCTGGTTTCTGCATACTAAATACGCGCACCCTGGACAGCTCCACACCTACTTGTTAATTTCGCACACGTGCCATTTTCCGCGAATGAGAGGTGCAATTAATCGCGTCATACGGCGGTGCGATCTGTGCAAAAAATAAAACCGTATACGTCTAAATCAGCGGCTGCTTCGCGAGCTATTTTTCGCGCGAACCCCTCGTTGTCGCTATGGTCGATGTTCTCGGTCCGCTGTGTATAATAAGAATCAGTTGTCACGTACGATTCATTTGTACGTAAAATTATATCCTACGCTTAAATTAACTAGTGTAAATATTTTCTCGAAAATTAATAAATTCCATTGGTATTATGAAAGTGGCTGCATTAGCGCTACCGTATTTACAAGTCAGCGTTGGTATGCCTGGGGGGGGGTTAAGGGATTCAACTTAGACGTATCGCGGCTTACAGTTTTAAAAGTAATTCTACCGCGAGGATTAATTTTAAATTAGAGGTCTCTGTTTTAAGAGATATAACAATCGGTTGACGCATGGGAACGAGGCGCGTTTAAATAATATTCTCAATCCAAGTACCGGATTTTAAGTTATTTTCGTAAAAAGTTTATCCGGTTAAGAGAACTATTTCTTTTGCGGAGATAGAGAACGACGATATACTCATGAAGCTGTGTTCCGGAAGTAATTGAAGTACGCCTTGAATGCACTACGACAGACGCAATGAAGAACGTAAGAAAAAGAATGGAAATTTCGGGTGGGGGACTGTGTGTTTATAAAAAAGTACGTATTCTCAAATAAAGTAAGGCAGCTCATGTAAAAATTAGAATTACTCGATATCGGACCGTTATCGTCGAGCGTTTGGGTAACAATGCGTATTTTTTAAAAGACCCGTAGAATGGGGATAACTTTGTCATTTGAGGCCCGCGTAAAATCTTGCGAAAGTTTAATAAAGTTTTTTTCGAATAATTATGTTATGAAGACGCCGGTTTATCAGATGCTGTAATTTTGTGGTGCTACTTTATCGGGATTTTTTTGCATTAATAAAATTGCGAACTTTTTCCCTTTTTTTTTTTTTGAGATTTGCTTTCCACGCATCATTCTGGATTGATGACCCATTTGTATGTGAGGGGTGGAAAAAATAATTACTATTAATTATTTTGTGATAATGTTCGAGTTTAATGCAACGTAATGTGTAGGTTAGTAGTATGACTAGTCGTTTACAAATAATTCAGTAGATTTTGATCAATATATTTTGGTTAATTTGTATATCTTTTTTCATACTTTTGGCGATTTTTTTTTTTTTTAGTGAATTCTATAGTTCGTTGCTCGTTGTCGAACAGCCTTTCTGCTTTTTTTCTCCTAGTTTTGAGACCATCTAATTTTTATTAATCGTCTATGTTACCCTTAGCATTCTGGTTATTTTTTATATATTATTTCGTTATATAGTCTATTTGGTTTTTTATTATTATTCTTTTGGTGTACTCAACGTCATATTTTATATTTATGCGAAAGGTTACTGAGGTAGTTGTTGTGAGCGTGTTTGTACTGATTCGCGGCTCAACATTTTTATTATTATTCAGTATTACTATCGTTTATTTTCGTTTTCACTCTATTAAATTCGTTTCGCCGTCATGCCGGTATATGTATTGTGTGTACGCTTAAGAACCGGATTTTTATTTTTGTTCTTAAATTTTTACCACCGTTTTTAGAACGATATTTTTGTTAGATCGTTTGCGTCCGCCTTGGGGAATTATGGAGGTTGTCATTTTTTAGGTACGATTTGTATGTAATCTGGGTGCTATCAAGACGCCATGAGCAAGTTATGGATAATTTTTGTTGTTTTGTTTTGTTTGGATTTGACGTTAGTAACTTCTTCAGCAGTCACACGGCCGCCGTGTCTTGTATCTCAGATAAAACCTATTAGTTTAAAACCTTAAACTAGTTGGCTATATTTTTCTGACTACTTCGTTAATGTTTTTCTTTTTCTTTGTACAATCGGTTGATTACCTGTTATACGGGACCGTAAAGAATAATAAATATTTCCTCTGATATTCTTTATTTCCTTTTTTCAGATTTTTCCTTTAGGGGTTGTGCACATAATTTTCTCTGCACTATGTGTGCACCCCTTATCCTCCTTGTGTGAGTATATTTTTCCGCTTTGTGTATGTAGTTTCTTAAGAAATGTGTGGTGCTTGTGAGCATACTATTACGTTCTTTCTTCCGTTCTTAAATTTATTTTGCTGAGCGACTAATCCGTGTATTATAGGTAATTGTAAGATTGTTAGAATTTCTGCAGTGTATTAGAATTAGTTTTGGGTGCAATCGGTTCGTTTCTTGACTTTGATGTAAATTTTGCTGGCATTTCACCAGATTCGTTATCCTATCGTGAATTATAAATCGTGTCATTAAATATTCTGTGTATATTTAGTTGTGAATTTCTTGTTTTCTTTTCGTTTCGGATTTTTGTCACCAGCCATGCGGAGTCGTGGTGTTGGTGAACGTTTCCTGTATTTATTGCGATACGAATTCGGTATTTACGGTGCTATCTGACGATGATGTCGAGCTAGAAATTATTCTCTGGTTAAACTAATTAATTTCCGATCTCTCGGCATCAATCCTATTATTTATCGTTGTCCGAGAATACGGCCGATATATTTACATGGCCGAATTTATAATTTCCAAGTCTCGTCGGATTTCGGAACGTGTTAAGGGCTGTGTAAGTGTCCTGGTATGTGCGGTCTGCCATAACAGGATAGCGACTGTCGGCCGCGTGAACCGTGTGAGATCAGCGTTGTAGCGGCTATATGGTATTTTAATTGATAAGATTTTTGGTAACGTACCGTTAGTTTGATTAGATAATTAGCGAACGGATTTAGTTGAATAAATGTAGTTCAGTTACCGTTAAATGATCGAAACCGATGGTCGCCGATATTCTTTGAGTGACCGTTCGGTTTTACACTAGTCTACGCAACGTTGTGTGTTGCAGTTTGCGATATTCTAGTCGTCGTCGTCGTCTAAAAGTGAAGAAAAGGTCGGCCGAATAAAAAATTGTTACAAATTTATTTTGTGTCCGTGACTGCATTGCCGTGTAAAAAAATTTCTTTTTGTTGTCAAATATACGTTAATGTTTTGGAAAAAGTTTTATCTTATTGAACACACGTGGTGCGGTACCATCGTAAAACCTCCCGTAAGAGGGGGTGAATACGCCCGTGGTCTTAGTTTCTCGTGTGTTTTTTCTTTTATATTAAAAGCAAGTCCTGTTGGAAACGAAAGGAATTGATTTCGTCTAAGTAGCAGAATTCATTTCAATTGTTAAATTTTGTTGATTCTTGGAGGCCTGGTGTGCAGTGCTGCCTCACTGCTGAATCGTTGCCGCCGTGTGTGCAGTGAATGGAGTGCGCGTGTGAGTGATGGGAAAGCGGAGTTTATGTTTAAGGCTCTGCTCTTCGGCAAACGGATGGTCCCTGAACCTGAAAATTTTTCTTAGCACCTAAGTTCACATTCAAAACTTACAGAGATATACGGATTCGGTATTTATGACGCGGTCTGTTGACGATGTTCGAACTAGAAAATGTAGTGCGTGTAAAGTTTTCGGTGTCTGGAGTGTCCTAATTGGTTGCAAGGAATCTGTGATTAGAAATGCATTTCGGCGTTGGGGGAAAGACTGCGGATATTCCCTTAAGCAGAAATATCATACAGCTCCCCTTCGAACACGGAACAGGAGTAGTGAGAACGAACTGCATGACTCCGTCCACCTCGCAAGCGCAGCCACTGGCGAGGACCCCTTGAGGGGGTTTGCTTTGGCACCATCTGTGTACAGCTGACTGTAGCTGGGAAAAAGTTACATTTTTTCCGCCACGTACTGGGACGGCAGTGGTGACATTCTGGTCCGAGCGATCGCTCAGCAGGGATAGGTCCGCAACAATCGGAGTATCCTCCACCAGGGGAGTTCAACATACCGATGTGTATGGTCAGAGTTCAAGTTAATCCCGGAGGGGATCGTTTGGAAAGGACGGTAGCGGTGTAGCTTAGCTTGGTACCAGTGAAATAGATCTCCGAATTCATAGGACTTTCGGATAACCGTTAAGAGTGGGATACCCGATAGTGAACTGATTTCTAACGATGGCGACATGTGCTCTCAAGATAATGCGTATGGCGGTGTGATGGATTGTGTCAAACGATTTAAGGAGTGATTTGTTTGATGAGGAATAAACTGAGAAACCCATAGGTCAATTTACTTAAAATGAGAGATTTGTACACGGTTAGCAGGAGCTTAGGATCTATGTTGTATTTCGGATTTGACAGACATTTTAGTATATTCAAAGATTTCATGTACTTATTCTTAAGATGGTGAATGTGATGTAACCAAGACATTTTTTCATCAAACACAAGATTCAAGAATTTAATTGTATGGAGAAACGGGAGTGGTGAATTCCTTCGGAAAAGAGTTATGTCGGAATCGGAATGACACAGGCGTCTCTTGTGAAATTTCACACATACGGATTTTGTCGGAGAGAATTCCAGGCCATTGTTATCAACCCATATTTCCAAGTTATTGATTGTTGATTGAAGGATTGATCTTGCATTGGACGGAAGGTCAGAAGGAAAGGATATATTAAGATCATCAGTAATATATAGTATAAACAATGTTACGCTCAGCGCTGAATCTTGCAGTATACCATTTTCGTTAAGAAAGAAAGAATATGTTTTAGAGCCAATTCTTACTCGGATCGCCCTATCAGAAAGGAAATTGAGGATAAAATTGTCCATGCTTCTGCTGATTCCGGCGTTTTTCAGCTTAGTAAGCACACCATATCGCCATACGCGGTCGAAAGCTTTTTCCGGGTCAAAAAAGGCCGAATATAAGTATTGCTTTCTATTTTTTGGGCTGTAAGTATATGCCTTTATAGACTCAGAAAGTGCATAATTGCAGATTTTGATGTACGGCACCGACCTAAATTGCAGATAGGATATGCTACTCACCACTTTTTTCCAGAGTTTTTGAAAGGATTGATATTAATGAAACTGGCCTGTAACTTTGAGGAAGGAAAGGATCTTTGTTTGATTTAATAACAGGGATTATTAAAGCAGTTTTCCAGGAGTTCGGGATGGATGATGAGGACCAGATTTGATTATAAATATGTAGTAGGAAACTTTTTACGGTAGGAGAAAGATGTTTCAGTATGAATGAGTGAATTGAATCCGCACCCGGCGCAGCGTTTCTAGTCCTATTTAGTTGGAAGTCCAATTTATCTATTGAGAGTGGAAGGTTAAACGCTTCATCTTTCCATGGATGTTTTTTGTGCGAGGAAATTAGAAGTGTACGAGGCAGACGAGGAAACATTTGTAAAATGGGGCGCAAAAGCATCCGCCAGCTCAAATTCTATTTGTTACGAACGTCCCATTTATAAGTAAGGAGGGGATTGGAGTGGAACTGGGGTTACCGTTCAGCGCTTTCACCTTCTTCCATATGATAGTACTTGGTGTGTTCTTTGAGATCGAGGAAACAAAAGCTACGCAAGATTTCCGTTTTTGTTATCCCTACAAGCAGGCGGGCTTTAGCTCTGTATTTTTTTAAACCAATTACGTCTTGCTGCGATCTCGTTGCTTTGAACTTTTTGTTAAGTGCTCTTTTCCGCTGGCGTATTGCAGACTTAATTTCTGGACACCACCATGGAACACATCACGCTGAAGCTGTTTTGAAATGATATAAAAAGAGGCTGAGCACCCACTAAATTGTAAATAGCAACTTTCGCATCTGGGTTATCTTAAAATTAAGAAAAAAAAAAAAAAAAAGAAAATAAACAGCGGTCTAAGAATTAGTTACTAAAAGCATAGGGCAAGTTATGCGGTTTAATCATTGCATATTCAGAGTGTAACTACAACGACCAGAGTAATATTCAATATAAATCTATTTTCTTTCTCTGTGCAAACTATTTATTTTAGTGAGTGGTTTGATAGTTCAGTTTACATTATTAAACAATTTTTTAACAAGTTCGAAAATGTTGAAGTGTCCAGGTGAACCATGAAAAATTAACTATTTTGTATTGATACTTTGTAGCTACACACAACGCTTCTTTACTTCTATATTTATACGTGTTTCTGTCGGATGCAACGAAGGCAATAACTGTTTGTTTATATATACTTGTGGTAGTGTGCACAATGGAATTTTTACCGGATAGTCTTCTAATTTGAAATAGTCAGATGTAGATTTATTGCCATAATCGATGTTATATTCCGATTCTTATTATAATGTACTCTGCTGTTTAAGTACTGATTTCGGATTTTCAACAATTTCATAACTAGGTGATACATTTCAAAAGAAACTAAAAAATTAGATTGATGACGAATCATTTATAAAGCCATAGTCGTATACTGTGCTAAGTTATTTTTATAGTAATAGACTGTATTACATTCTGCGGTGTAAAATTTTGTATAAAATAATAGACTGAAATATCGTTGACTCCGTTGACTTATTCTATAATAACAACGGAGGATATATACACCCTGTCAAGAAAGTATCGGGAATTGTTAAATAAAACGAACAATTTTTAATTTTCATCCAAATTTATTTTGTCACCTTCAAAATAACATCCATTCGAAGCGATGCACATATGCCAACGCTTTTTCCACTCGGCAAAGCACTTCTGATAGGCGGTTTCCGGGATGGCCTTTAGCTCTCGCGTCGCATTCGTCTTGATGTCATCAATCGATTCGAAGCGCATTCCCCGTAGCGGAAATTTGAGTTTTGAGAATAGGAAGAAGTCGCAGGGTGCTAAATCTGGTGAATACGGCGGTTGTTCGATGATATTTACCGAGTGTTTGGCCAAAAACTCATTCACAATTATGGCTTTGTGAGACGGCGCATTATCGTGATGGAGAATCCAAGAATTGTCGACCCACAAATCGTTACGTTTACGACGGATAGCCTCTCTCAAACGTCTCAAAACACTTAAGTAAAACTCTTTGGTGACTGTCTGTCCGGCTGGCACATATTCATAGTGTACCACGCCTCGAATATCGAAGAAAACAATCAACATGATCTTCACTTTCGATCGGCTTTGGCGAGGTTTTTTCGGCTTTGGCGCGCCAATTGGCCGCCATTCGGACGATTGCTGGTTCGTAAGCGTGTCGTACTCGTACACCCATGTCTCGTCACCAGTAATTATCTTTTCCAAGAAGGTAGGATCCAAATTGGCTCGATCCAGCATGTCTGCAGCTACCTGTTCTCGGTACTTTTTTTGAAAGAAATTCAGGTCTTTCGGAACAAGCCGAGCCGCAACGCGTTGCATACCCAATTTTTCGTGCACAATCGTACGTACGCTCTCGTGTGACATGCCCAATCCATGAGCCATCTCTCTCAAGCTCACATGACAATTTTCAGCAACGATTTCCTTGATTTTATCGACGTTATCATCGGTCACACTCGTTGAAGGCCGTCCAGAGCGAGGCATGTCTTCGACCGTCTCCCGACCATCCTTGAACGCTCTGTACCACTCGTAAACCCGCGTTTTTGATAAAGCAGATTCACCAAAAGCCTTCTGTAACATTTTCAGTGTATCGGCACAAGAAATTTCGTTCGAAACACAGAATTTAACACAAGTACGTTGTTCAATATTTTCACTCATTGTAAAACTTCGACAAAACACTTCAAGGTCGACTGATTTTAACAGCTGCTGTAAACACACTGGTTGACAGATCGCGCTAAAAATAGGCATCATAATACAAAACAGTTGTACCAACCTGGAAAAAAAAAATTATCTGCCTAGCTATTACCCGGGAGATTTAAATTGACAATTCCCGATACTTTCTTGACAGGGTGATTACCGGTTAAATTCTTTGTGTTACTACTTAATTGAAATAAATAAAACATTGCGTAAAAGTAAATGGAAATATATTTAATACGCAATGAAAAAAAAAATGTATTTATAAGTGACAAATAATGATGAATCAGATATGCTTATATACTAAACAATAATAAAAAAAAAATAGTAGTAGGATTATCTGTATAGAGCGGGTAATGCATTGGTTAGGAAATCTCGTTTATTGTAGTGTACATTTACATTAGGACATCATTTATCGAAGGAATTTATTCATTTTTTTAGGGGTAAACTATCGAATTATTCAGAACGATTTCCACATTTTTGTAAGCTCATGATTTGTCTGACCTTTTTTGTGAATCTACGTTAATAATCGTATTTTGATTTGTCTGAGGGTTAGCGGACGGTTCTATCTCCATCAAATACTTCTCTCAAATTCAGGATTTGTAATTTATTATATTTACCTTTACTCACTATGATATAAAAATATACGTCACACATATTATATAATAAACATGTTAAGAATTGTAGACTGTACTGGGAGAGCATTCTTATGGCTTTTGAGGAGATGAAACTTTCTGACGAGTTTTTGTAATTAATAATGAGACGAAAAGTTTAATAACAAAAAACGAAATTAGCGAGTTGTGAAGCAGTTATATTACTTATAGAGGAACTAAAAAAATTGTGGAAAAATATCATAAATAATTAGAATTTGTTAAAAAATGAAGCCAGGTCTATTGCAAGAGTACTACAGCTGTTATCTGATATTCGAAAGACTTTGTGAATACCAAAAAAAAAAAAAAAAAAAAAAAAAAAACCTAAAAGAAAACGTTCTGTATACCTATATCCTCTGTAAAACATTACCACGTGTCTAGTACTGGTAGAAGAGGAGTAACCGAAGTTTAAACTGAAGATGAAGAAATTGCCAATGGACTCGGATATATGAGTAGAATAGAGCCATTTCACATAAATGGCGGTGATGCTGAACTGACAGGTCAAATATATGGAATACGGTATAACGCTATTGCAAATGGGCGACCCCCCCCCCCCCCCCCAAAAAAGAGTATATGATGGGAACAACGTACATTTTTTAGAATAAAAACAACTTTGGGAGAAATATATTTACGGAAAGGAAGTAATCATGTAAAACTCCCATACAGCTCGGTTTGGACGCTTTTGCTTATGCAGACAAATGCGGATAAGAACGAATATAAATACAGTTGTAGATAACGAATTTCGGTGTCGATAGAAAAAAAGTCGGCTGATACAGTCAACTACCGCGCGATTGCTGATTTTTATCAAACAGAGAAACAGAATATAATATATACTGGCAAACAAACATCTTCATTACCGTATCAGGTGATGAACTTCACTGTCCTGCAAAGAAACGATATCAAATTTATATGAATTTTAAACAATTTATGGCAAGAAAATTCGATTAACGTGACGCAATATGCACAATTTAACCGAATGCATAAATTTATTTTAGCTGCAATAAACGCTTTTTCTAAATGTAATTGCATCATTGTTAATTCAAAGAAAAAAAAACAGACTGGCGTGATAGAGTTCAGATTTTGGAAAAAATTTTATCTGAACGAGATAATGACGTAATTGAACATTTTTATTGCGGAGTTCTACAATTCGCAAGTGCAAGAGTTGTTTTAAATCGTCATAATATCAATCCCTACAATATTCACTTTCCGCTTCAGGTAAGTATTATTGAATACGGGGTTTAATGGAACGTTGAAGAATTGGCTCTGGGAAGAATTTACCGCTAATCAGAATAAACGATGGCTGCCTCATTGCTCGGGCTAACAGAAAAACATGACCGAAAAATCTGTCGAACAATAAAATTTCCACATGCCAACGTAAGTGAATGTTGAAATGAATTGGCACTTTCCCGAAGCAGATTTGAAATGACTTGCTCTTCTCGATGTTCTAATATTTTCTTTTCTTTTTAAATCTCTATCGGTGCCAACAGCGTCTAATTACAGCACACCTCAAATATCGTAACCAGCAAAAGACGTTCACACCTCGCCATGTTACGCAGAAAGCATTTCTGCCCGCATGGGAGATCGCAATGTGACCGGGAGCCCAGTGCTCAGTCGAGAACGGACGAGAAAGGGAAGAATTATTCACGTCAATATGTATATTTGCAATTTTCACGCACACTGCAACAGGAATCACAAAAGTACACGCAGCGACTAGAATAAAATAAAAGAAAAAAAAAAAACTATTCCGGATTGAACGACAGTCGTACACTCAAAATGGGAAATAATTTATGTATCGGACGGCGATAGGGCGACTCGGTGAACAACGGGTCGGCGTTCGAAAAAGACCAGCGGCACACAAGGAATCGCAACACAGAGGCAGCGTTGCGTTGATAGGATAAAACGGTAACAACGAACATTCATCGGTCAGCCACTCATCTCGTAAGCTTGGCTCTAGAGATTCACTTGTACCAAGCTAACGGTAAATTACCGAAATCAAATATCAATTACTGTAACCGGCTATCTGCCTATCAGCCGATCTGTCCTACACACATATTTATACACACGATGTCAACAGACGCTGGCCTGTTGCCGCCCGGACACACTTACACCAAGACACTTACACAGCCTTAACTCCACACGTGTCGAAATTTCGACAGAAATCCGGAAAATACATCCTCGGTCGTGCAAGCGTCCCGAACCGTATTCTCCGCTGACGACGATAAATAATAGGATGATGTCGAGAGATCGAAAATTAATGATTTTAATCAGAGAATAATGTCTGGCTCGTGTAAATATCGAATCCGTACCAACGTGTTGAGAAAAATGTTGCGGTAAACATGGTGAATGATGTAGTGGCGCTACTGAGAATGCTCCTGTGTTCCTAAGCGCGCCAAAAGTTTTAAATCGGGTAATGTTATACGTATTAGTAAAGTTAAAACATTTTTAGAGAAAGGATATACCGCTAACGGGACCGGTGAATTCTACTTTTCCCAAGTAAACTGCCAGTTGCTACTTTTTCCTCGGAAGTTTCGTAATTAAATATAAATTTATTTGCTTGCGTTGCCCAATAATCAAATGAAATTTATTTTGGAAAGTTAAAAATGATAGCAAAAAAAAAAAATGTAAAAAGCGCGCGAAAAATAAAAAATGAAAATCAATCTTCCATACACATAATTGATCACTAATGCGCATGTTGCGTGCGATTACGGTTAGGCATGAAAAACTGTTGGAAGTAAACATAATCCGACGCACGATGGACAAATGGAGGTCATGCTTCAGTATATAAAACATAAATACATCAGTAACTAGATTTTTTTATAGTATACATATATAATAATCTTAAAATTTAAATAAAATTAGTAAGCTGCAGTATTACATCATCATCATCATTTCCCCTCAACCGTTTGGTTCGTGGGCAACATGGCTTGTACAGCGTCTTTTATCTTATCATAGGTTTGATCTTTTTCATATGGCGTCCATAAATCGGGTTCTTGGTCTTGCTTTTCGTAGTTTCTCGTTTTCTTTTCCTTCTAATAAGTTTTTGAGCCGTTTGACTGATTTCGTTTCTTCTCTTTTCAATGGTATTTAATATATCCTCGGTTGTTATTCTATCCTTTCGAGAAGACCTCCTTGTTTGTGACTTTATCCATCCGTGAGATTTTTGGCATCCTTCGATAGCATCATATTTAAGGGCTTGTATTTTTAATTTTTCTTTTTTTTGGCACTGCGCAGGTTTCACGGCCGTATAAGGTGGCCCTTCAGAAAAATTTTTTAATGAACAATTTCCTTATATTACGAGTATGTAGAGATACATTTCTCGAGATATAAGGGAAGATTTATATTTTTGTTAAATGCATTTTTAGCTTTTGCTATTCTTTTTCTAATTTCCTTTTCTGTTTTTCCGTCTGACGTTATCAAACTTCCAAGGAAATTCTGCTACACTTTGCATACTGTTTTTCCGTCTAGGGCTATATCTAAAGTTTCCACAGGATCACTATCACATTCGTACACATACTTGAACTATTTGCATCCGTAGCATCATATCTTCTGTTTGTAACAAATATCATATCATTACGTAGGCTATACTAAACAGTTTCACATAATAGATTTTATGTAGTATTTTTAAACATAAATAAAAATTTATAATTTACATTATGTACTTAATACCCTTCAGCAATATTACCATACTGATATACCACATTTGATACATTTTATACTTCTTTAATGAAAATTTCAATATAAATTACACACTTTTTTTTTTTTTGGTGTTTGCTTATTAGAAATTTTACGTTCATAATAATAATAATAATAATAATAATAGCAACTTATTTTTTTTATTTAATTTAAGAATTAATTAGAACTTATATGAAATATAAATTTAGACCACATATGCGCGTAATTGCGCAAGTTGTAGAGATTACTATTATAACTTAAAATTTACAATTTATACGTTATGTCCGGTAGCTATTATATAGTCGCATAAATTTACTTAACATAACCGAAATAGTTGAATTTCGCAATAAAACACAACTTAATACATGGCGACTGTTTACAGAGCGGCTATGTTATTTCATCTTTCGAAATAACACAAATCAATAAAAGGAAATGAAAGAAAAAAAAAAAAATAGATAAATAAAAGAAACGAGAAACATCTTCTTGCTCGCTCTGTACTAGGGGACTTAAATAAAGAAATATTTGTAAGTGATATCAAATTATTTCAAATTAACTGATATCAATAACTATAATGCTTACAATTCTATGCAACAATATAAAATCTTAAAATTTTAAAATTTATCATACAACCGTAATCAATCACAAATTTAATTACAGATGCAGAGCCGTATTTGAGGGGGGGTTTTCCGGGTTCAAATCCCCTCGAAATGTCTCCGAAATCATAACTACTTAAATTAAATTCAGAATAAATTTATTTTTTTTCAATTTTTGACAAAAGAAAAGAAAATTAAAATTTTTATGAATTCTATGGAAACGATTATTTTTTATTTATTTTTACTGTAGTGTTCAAATATTGTATATATATATATATATATAGTTATAAAAATATTTTCCTATCCCCCCCCCCCCCCCGAAATTTTGGTCTATATACGGCCATGTACAGATGTACTTATAACCGAGCAGGCAACTGTTCATTCACAAACTTATACCCACTCATACGTACAGTTTACATAAATGCAGCGACATCTTAAACAATAATCAGTTTTTTTGAATCGGCTTAAAGTATTATGCTAACTGCATTGTTACATTCGGCCCAACTAAACCCCAAATATATATAAACTAAAAATAAGATAAGTAATAATACAATAATAATCATAACAATACCGCACCTAATTATACTAATAATGATATGAATATTTCAATATTTTACAACAGACCTCTTTTAATTAACATACACACGTGAAAAACAGGTGACCTTATAGATATATATGTATGTACATAAAGTAATGATAATAATAATAATTATAATCATCATAATAATAACAATAATAATAATCAAATATTTTCTATTATTATTATTATTATTATTATTATTATTATTATTACTGTTATTACTGTTATAAAATTCACAAATGCGCCACAGTGAAAGTGAAAAAGTAAAGGATATAATGGAAACTTTTAAAAGTGATGTCTGATAACATTTCTACACGCTTACAATAATGCTTTCTCTTTGATGTTTCGTGAACAGCTAAATAAAATACAGCATTAAAAACAAATTAATTTTAATTCACTTACGATATATACTCGTATTATTTTTAAATCACGCCGTAATTAAATTTAGTAAGTTGGAAGTAGGTCCAACATCAAAGGGCCTTCGTCTTGTCCGTAGATTTTCATAAGGAAAATAAATATACGGCCGACAGGGACAATTTAAAAAACAAAATTACTCGCAAACGAAGCAAGCTCAACCCTTCGCCCCCATCCCCCCGGTTTTCGTTCAACAATCAGGAGCGTTTCATTTAACAAAAAAAAAAAAAAAGGAACGGAGAATTCAATTGTCGTCAGTTTAATTTTAAAATTTATTGCCTTTTTTATTATCGAATTTAATTTGAAATATCGACAAATAAATGCGAAATTAACGTGATCGTAAAATGGAAGACGATTAATGAAAAAGTGGAAATTCGCGTAATAAATTACAGAATAAATATCGAATAAAACGAAATCGGAAGCTGAATACTTTTGTCGCCTGTTTTTCTCTAGCCTATTTCTCTCTCTCACTCTCTCTCTGCCTCTGCTCCGCAAACGAAGAAGTGTTCGAAAGGGATGGCGGTTTTATTATTTTTTCCGTTTTTTATCAACTAAGAAAACGGTGCGTTTTTGACGTCGTCGCGATAAAAGTCGGCAGCCGACTGTTCGCGGCGCAATTTAATTAGAGCCCTTTACCACGTATTTTCGCTACGGAAACTTTTAATATTCGGTTCAGGCTGCCGTGGCAATATCACTCTTAAAGCAGGCTGTGCGATAAAGAGCGAAAGACAGCTGCTACCATTAATCTCATTCATTGTGTTGCCTGTTGACTAGCATTTCTGATAGAGACCGTATTGAAAGTACCATATAGGCCTTCCGGGTGTTAACAGTTGAACAGCGACAAAATTGAATAAAGCAATCGGTAGGGGCTATTTTTAAATTACGCATTAGCTCATGCGAAAGAGAGAGTACTGAAAAAAAATCTATTCTGTCCGAGATCGTCGTTAGAGAAGCGATAATTGCGAGCAACGTTAAATAGAACAGAACACAGCGAAAATAAGTTAAAAAGCCCAAAAAAAACAACCGGAGATGATATTGAATTATTCGACATGATTCTCGTGCACGTTTTCAGGTAAAACACGTATTATCGCGCTAATTTTGTGCGAATTTATAGGCTCCCTTTTAACGTTCTTGGTTCAAACCTGTTTAGCATCTATCTCATTAAAACCGCTTATTTGGCGTCAAATTTTCTTCTCCTTTTTTTCGCTGACGACATTTACTCCACCCACCACAACACTCCCTTTCAATTTCTCGGAATTGGCGCTTTGTGCCTAGGAAAATTCCTATCCTGTCCCTTATTTTTCACCGTCTTAGTTCATTTTGGCCGTATACAATTTCCTTTAATAGTCTGCCTTATTTCTCCTTTAACTTCAGCGATCTCTGCCATCCTCCCAGAGTATTTATTTCGCCTACACTTGCAAAATCTCTCCCTCCAGCTGTAATTAAACAGGAATTCCACAGTGTTGTCAATTCTCTCTTCCCTTCTCATGTTACCATTTTCACTGATGGTTCTAAGGGGCCTGATGGCGTTGGTGCTTCTTTTATTCTTTCAGACTATAACTTTTCTGAATCCTTCTGTCTTCCTTCTTTCTGTTCCATATTTACAGCCGAGCTAATGGCTATTTTACGCTCCATTATTTTTATCTCCTCCAATCGTCTTTCTTCCCAGTTTCTGATCATATCCGACTCCATGAGTGCTCTTCAAGCCATCTCTTCTCCTCTTCCTAATCATTCCTGTGATTTTACTATTCTCCGCATGCGTTCTCTCATTCGGACTCTTTCTTCTCTCCATGGGATCCATATTGACTTGCTGTGGGTTTCTGGTCATTATGGCATCTCAGGTAATGAGATGGCTGATTCTTTGGCTCGGGTTGCTGCTTCTTCTACATTCTTCTTCAAAAAAATCCCATCTTCTAATCTTTTGCCTTTGTGTAAATATTTCCATCTCAGATTTTGGTCGAATATGTACCCTTCCTCCTTTTCTAATTGTCGCTCTTTTTATCTGTCCGTTCAGCCTAATCTTCCTTCAAATCCTTGGTTCCTTCACTTCCTTGTTCTGTTGTTGTCTCCATTGTGCGTTTGCGCTTTAACCATTCCTTGCTATCTTTTTCACGCTTTCGCCTCTCGTTGACCTCTTCCCCATGTTGTCCTCTCCATTCAAATGATGCGGTTGTTTGTGACGCCGATCACGTGTTCTTTGACTGCTCTGCTCTTTCGGTGGAACGCTCGACTTTATATTCCCACTTGCTTGGGCTGAGGCTCCTGCTCCTTTTTGTGCTTGTTATATCCTGTCTTTTCCTTCTACACTTATTATCCCCTCCATTGTTTCCTTCTTATTAGCGATAGCCGATCGCCTCACTATATAACTTTCGTTTTCCCTTAATTGTTTCTGGGTGAAGGTCCTCGGTTGACGAGCCCAATTAAAAAAAAAAAACAAAAAAAACAAAACAAACAGCTCTATGGCTAACTCTTAATTTCGGAACTCTTTTAAAACTTCAGAAATATTTATCTTTCTATTTTCTCCGATAAATTTTCTACTGTTATCTTCATTATTCTTTTGAAATAATCTCTCCTTAAATGATGGTTCAATTCGCAAGCTCCTTTCGCTGCTTAGAAGTACTTTTTTAGATAGCCGTCGTTCGTTCCTAGTGTCATATGTACGTATCATCAGTCAAAAGGCTCAACCATATTAAGTCCGTTTAGCTTACGGATTGGGGAGGTGTTCATTGTATTCTGCTCGTGTTTTATAAATCCGAGATTTATTCAGGATTATTGCTCCTTCATAATTGTTCCAGGTCTGCACTTTCAAAACGTGCAAAATACTTGCTTCTTTTATCCTTGCTGTTCAAGCTGAAACCTGTATTTCTCTTCTTTTCATTCAATGTTCCTACTTACTTCTACCACTTCCCCATTATTTTCCCTTTTCCTCACTTATTTCTTTTTACTCCCACATCTTATATAATCGGCGCTATCCCGCTAATAAAACACCAATTCTGTCCCCGAGTTTTGTCTACCTCCTTCAGTTTTCAACAGTCTTCCAACAACTAACAACTAAGAAGTAACCCCGATCACACAATGTTTCAATACTTGCTGCTTTCAACGGAACAAACTTCTTTCCACTCCAGTCTTTTATCGAACAATATTTTTGTTCCCTTCAACCGCTTGGAGTTGTTATTTAGTAATGTTTTATAAGCGGGATTCTTTGTTACATGCCGCTTTTTGCGAATTTTTCTTTTCTCCCTTACTAAATTTAAGACGTGCTTTCGTAGATTAGATATTATAGCTGGAGACTTAGTAGGAGGGGATGATTTCCATGCCATGGTTCGGATGGTTTCAGTTAGGTACTGAACTGCTATATATTTATGTCTCGTTCATTTTATAGAGGAATGTTCGAATTCAGCATTTTATCCACTCCTTCTTGAAAGTTGTCCCAATCCGTTCGTTTATTATATAAAGAAGGAGGTTTTTTTTTAAGTCAAAACACGTGTTATCCTAAAATTAAGCATCGATATTCCCCTTGTTATGAAAAAATCAATCGCGTCGGGAGCTTTATTTATATCTGTTGGCCAATATGTTGGCCTGCCAGTAGCCGAGCACCTAAGGTTTCCAATGTGCATAACTTTCCCCAATTGAGACTACCTTTTATATTGGTGAACTTTGATGCCCAGCGCGTATTCTTTGCATTCCAGTCACCGCCTGCATTGAACCTGTCACCTAAGCTCCGAAAATATTCCCTTAATTTTTATTCGTCAAGTGTACGGTTTGGTGGGCAGTAGCTATCTGAGATCGCAATTTTTCCATTTAAACAGTACACCATTATACTAGTAGATTGCATTTCGGTGCTCGAAATTTTACTCGGCTCGTAATGTTTAATACTATTCTTGATTATACATATACTTTATTTTCACCATGCGCTGTGCGATCAGGTCTTATTTTTCGGTACGTGCGATAAGTCGGACCATGGAAATATGATTTCTGTGTAAAGTGTGTCTCAGAAAGAAGTAGAATATCAATTTGCTCAGTATTTAAAAACCGGTCGATCTCACGTCTCTTTTACAGAGCCCCATTGGCGTTCCAGAGAGCTATTCTCAAAACGACGAAGCCATTATTTTATTAATTTGTTTGCTAATGATGTTAGCAGATTTAGAACAGAATGGAATTCTGCTGCAAGAACTGAACATTGTTTTAAAATCATTGAAGAAGGTTGTTAGCGTATTTTGGAGATCACAGTTATTATCTCAATGTTTACACTAGGTGTGAACTGTTGTAATTTATGTTATAATTTACACCGTATTGATATTAGAGTTATCAGCGCACTAGTTTTATTTCGTTTTTTTTTTTGTTACCGCTTCAGCAAACTGGTTGATTTCTGTACTGTTGCTGGTTACTCTTAAATCCCGAACCTATCTACATTGCTATTTCCAGCTTTATGTTTAAGTTCATATAATTTTTGATTTATTGTACATCCTTTGTAGTTGGAAGGATGGTCCCTTTCACATAACGCGACCTTTGGCGCAGTGTTTTCATCCTTTTTACACTCTGTGAACTTGTGGTGACCATCACACACTTAACACACCTGCATGGTCGATTATAAAAAGTTCTGGTGTGGCCCCAAGACTGACCATGCAGACACTGTTGAATTGTTTTTTAGGGGAGTGAGGAGCTTCGACCTTTATCTTCGTGTAAAGTAAATAGGTTATATTAAAAATTTCTTTAACGTTGTCCGTGGGTTCAAGGTCAACGAAGTATAAGGGAAGAGGCTCTTTAGTTACCTTATGTCCTAACACTTAATATATTTCGAATAACGAACAATTTTAACAATTTTTCTTTAAGAGTCTGCTTAATTTCCTCGTCCTGGAAAAAGTGGTAGAGGTGTTTTATTACAACTTGGTAGGACTTTTCTTGTTTTGGTATGTGTGATAATTAACATCTTCTTTTTCGAATGTGGAGACGAGTTTCCGGTAATCGTCAGAAATTCGAAACGTTAAACATGAAACCCTACAACGTTACTTGTAAGATTTGTTTCCAAACCAGTCTACTGATTACAGTCTGTGGAACGCAGTTATAGGCCGGTACAATATTCTTCTCCTATAGGAAAATCGGACGGTACATGGGCCAAAGCTGACGATTAGAAAGCCGAAGTATATGCTAAATACTTTAGCGAAGTCTTTAAACCTAATTCAAAGGTTAGAAGCTCGGACGATGTATCGGAGTTTTTAAATTCCCCGCTGCAGCTTAGTGTCTCCATTACGTTAATATCCACAAAAGAAATTCAATATATGATTCAAAAATTAATCATTAAAAAAAGAAGTTCTGATCACGATCTGATCACCAAAGAAGTGTTGTTAGAACTGCCACGCAAAGCTATTTTGTTTATCACTAATATATTTAATGCAATCCTGCGCCTGCAATAGTTCCCGCTGTCATGGAAGCTGACACAAATAGTACTAATTCCTAAATCTGGAAAGTCACCAGAGGATGTAAACACCTTTTTTTCGCCGTGTAAATATTTTTGAGCGGCAACATGTCTAAATCAACCTAAAATCATGCCACTTTCCGTACTTCATAAAAAGCCGGGGTATTAGTTAGAGTAATGTTCAAAATGTATCAATAGCGAGCTCGTCTGATTTCGATTTTACTGTTAATTATAAGTCGCTGATGATCGTTCGTGTGTTACCGTTTTTAAAGTCTAATTCATGCAACGCCACTTGTGTATCTAAGTGCTATAATTTTTTTCATACGGCATGCAATTCAAAGCCGGTCGTTACGATTTTTGAAGTTTCTCGTGCTTTATGTGTTTTTTGTTATTAAATTAATTTGTGGCTGAATATACGATAAAAAATACACGCGTTCTTCAGTATGAAATAAGATCTAGTCATTTTGCAGTAACTTTTGCATTTATTCATTTATCGACATCGGGTTAGGCTTATTGCATTTGCATTAAAAAAAAAACATAACTATTCTCCAAAACATTTTTTCATACGGTTTAGTTGTTTTTTTTTAGACGAATTGACCATCTCACACAAAAAAAACAACAAAAACTAACTAGTTTTTTTTAATTAACTTATTTTTATCTTATTTTTCTGCAGGGTCGCTACCTTCTTGTCGTTTGTGGCACCCAAAAACTTATTTTGCTTGGACTATATGGTCAGTTCGTTACCGTAGTGTGTTGGGGGTGGACCGGCATGTTTAATTTTAAAAACCGAGATAGTACAGTTGAAGTACAGTTTGAAATTTGAAAGTAGATTCTTTCGGTGCTTTTCCCTCTAGCGAGTTGGTGTTCGAACTACTGGCCGGTTATAGCGTAAAGGGACTGAAGTTGAGAACCTTTCCTTGAAAAAAATTTACAGATTACCGGTCGAAAATACGGCGAGAAACTGGTGAATTTTATAGCCTCGGTGTACATTTTTTGGTTAATTTGAATATTTACTTTCGAATTCTCGGTTATTTTTAGTGGGAAATGAAAGCGGGATTAAAATTAGTAATTTTTGGCTAATTTTTGAAGATTCTATTTGATTATCGGATATGTACGGCGGGATCCAAGGAAGCAAAAAAACCAGGACGGAACAGTAAAAACAATATAAACAGATAGGTTAGTAGCCGCGAGCAGAAAAATTTTGATTAGAATCGTTCGTCGTTATACGGATCATCGTTAGCATCTTTACTGTCATACTAATTGAGAAATAAGCCATATGCCTCATCAACAGATTACCTAAAACACACATGTCATTACAGGGTAAATTTACGCGATACACAGTTTACGCGGTGATTTTGATAGAATTTTTGATTTGCATACTGCGAACTTATTTAACACTGATTTGGGTTTCCACTAAAATAACGGAAAAGCTGAAAATTTTTGATTTGTTCCATTTAAACTGTTTATTTTTTCATTTTATTATTCAGAAAATACACCGTAACTAGTCAAGCTAACGCAGCACATGGACACCCAGAGTTTTTTATATGAAACCTTTCAGGACAGCAAATTGAATGAAAGCCGAGAGTCTGGTTGCAGCTGGCAGAGTATTTAGGACGATATTAGTCTCGGTGATGAAATCTGCCCGCGATGAAAAATTATCGAGGCGTATGCAAGAATGTGCGCGGAACTTATAACGGCAGAACTCAATGAGCAGTGTCTGGCCGGGGAGTTTTTCTATTTTTCTAATAAGAAGAAAGTCGTGCGAAATAGAGATATGTTTAGAAACTCTGCGCTTCGTTCTATGCGGGAGCTACCACGGTTCTGTTGTGAGTTTTACCACTGGCAGAAATGTGCCTCGAGAAAGTTAGAATTGTGCAAAACTCCGTGTCTGACAAAAACGGTTTTCGAAACGGTAGACCGTATTCAAAGTAAGGTTTTTGGCATAGCATGGCTAACCGAGCGACCAGATTCGCGCGATTATTTCCCGGGAAACATAGACATGATGCGGGACCCAAAGAAATACTATCGGACACACTATAATAACTATCAGTGATTCGGGACAAGATCAGTTTGCACGATATACGGATAGACTGCAAGGAATATCGGTTACGAAATTCTACACGGCTTAGAATTCGAAATAGGTTTTTAGACAGCACTGCATGCATCTCGGCGTCCAAAATAGAGATTCTGAACGAGCATGCAGCCGGTGCAGATGCGCATATTGCGAGGTATTTCAAACTCTGGAACTGGACTCAAGTATCGCAGATATAAAATAAATAGTTACGTAGTCCGATTAAAATCTCAAACGCACTGTCAACATTCTCTAAAGGTATGTGGGGTAAAACGCGACAGAACGCATTTTACAAAAAATGAATACGTTGCTTGGGCCCTTATAAGTTGCGTCGCATTTCACGAGATACCTGACCATCAAAAATTTATTTTAAAAGAAACAATGACAAACGAATACAATTAAGGTCTTCAGTTAATTACTTTTTCTATTTTTATTTTATAAGCGCCATCTTTACTGATTACTGTAATAGACGCCAGCTTCCATATCAGATCATGGTATCGAATATTTACGTTTCCTTCTTTTCTGATAATTATTCATTTCATCTGTCTGTTCGGTCTCTACTCCTTCTCCCTATTCATGGTTTCTTCTCTATCCTTCTCTTCGACGTTTTGATGTTGTGTTTCCGTTGTTCGTATGCGTTATGGCCATTCTCTGATTTCGCTTTTCACTGATTTCCTCCCCACACTGTCCTCTCGATCCCGATGATGCAGTTATTTTCGACGTCGATCATGTGCTCTTCGAGTGTTCATCTCTTTCTGCATCTGCTTCGTACTCCTATTTGTTAAGTCTTGGTCTCCCTACGCGTTATTGTGCCTTTTATATCCTGTCTTCCTCACTGATTTTTATCAAAAAGATTTCTGATCGGATTAAAATATAATCGACTTCTTCCCTTTCTATTCTGAAGGTCTTTTGTTAATGAGTCCGGAGAAAAAAAAACAAAAAAAAAATCAACCCGAAAGCTGTTTATTTCAACTTAAAAAATAATTAACCGCATTAGTGCGTTCCCTATCACAGCCGTACACATAAGGTAAATACTAGTGAATTGCGCAGCAAAACTTTGGATTTGCCACCGGGTTGGATCGACCGGGGGACGTAAGACATCGGTGGCTGCCCAATGCTGTTCAATTTCGCACCGTTTACTACGAAACGTGTACCGCGTTGCATCCGGGAATTTCTCTTTAGGTTCTCGCGACACCTAGTGCTCACGTTGCGGTCAATCAATTTCAGAAATTAGCGCGAAGCTCCGAAATCGAGTCAGCTGCAAAAGGTGTGCAATGGGCTAATGAGCGCGCGCTGCGATAAATAGCAACTTGTTACTGGAGAAATAAATACGGCCGGCAACGATGTCAGCGGCAGCAGCGCCATCTGAGCGCTATCAGCGGTTCGCGTAATTTGGTCGGACGACGATAAGGCGCGCATTCCATCGACGGCGGCTCGGTGGCTGGATGAAATATTAAATCCTGCGCCGTGTACGCAGCGGCGGTTCCTTAAGACCGCCGAAATGTCATCGTCGTTTCATCCTTACGTTTCCGCTTTGCGCATGCGCCTCGGCCGATTTTCAGGGCAGGGCCGCTTGCAGCCGAGTGTGGTCGCAAGGAGAAAAAAAAGAGAACTAGCGGGTGTCTCGCTGCCGACGGTTCGCAGTTGGAAAAGAGCGCGCCGGCAGTTGAACTTCTTACACACGTCCTGTCGTAACATTCTCCTTGGGAACCGCTTTTAATCGTAAATAATGCATAATGCGCCCTGTCAGTTTTACCCCACGTACCGCTGTCGGTCTTTCGCGTGGAACAGGCGCGCACCCCAACACCGAATCGGTCGATGTAGATACAGGTCGCACACGAATTAATTCCTGCACTGTAGAACTAGGTATGGCGTTCGCGCCGGCACACATACGGACAAACGAACGCCGCTGACGGCACTGCGCCGGGCAGCGTTAACGGAGCTCCGCCGAAGTACCCCGCTGGGGCCTGAACGAGGACAGAGCAGCGACCGGCCAGGAGCGAGCAGGAAAGATTGAGAAAGGGTTGCTCCATGGAATAATCAGTGGTATAGTTTCTGTATTGTTGGCGGCAGGCTTTCCTTTTATCCTGTTCCGCCCCTCATCCATTTTTTTCCTCTTCACTGTTCTTCGCGGGTTCTCATACAAAGACACGCGCGCGCGCCCGATCAGCCGACCATCCCTGGTCAGTTAGTACGAGAGCGAACTTTCCGATCGAGGAACGTCTGTGCCGTGCGCTGTATCTGGTCGAACTTTTATCGATAATATATATTACACAGCCCTCGTTTATAATAAACTTGTCGGTTTTTGTTGGTTTTTTTTTTTTTTGTTCCGTCTGTCGCCGAACAGTCAGCTTTTTTTCTTTTTCTTTTCTTTTTTTTTTTTTTTTTACCTTTTATTTATTTTCTGCGTAATTTATCTTTCTTTCTTTTTAATTAATATACACGTAATTCTGGTAATGTGTTCAAAGTAGCATCATCGCGATATACTGGTCGTGCTATTGTAAATACATCGAAAACAAATGTTAGCACTTCACGAATAATGGAAAACAAAATTCGTAGAACGACCGAATAAGTAAGTGTTTAAATTGCGGTATTATCGACTGCATCGTTGTTGAAAAATCACGATAAATGAGACTACACTTATAATCGTAAAGTTCACTATTAAATCGAACGAGATTAACTCCGGTAATTTGTTACATCAATCGTCTGAGAATCTGCGGTGTAAAACTCTCTACCTTCGGACACTTTGATAGTTCTACTAAAAAATATAATAGGGTGAAACACATTTCCAATAGTGTTCACTAATAGATATGTAATACGAAAAAGGTATTATAGACTGCATTAGTGACACTTGGAGAACTCGCGCGAAAATTGTTCTCACCGACGATAGTTTACCATAAAAATAACCCAAAAAAATAACCCAAAAAAATAACCATAAAAATAACCCCAAAAAAAATAAACCCAAAAAAATACCCCAAAAAAATAATTCCAAAAAATAACCAAAAAAACACTTTTTCGAAATACTCATTAAATAAAGTAAAATATTCCGGTAATTTCTCATTTTTCTTTCTTTCTTTCTCCCCCCCCCCCTCCCCCCGGGAAAATGGACACTCGTCTGTAAAAAAAAAAAAACGAATAAGGACAGATGTTTTTTTTTTCTTCTTTTTCCTAAAGATGGGAGACATATTCTGCGGAAAAAAGTATTACTAGAATATTTTATTCGCTATTTATTCCGAAGATTTTACCTGGCGATTATTCGGTGTGTAGGCGCGCTACATTTATAATCGTTTTGTGGAAAGTAACACAAAGCGACCACCGCCGCTGTTTTTGTTATTTAATGGATGCGGATGTGAAATATCACAACGTACTGTTGTACACTGCACGGCTTAACGAAACTTTAGACAGAAAGTACTTTTCTTCTATCTTACATGTCAAGTGGGACGCTAAATCCGTTATAATTCGATTAATCCGCCGCAGAATTTTGAAAGTGTATCATGCCTCTACAAATTAGGCTATAGCGTCAAGTTCCGTTATGGAACCACAAAGAACAAGCCATCATCTCTGCATAATTTTATGAACGCTATTTACCCCGTAGAAGCCTCGACATGCGTATTTCGTTGTTTTCGCCGGTTAATAACGTCGTCGAATCTACAAAGTGCTATTTTTCACGTATTGCGATCATCAAGGATAAAAGACATCGAAGATATGTGATACGAACACTTCAAATAAAATTAGCCGAACAGAAATCACTCAGAAAAACGGAACAAGGGCGAGAGAACAGCTGTAAATGAGGTGCATTCTTTTTTTTTTTTTTTGTTTCGGCCCGGCGCAAATGGTCATCAACAAGTAATTTTATCTGAACTTCCCTTCCGTATCATTTTTTTCTCTTCATCATTTTTCGTTCCTATTACTAATTTCTTTTTTTTTTATTATTGCACGATCCGTCAAACAATTAACAAGACTGAAATAACACGTGATTGGCTAACTTGATAGTTAACTGAAGCCGGGCCTTAAAAAAAAAAAAAAAACAACAAAAAAACACGTGAACATTGTACTTCTTTACAGTAGATATTTTGAAACAAGCATAGCCATCTGAATAGCGCATTATGATCCACGAATGCCGAAACAGAATAAACAGGAAGGCTAACTGACCATGTTGTGACCGAGGTGCTATGTGCTGCTACGGAATGCTATGTAGTGCTATTTAGTGCAGTGAGAGTGCTATCGGGTGCTCTTGTGTGCTACGTGGTGACACTCGTTGATATAGGTAAAGTGAACTGCAAATCCCATGTCGTCCGAGATTGTAAGTTGAAGTTTACAATGAACCGCAGTAGTACTGCATAACGAATGGGGACTTCTTCTTCCCAGACGTTTTCACTTTCTTATGTTTTTCCGGGGCGAAATTAAATAGATTGAGGAACATTTGAATCTCTCCCCAATCATATTATAAACGGAAACAGTATTGGTGTGTGGAAAAAGAAGGTGGTGAAATGGCTAAAGGAATGGCGCAAAGAATAAAAAAAGAAACTACGTACGAATTCCTCACACCCAGATAGTTCAATCATGCAGCTACTGATTATACACGTATTTTATGATGTTGTTTTTGTGTCGTTCCTATTTCATCTAACTTACTGTTCGTAATTCATAAAGAAAATATTGTTTGCGAACGCTATCATTATATATACGTATACGTATATATGACTATTTAGAGTGAATGTATGTATGTGTATGGTTTTTCTTTTTTTCTTTATACCTATATATAAGTTAGATATATATTTACTAAAACATATATTAATTAAGGTTTATATAATTTCGATGTATATAATAAGAGTATGTATAAATTTGTAACGTGTACAACCTGAATAAACGATAATAAGAGTGTCGAGTACTCACACAACGGGCATACTTGCTCAGTGAGACCCACAAACTTATTTTAAAATTAGAAAAAAAAAGAAAAAAAAGTTCCTCTGAAGTTAATCATCTTTCGACAAAACTTTCTGAATTATCCGGCAGCTCGACGACAACTTTCGGAATCCTAAAACCGCATCTCTGCTTTTTTACATAATTAAATGTACATTTTTCTTCCCGCATTAAAACAAAAAAATTAAATCATATTTACTGCCGAGAAACACGGCGGTCTTCGTGTAAATTCCCAGTAGTGTTAAAAATTTCGAGGGGAACAAAAATAAATAAAAATAAGCAAAAGTTTAAAAAGAAAAAAAACAATTTTAATTTAGATTAAACAGGAATTATGGAACTAGTCTCGGCAGTTGCAAATGGAGAGGTGGTTTTCTCGCATAGAAACATATCTAGCTTTGGTCTCAAAAAATGTCTCTTGCCGCCAATTCTAATACTTTTTTCCCTTCTGAATCGTCACGTCATTCGTGTGAATGTTCTCAGCAGTTAACCTAGTAATAGTTGACGGGGGAGAATTGATACGTAGCATCAGACCCGAGGATACGACGCGGTAAAACAGTTTCTTCCTGCTTCGGTACAGCGACGAATTTAAATTTTATATTGATTAGCGCAACCGGAATTTAATGTATAAACGTTCGTAAGTGTAATTACAGTTTACAACGTCATGTCTGTTTTGATGTGTACGATTGTGCTTTTTCGAAGAAAAAAGCAAACAAAATAGATTAAAATAAAAAGTAATCGGAAATTTTTTTCGGAATGTCGAAATATTTGAAGTTGACGAATAAAAACTATTTTTAGTTTTTGAAATCTGACTGAGAATTCGAAGTTTACAAATCTTCAGCATTCGAGCAGGAAAATGGACGCAAAACGGCACAAACGATACATCGATCAAACGCAAAAACAAACAGTTTTCCACCTAAAAACGATTTTTAGTAACTACTTTTGTTCCGTTACCTGATCTTAGATTAACTTCTTCAGCAATCCGATTAAAGTTCGTATTTTTAGGACGGAAGTGTATACTTTAAAATATAGTTAAAATTATTAATACTAATTAGTTGGCACGCTTAGAATTATAATAATATAAATCAAAATTGTTTTACATTAGTATTATTGTAGTAAACTCTATAACTGTGAATTCATAAGAACCGTTCTTTTTCCCGTTTCACTTTGAACGTTATTTTTTTCTTTGTATCGTTTTCAATTTACAAAAGAAAAGTGTACCCTACTTCTTAACATCAAGTGGCGGCAACGCAGCAGAGCATTAAATATTTCTTCAGCATTGTGTGTAGATTACGCGTCATTATGTTTCTATTTTTTCTCATTTCTTTCACGTATATTGTAATGATATTGTAATGATACCTGAATTTTAGAAAATAAACATCTCTTCCACCTGCCAAACCTAATTATTCATTTCTTATAAATAAAACTACTTGCAATCGAAACCGGAACCAGTTTTATTTCAATATATTTTAGGAAAGGAGACGCGCATTTATCCTTTTTTTTTTTTTTTTTTTTTGTTCCGATTTCTTTCACCAGTTTACATTAGGTTTTTTTTTTTTTTTTTGGCCTGAACAAATACCGTTCATTTAGGTTCGTTAGAATCGAAGAGTATCGAGGATCTCGGACAATGTAAGTGAATCCAATAAAAACAGAAAGTAAAACCGTTAAGTTTATATTGGAAAACAGTTTGTAATGTTTTGGCGTGGAAAATTAAATCATTAACAAATTAAGGTTAACGGAATATTATTTATCGCTGTCTGATGGTTGTGTTGCATGAAGCTGTTCTCTACAAATTGTTGCACAGAAGCAATATGAATTTCTTCATTTTGCGGACTAGTAAAATTTTTTTCTTCTTCTTATTAGTTGGGTTCGTCAGTGAGAAAGAGAATCAGATTTTTATGAGATGTGAGATAGCTAACGAAAATGTATCAAAAGCTGTCCAAGCAGAAGGAGAAGGAAGGGAAGAAATAAGTGAAGCGCTGTAGGAAGTGTGATAACAGTGCTTGATGAAAGAAAAACGAGTAGAAAAGCGATTTGAAAGCGAAGAGCATTCAAACATTAATCGATTAAGGTCACATCCAAAGAGACTGTTGCAGGGATTACGGGGATAACAGAAAAGCGAGGGGTGTTCAAAGCGCAGGTGACACATCGCAGGGACATTAGAATGACGCATAGAAGGCAAGTTAAGGAATCAGCGATAGAGAGAAAGGGAAAGTTGAATGGAGAAGTAAAAAGAATTGGGGTTAGAAAATGAGGAGCAGTAAGAGTTGAACCACAATATTTGTAATGTGCAGCAGTAGGCAAAAGAATAATATTGGTAGATGGAAATGTAGAAAGAAACCTGCCGGTAGAAGAACAAGAAAGTCGAGTTAATATGTCAATCAACTTATTTCCTTCGGTTCTAGAGTGATCAGGAATTCATAAGAAATTAATTTGGATTAAATGAGAAAGGAAGAGATCTTGAGTCAAGCAGCGTATATGAAGTATTGCGTAATCGGGTAGATTTGGAAGGAGATGCAGTAGCCTGCAGCATGCTCTGAGAATCTGAAAGGATATTGTGAGAGGCACGTAAAGATCTGATGAAGTACAGGATAGCAACGGACTTGTCACAGAAGATTGAACAGAAGGAGGGAAGTTTAAAGGACTCAAAGTGATTCAATGAAGGACAAGCAAAGGTTACGCTAACTCCACCTGGTCTCTTGGGATCGTCAGTGTAGGTTGTAACGTGGATAAGAAAAATTAGATTTTGTAAAAATTCTGACGAAATGGTGTAGAATAGGTTTAGGAGAGGAACAGGAGAATAAAAGTAGTTAATCCGGGGTGGAGGAAGGAGGAAAAATTGAAGCGAAAAAATATAGAAGTTTTTTGTGAATGTAGATATATGGTAAAAATTGAAGGAGCCGCCGGCAGAGACGATAGATAGAGCTGGTGTAGTATTGACATAAAAGCGTTAACAGCGTAAGATGAAGGAATAAGAAGAAATAAAAGATGAAGAGGAAATCGGTAACCGTCTGATGAGGAAACGATAGCCTAAGTAGGAATGTCGAAGAAACAGAGGAGGAATATGGAATTCAGCTTGTATAGCGGGAATAGGAGATTTCCGAACTCTAAGACTAAAGTGGAGGTAAGTATTTTTCGTTAGTTCGAAATAGATTTGGTTATATTAGAAGTTTTTCAATTTTGAATAAAAAAAATAACATCGGCGAAATTAATAACAAATATGTTTCTTCGATTCGGTAATTATTCTGCATCTTTTAAATTATGAAAAAAATATTTAGAACTCACTGATGCTAAACTAAATCTACTTCGGAACAGGACGAAGCCGGAATGTAGGCCGAAACGATCTAGGCCGAAGTGATAAGGGATCGCCAACATAAGAATAAAGTAGTCGATAATGTAACTCGATCCTTCGGACCTAACTTTGCAGGCAGACTCCTCGATGATGATAGTCGCTTTTAATTGGCAATGTTATTTTTTGTCCGTATGGGTTTCATATCACAACCGACGGGATTTCATTGACTTACTAACTCCTGTGACGCGCACTTTTTCAGCACAAAAACGTAACCAGGTTTCTAAATAATCCAAAAAGCGGAATTTCTAAATAAACGCAGACGCGTTACAGGATTTTCTTATTTTTATTTCAAATGATATTAACGCCGGAGCATGTAACTTTTAAAAATAGCGTAATAACCATAAAAATCGACTGTACCATAAAAATCATCGAAGTCTACCGCATCTGGAGCTGCAGGAGGTCTCATCCGAAGACCGAGTTATGTAGCTTGAGCAATTAAATTATGATACACTGTGTACTTGAAAAGTAAATCGTTTAATATGCTTAAAATTACGTTATAATAGGTTGAGAGACATTCTAAGTATTACTCGAATCGGATAGGAAAACGATTGGCTCGGTTATGATCTTAAATGGACAGGTTCCAACAGGAGAAGCATCAAAAGAATGCTGTGAAGGAGGAGTGTCTAAGAGAAATGAAAAAAAAAAAAAGAAAAGAAGGACCATATTTTAAAAAGGTAGCAGAAGGAGTTCCATGAAGTTGATTAAAGCGGAATAGTAAAACCCTAGAAGCAATGGAAGACAACTAGGGAACAATTGTGCGCAGCTTTTTCACTCCACCATAACAGATGAAAGAGATTGCAGAATAATAATGCCGGTTAAATTCTCAGGTCGGAGGATAATTTGAATGTTACTAAGTCAACAGGGGTAGTTTTATCATCGTGATCGAGATAATTATATTAAAAAAAAATAATTCCGAGACCCATTTTTGTTGTTAAATTTTACGCAAAGTCCGCAAATTAAGACCAACGGTTAGGCGGAGACGTTTATTTCGAAAACGTATCTCCGATTGTAAATAAATTCATGCCGGTTTTTTAATGTTTATAAATGTAAAATAAATTAATTTTCTATCAAGATATTTATTTATTTTTTATTTATATATTCGGATGATTCGTTGTCCGCGTTTTTCTCGTTTCATTTTTTGTTACATAAATATGTCGAAATTTCGTTAAAATTCTAATATTCTTGTGGAACAAATGAAGAGAGGTTAGAAATGAAAGTAAAGTAAAGTGAGAGTCCCATATCCTTTTAGCAGGGCTCGGGGATTGTGAAATTAAGCTTTTCATAATGTACCGAGCCTAATGGAACTAAAGAGAATATTAGGGCTAGTTTCTTTCTACTTGGGATCCGCCTTTACTCTTACAGATTTCTCTGGTACCGAATTCTATTTTAGATTAGGTATAATCCTGGGAGCGACTCGGATATCTGGAACGAGACACGAACCGGTGTCCTCTGATTTAGTAGCCAAACGCCTTAACCATTAGGCTACCGCGCTACCTAAAAAAAAACAAACAAAAAAAACAGACATTTAACATTACGATTTCTAGAGTTGATAGATTGGAAAAGCATGCCGCTGCATATTTGGAAGTAAAAAAGTTACTTTTCTAATCTGTTAGATTTACAAAAAGAGTGAATGGCCAGAACCGCACTGAAATGCATAACCACGTGTTTTTTGTTTAAAATTAAGTTCATAACCGAAAATAGACGTTTGCATCCTATTAAAAGTAAGATTAAATCCGCGCACAATGTCCTCGTTAAAAATCGTGCATTTATGTAAACGTATGGTCGTGTGTCGTAATGTTTTTAAGATGGTTTCCCGTATTTAGAAGTTTTACAATTTGTCATTAGAACGAAATGTGGAGCGTATTTATCGCCGATGGATGCGGCAGTTGTATAAATAAATTTAACGTCATCCCACTTGGGAATTAGTACATAAGCGCGAGAGACAAACGATTTTTTTATTCATCGTTAATTGCACGATATGCGAGAGATCATCAGCTTCCGAATTATCTTCATTTTCATTCTTCTTTTACCGGTTCATTCGTACCACGTTCAACAATATCTTTCGTGTCACATGTTTAATTTCGTCTTTCAGCACCTTCCGTTGATCGTAAGATTGCCGATTCGCCACGTAATCTGTCTGCATGATGTTCTTTCAATATTTCGAAAGGTTAAATTAATCTTACGATGGCTCACACTCTAAAGCATCCGACTAACCGCTTAATTTTAAACCGAGTTTTCGAAAATACTCTCGTTTTACATCTACCGTAGTTTCAGATATGATTTTCCACTTTTTCACTAGCAATGTTAAAAATGTTTAGTTTGTCAACCTACTTCGTGTCTTCGATACGCTTATTTTCATTTCCCGGTCAAACTTGTTCGGCATTCCGTACGTCTTTCACTTTCCAAAGGGTCATTATCCACGTGAAATTCATTATTTCTGTTACACTTCTTCTGACCATGTACTCCTCTTTTCTATCATCTTCTTTCATTCTCCCTATATTTATTTACCATTGCGCTTTATCTACCGATGCGGATTGCTCTGTATCATTTGATTTTCGCGGAATTTAATAACGTGTTGTTGATTCCTCAATATCTCTCAGTAAGCATACTCTAATTCCCTTCACATGTTTCCACTTTAAACTATGACTTGTATTCCCCGTGTTTTTCTAATTCCACTCTTTTCACCGTCAGATTTGGAATTTCCCCTTCGACCGCTATTAGAATTCACTTCCATTTTTTCTGCTCTCCGATTTTCTATTCCTTTTTTCTTCTGTCAGTATCCTCCGGATTCTGTGCGATTACAGTGCTGTTATCGGTACGCTTATCACATTATTTTCGAGCGTTTTTTTCGAATTTTCTCCGTTCTTACGCTCAGTAAATCTAAATTCCCTTCTTATTCTGCGATTCTTGTATCTATTATTTCTTCTGCTTACTAATCATAATTTCCTTTATTTTCGCCACATTATTTGTACTTTCTAGTCCCTTTTTGGTTATATATATATATATATATATATAGCATGAAGAGCGTTTAACTAAATACACTTAGGTCGGACAATGTACACATGAAACGTTATTGCATATATGCTATCATTTTATACGATAGAATAATTATTTTCTGTAATACGTGTATTTAATAAAGAATAATACAGAAAATGGATTCGAACATTTATATTTTAAATTTATACAATAAATTGAACTTTGTCACCGTAAATCATTGAACGTACTAAAGTTCATACACATTGAATGAATCGTTAACTCGATAGAAAAGAAAATTACTCGAATATTTAAACTATACAAAGAAATACTTTGAAGCGGTGTTTTCCCGCTGGAATTTCTACCATTTATCGCGTTACAAGTTCGATAAACTGCGTCATTATTCCGAAAATGTTACGGAAAATTGGCGAGGTAAATAATTTTCCGAATGCAATTTCTATTTTCCCGATAACACCTTGATCGTTTGCGTAAATTTTTAAGCTTAACCCCTAACGCACGTAAAATGGCAATACTTAGAAGTGATTTATGGGACATATCATTTTAGGTTGCATTTCAGCAGCTAACAAAGCGAAGACATACCACCACGTCGATGGAAGCGCTTTCATTTTTAATTTATCTGCGGTCATTAACGCGCCGCGAGCGATGATGATTTTTGACACTTTGAATAAGACAGCAGCGAGATTCGAATCGGGTCTCGTTCGAATAGAATACCGCGCTATCTACGTAGTGTAGCCAGATAAAGTTCCAATAGTCATTTAAAAATTAATGGCGACCGTTTAAGGAACAGAACAATAGGAAAAATATATAACACACAGAAATTCCAACGATTGAGCGTTAACAGATTTAAAGTCTAGGTCTCATTTTAACTTTTACGTGTTTACACGAATCATTCCGTGCCACACATCATTATTACGTTAAGCCTAGTGCACGAACATATCCGGGATTCTTTATTTTTCCGTATAGGGAGAAAATCGTATATTTTTTCCCCCGTTCTTAGTTATCGAAAGGGCCAATAAGTAAACTTTAAATAAAATAAAATTATTACTCCAGTTTCGAATTTAGTTTTTACGAAATTATCGTGCATTTTTGGTATCTTTTTACGGACTTCAAAAACGAGACTGGCAACATATTCGTCGTGCATGTTATTTTCTTGTTACGTTTAAATGCAGATTAAAATTTATGAATATAAAATGAATAAATTCCTTAAAAACAAAACAATACTAATTTAGTTTAATAAATTTTATACAAAGTACACTCAATTAAAACTAAAAATGCACCTTTGCACTTTTAGTTTTAATGCAGTGTACTTTGTATTGTTAGAGCTGATGATTATGCCTGAAAACAAACGTTTTTTGTAAATTGAGGTATTTATTTCAATTTATTACAGTAAATTAATTGATACTTATTTATATTGCCTGTTATTAAGGGGACTTTATTTTATGTTTGTTCGGGTATAATTCGAGCTTATACGGTCACCGATTTTGATGATTCCTATTGAAATGTGTACCAGCTACTAGCGGTAGTAATGTGTAGGTAAATCGATGTGTATTGACGAACACAAGTATAGTCATCGAAGCAGACGTTAAAAAAAGTGCGTCTCTTACTTTAGAGAGCTTTCTATTACTGTAACAAACGCTATTAACACTTAAAACATTATCAAAGCGAGAAAAAAAATAAGCCGGACAAAAAAGTTAAATATGTAAAAAATTTTAACCAGGAATATTTATATAGATTTGAATAAAGAAAATTGAAACCGCCAGCGCCATTTTTCATCACTGACGAAAATATTACGCTTAACATTACTGCGCATAAATTTAGAGAATCTGCAGTCTGACTTCAACGATAATAGCCTTTGTTTATTAGAAATTAAATCGGTCAGTGTTGGTCCCATACCGGTGAATTTTATTCAATAGTCATTGAAATAAATGTTAATAAAAGGAGTTTCCATAGAAACGCATACTTTTTTTACGCTTAATATAATCATACAAAAATTAACCAAAAAAATTTCCATCGGAATGTAGGGAAAATGTGAACATCTAGAATTTTAAAATTAAAGAGGCGAGAACGCGATTAACAAAGCAATATTATCAACATTCGTTTATTTCGATTTGGATAAATACGATGAATTTAAAACTCTTAAAACGCGACACTTCATTACTGAATGATTTGAACGTTATATTTTTAACCAATACTCCCAACTGCTCCTTATAGAGTATCGAAAGTTACGTAACTTTAGGCGTTGGTCTATCCATATCATCAGCCGGGAATATTTAAAAAATCTGAAATAAAATTGGTTTCTTAAAAAAAAGGGATATCGGATTCGAAGATTTGGTCTAAAAATTTAATAAAAATTTACTAAAAATTAAAATTAATTACTCGAAAAGAAAATTATTTATATTGAACGGTAAAATATACCTTAAATCGATATATTATGATTGTTCTCGAGCAGCATACTCATACCTTAATCAGAGTCTCGGTATACAAAATTAGAAATTAGATCATTCCGAAAACCGCATTAATATTTCTGATCTTTTCGGTGTTTATCTCTTAGACACATCTAATATAATTTCTAGTTATTATTGCAATTCGAATTTTTTGTGTACCAATATGTTGTTTAATAATAACAATAATATCCCCTTACAGGTGTATATTTTTTTTTTTTTTTTGGCCTGAACAATATATAGTTCATTTGGCCAGCAGGCTAACGTTCAAATCAGACTGAATGCACGAAAACAAAACAAAACATTGTATCGTTTAATCTTCTACCCGAGTGGTATTTTTTACTTTTCATTTTTTTGTTTATTAAATTTTAAAAGTAAATAAATCAGCATATGTTTTATTAAAAAAAAAAAAAAAAAAAAAAAAACTATTCTAGGTATTAAGAAAAAATCCGAAGAAATTAACTTTTATTTGTCTCAAGGTAAAAAAATCAGAAACACAGTTTTTATGCGTATTGATAATTGTAGTCCTGTAAATTAAATAACTGGTAAACAAATTTAAAGGATAAAAATACGGCATTTGAAAAAATTTAATTTTCCAAATTAAGTTGTACTACATTCTTTAAAAAGAAAAATCGAAAAAAATTATACTCGCAGCAGAATAATATTCTAATCTCAGTTTCGGTTAAAACAACGTACTCTTCATGCGCTGCAAATGTATCCTGAGGCTAAGAATGGCTCATATCGGGTATAGCATTATTAAATTGTCAGCTGTTATTCCAAGCAATGATCCGTAGTTAGTTGGCAAGCATTCAAAAAATAAAAATAAAAAAAAAATGTAAAAAAACTGTCATATACGGTTAAAAATAATGCATAACAACCCTTTTCAGGAGATGGAATAATGAGATTAGAAAAATTTTAAAGCATTTTTCAGCGTCATCTTCTGCAAACGAAAATTTAACCTCCGGTCATCGAAATTCCTAGAAAAATTCTCATCTGCTGCTAGCAGAAATTACTTATCAGATGAAAAAACACTTCGTCAGCGACTCATAAAAGAAAACACACCTGCTACTTGAATAATGGAATTTTTTAAAGTGATGAAAATATTTGAGTTTAGTACGTTCGCGTTTAGTATAATATCAAACATCGTTTGAAATGTTAACAATTTCGGAACGAAAAAAGCGAAAGAAAGGTTTCTGCGTTCGATGTTAACTCATGTTCAAACTACATACGGAATCATCGAAAGTCTCATATTTGACCCCGAAACTGCTTTTACACGAGTATATCCATAAACACGAAAACCCTCAAACCAACAGCGCAAAGTGATATAGCGCAATTTCTCATTTTCCGGATTTATACATCCTTCCGAGACCCAAATGCAATAGAATTTTTTAAATAAATCTTGGTTTTACCGCTGTCCGTTTTTTAAATACGTATTTTCAAAGAAAATGATCTTAAACTCGGACATGATTTGTAACACTCAATTATTCTCAAGACGCCAAACGTTTTTGTTAACTCAGAACGCTAAATGCATAATTGAGCCCGCGCTGTGTTATCAGTACGACTCTACATCAGAAGTTAAAATATGATAATATGCATTAAATTCACCCAGTTTATTACTAAAATTAGCGTAAACGTGATTATTTTTGTTTACTATTAGATTTAGTATTGGCTTTAAGTGTACTAATACTTAATGTAATTGAGAACAATCTTTGAAATTCATTTTTAGTGAGAAATGGTACTCATTTCATTACTAATTTCGAAGAACTTGTTCTTGTAATTTTTCCATTTGATACATTCAAACATCATGTAGATTATCATTTTTATTTTCATCTAAGCATTCCGTGCACATCGTTGGGCTACCGAAGATTTTGAATTTCGCTAAATAATAGCTGCAGAAATTACCATGTCCACTGGCTAATATATAATAACGTTGGTTTGAAAGTTTTTTCATTTTAATTCTAGCATGCATATTCGGGAAGAAATGATGGGTGAGCCTACCAATTGTAGCTTTTTCATGCAATTTTAAAATTTTTTTTTCTCTTCTTTATGAGCTCGTCAACTAGGGGGACCTTCTAATCGAGAAACAGTTAGAAAAGGAAATGAATTAGTTATATATTGACGCGGTCAGACATTGCTAGTACGAAGGAACACAAACAATGGGAACGATATGTGAAGAAGGGGATAAGATATCACAATATGGAGTAGGAATACCAATTCACAGCAAATTTAAATAGAAAGCAGAACGTTCGATTGAAAGAGATTTTTTTTTTTTTTTTTTTTTTTTTTGGGCGCGCCAGCGGCATTGACCCAACAACAAGAAAACTAAGCTAATAAATTAAATAACTAAGCGGTCCGAAATGGACGCAACAAAGGACAGCAGTGCGGACACCACAGAAGATGAAGGAAAGGAGAGGATAAAGGAAGAGTTATAGGGAGTAGGGAGACCTAATGACCGGAGCTGACTGTATAAAAGGTAGCGATTATTAAGAAAAGCAGGACACTCAAAGAAAATGTGATTAGCATCACATGTACGAGGAGGATCACAATCGTGGAGAGAACAATCAGGAGAAGGCGATAGAGCAAATCGAAAGCGAGAGGAAGGGGGGAGAGAATGATTGATCCGGAGACGAATTAGGGAGACAATAGAAGAGCGACGACTGAGAGGAATAGAATGGAACCAAGACAGGGAACGAGGAATTGGCTGAATGAAACGGTAATGAGAATGACGATTAGAAAATAGGGAGGGATAAATATCCTGCCAAAGTCTGGCGTGATTGGAGGTGGATAAGGAAAGGATATCTGAAGAAGGGAAATGGTTGAGGAATGAATCGAGGCGACCAGCAGAACGAGCCAAAGAATCGGCTGCATCGTTGCCATCAATTCCGGAATGACTGGGGACCTACAAAAAATCAATGAGAATAGAACGGGATGACTGCAAAGTGGAGGTAAGAGAACGAATCGATAGAATAATACTAATGATAGGAATGTGAAGGAGGAGAGGATAAGGCTTGAAGGACGCCCTTAGAGTCCGAAATAATGAGGAATTGGGAAAGATCGCTTAAAGAGGAAATATAAGAGATAGCCAGAAGGATGGCGATCGACTCGGCAGAAAAAATAGAGCAGAAGGAAGGAAGCCGGAAGGACTCAGAATGTCGAAGCGACGGAGCAGTAAACGCACCACCCACGCTGTCCTCGCTCTTGGAACCATCAGTAAAGATCAATACATGAGCAGGAAAAGAGGAATTCAACAAATGAAGAAATTCACATTGCCGACTGCACCGTGAGAGGAGGAATTGGCTCGAAGTAGGAGAGAGGAAAATTTGATAGGCTCCCATAGGCTATTGAAATCATAAAAGAAGTACGGGAGGGTGTTGTAGGAAAGGACAACAGGAGAAAAATTAGAAAGACGGGGGCAGCAATGAGCGACAGGATTGGGATTTTATGAGGAGAAAAACGCCAGCAGTTTTTGATATATAGCTAGGAGGAAATAAGTTTGGACGAGGAGATGGAAAGCCGTTTAATTAAGAAGCGATAGCCAAGCTGAGAACGGCGAATAAACAGTGGTTGGGCAACCGACTCTGATAGAACTGCGGGAATAGGGGAGGATTTCAAGGCTCCAATGCACAAACGGAGGCAAGAGTTCTGGATCGCGTCGAGTTTAGAGAGGAGAGACTTAGAAGAATTACCGTAGATAAAGGAACAATAGTCGAGCTTGGACCGGATGATGGCTTTGAAAAGAATTAGAAGGATAAACGGATCGCCTCCCCATCTGAAGGGAGAGAGAGATTTAAAGAGATTAAGTCTTTTAAGACAGGATTTATAGAAAAAATTAATGTGCTCGTGGAATGTGAGGCGGCTATTTAAAAAAAGGCCAAGATAGCATATGGAATTGACAACGGGGATAGGAATACCAGATACAGTGATGAGAGCTCGATTAGATTTTACTAAGATCTGTTCTCTCTTGAAGGGGATCCTATTTTTTGTTCCGCTAGACCATTTCTATTTCTGAAACTTTTTAATTTTTTTTTTATCTTACTCTTCTGTTTCAAGATTAATAAGAGAGGAATCTCAGCGATACCTGAGACATATAGTACTGTCCTATATGTAGAGATCAACACGTTTACCGTTTCTTCAAACTTCGGGTAATATTAAACTATCAATACAAGCCAAATATATTTTTAACGGTAGCTTTTTTTTTTTTTTTTTTTTTTTTTTTTTTTTTTACTATGGGTTTGTCAGCGAGGACATTAGCCCAAGAAATGGGAATAGAGAAAAAATCAGATTTTTATGAGGCGTGAAACATTCAACAAGAATGTATCAAGCGCCTGGATGACAGAAGGAGAAGGAAGGGAAAGAATAAATGCAGCACAATAGGGAGTAGGAACATTGTTTGATAAGAGAGAGGAGTAAAAGGAAGATTGTTCAGATGAAAGTGATGAACATTCGAACATTATGTGATCAGGATCACATACATGTTGACTGTTAAGAGGATGTAATGGACAATACGGAGATGCCGCGAGAGAGAATCGGAAAAGCGACGAGGGAAGCCAGCTGTGCCCAAAGCGGAGGCGGCATATTGCCGAGATGCTGGAGCGACGCATAAAAGGGAAGTCAAGAAACCAGGAACAGAAAGGAAGAGAAGGCTGGATGAACAAGTAAAAGGAATCCGGGTTTGAGAATGAGGAGTAGTAGGAGTTAAACCATAATTGGTTGTGCGCTGCAGAGGACAGAAGATTAATATTGACGGATGGAAAAGTAGTAAGGAACCTGCCGGAAGAAGAAGCTCGCCGAGCTAATAAGTCAACTGACTCATTTCCTTCTATTCCAGAATGGCTAGGGATCCAAAGGAAATTAACCTCGATTGCACAAAAAAGAAAGAGGTCATGGATCAAGGAACGTATAAAAAGGATTACATAATCAGTAGAGTGGGGAGGCAGAGGAGATGCAACAGCCTGTAGCACGCTTTGAGAGTCTGATAGAATAAGGAAATTACGAGAGACCTTCGAAGATCTGATGAAGAAAAGTGCATGGAGGATAGCAATAGACTCGGCACAGAAAGTCGAACAGAAGGAAGGAAGTTTAAAGGACTCAGAGTGATTTAATGAAGGACAAAGAAAGGCTGCACCAACTCCACTTGGGCTCTTGGAACCGTCCGTGTAGATTGTAACGTGGTTAGAATAGTGGGAGTTTAAGGTATGTAAAAATTCCGATCTAACGGCGTGATGCAGAACGGTTGTAGGGGGAGCAGAAGAGTAAAAGCAATTAATTGGATGAAGAAAGGAGGAAAAGTTAAAAGAAAAATATGGGAGCTTATCGCAAGTGTGAATGTATGGTAAAAATTGAAGGAGTCGAGTAGAAATAAGAGACAGAATTGGTGTTTTATTGGCACTAAATCGCCAATCCTGTAGAATGAGGGAATAAGAAGGAATAAGTGAGGAAGAGGAGATAGGAAGACGTTTAATAAGGAAGCGGTAGCCCAAATAGGAACGCCGAATAAAGAGTGGAGGAATGTGGGTTTCCGCTTGAATAGCAGGGATAGGAGAAGATTTCTGAGCTCCAAGACAGAGGCGGAGGCAAGTATTTTGGACGCGATCGAGCTTGGAGAGCAAAGACCTGGAAGAGTTACCATAAATAAAACAGCAATAATCTAGAATAGAACGGATACAGGATTTGTAGAACATGAGCAAAATGCACGGATCACCTCCCCAGTTCGTATGTGAAAGGGACTTAATAAGGTTGAGCCTTTTTAGTGATGACACGTATATATAGTTAATATGCTTGTGGAACGAAAGACGGCTATCCAAAAATACTCCTAAGTAACGGAAATGGTTAGCCAGGGGGATCGGATTACTATTTAAGGAAAGACTAACTAAGTAGGGGTCAAAAGGACGAAGAGTAAAGACAACAGCAGATGATTTCGTTGGAGAGATAGACAGATGAATATTAGATAAAGCGCTTTCCAAAATCGTTAAGTAATGTTGCAGCTGTGAATTAGCGGTGGAGATACTACGATGGGTGGAGTAAATGAGGATGTCGTCAGCAAAAAAAAGGGAAGAGGAGATTGTTGACAGAGAAGCAGTTTTTATAAGGTAAATGTTAAAAAGGGTTGGACTTAGACAAGAGCCCTGCGGTAGTCCACGAAAGACCAGTCTAGAAATAGGTTCGAGCGGAGAAGAGAGAAAGATAGTCCTAGATTGGAAAAGGCTAATGACAAGAGCAGAGAAGAAGGGTGGAATATTCAAGGAGAGCATGGAATCGAATAGGGTGGGAAGGTGGACATTATCGAAGGCAGCAGAGACATCGACGAAGGAAGCAATGAGGAATTTTTTGTTGATAAAAGATAAATACACATCTGACAAGAAAGTACTGATACAATCGGGAGGGCCGCGTCCAGGGCGAAATCCAAACATATTATTTGGCAATACTTTATTGTGCTCAAGCCACCAAATTAGCCGTCTATTAATTATACTTTCAAACAGCTTTCTGGCACAGGGAGCAAGTGAGATTGGTCGAAGAGAGGAGGAGTTAGGTTTTGGGATCGGGACAACAATGAAAATATTCCAAACAGATGGAGTAGAACCAGACGAGAGAAATGAATTGAATAAATTTAAGAGGAAACGAAGAGCGGAATCAGAGAGACTTTTTAGTACGAGAAAGGGAATTCCGTCTTTACCAGGAGAAGAATTAGAAGAATTACGTAAGGCAGCTTCTAATTCAGTGTAGGTAAAAGGAGTGAGTAGGAAATGAGAGGAGGTGAGGGGAACCGGGATGCGACAGGATTCTTGGAAGCTAGGAACGTAACAAGGAGCTAAGGAATTCATAAATGGAATTAATTTGTCCGGAGACAGGATATGATTTGAAAGATGTTGAGCTGAAGAAGATTTGAAAGTCTTCGCCATTTTCCAAATGTGAGTGAGAGGAGTGGAACGGGAGAAAGCGGAGCAGAAATTTCTCCACGAGTTCTTTTTTGCCGTTTTAAGAGTATACCTAGCTTTGGCATTGGCACTTTTGTGAGCGAGAAAATTGGAGAGATTAGGACAGGAACGGAATGTTCTAAAGGTGGATAAACTTCGATCAAAGGCAACTTTGCACTCTTGGTTCCACCACACAGAGGAAACAAATTGGTAGCTTCGGATTGTTCCGTTATTGAAATTTCATTAATCTATTCGATATTTTACCTAACCGATTAGCTTTTTTTTAAGTTTATTAATTATTTCCTCTTGATTCTCTATCCGAAATTCATGAGTTATAACCGATTCATACTTATCGATATTATCATCAAAAGTGTTCTTATAATGAAAAGTTTATTTTGTCATTAAGATCATATGTTTCGATATTATCCATGTCAGACGTTTGTTTTCGCTACTAATTTTTTCCACGCCTTTAATTTTTCACGTAATAACTTTTATATTCTTTCCTTATAAGAGTTTTTAATACGGCTCTGATTACATAGTGTCTAAGATAATTATCTACTTTTTTGTAAAGGTCGTGAGATTTTTCTTTCATTTTTTAAATTAATTGCTAATAGATTTTTAGTTTCAAAGTCCACCACTCATTCTGGTTTATTGTTTTAGTTTCTTCAGAATAAAGTTAAGTTTGTACAAGTTTGTGCAGAATTCTGAAATATTATTAATTCTTTATCTTTAAAATTATTAAATTTGCTACACCAACTACTTCCAAGGATTTCTGAAATAATTGTTTTCCTTAATTTATCATAGTTTATTGCATCAGTGACAGATTGACACTGGTGCTAATGGCGTGTATTTCGTATTTAAAGTGTATTGATCAGTGTGGGGATAGTGTTTTATCGACCACAATAATTTCTGATATTTCATTTATAAATAATCGACATTCTATAGATATCTATTACACTTTCTCTGGTATAATTTTGAATGTTTTAATATTCTAAGGATGTTTTACGACCCGGTTATAACTAAACAGAAAGATCTCAAGTTCATTTGTTCTTTGTTATTTTTTTGTATATTTTTAGCAGTAATTGTTTCATACATTGCCAATCTGATATTAAAATTTCTACTAGTACACATTGATTATTTTTAAGCGCATTCAAGGTATTTTGTAAGATTTTTAGTTTAGATTTTATTTCTTCATTTGGCGATCGGTAAATATCGATTACGATTAAATAACTTTCTAATTTAATTATATTTATGCTCAAATATTTCCTATATATTACGGAAATTC
This sequence comes from Icerya purchasi, assembly GCA_039619475.1. NCBI lineage: Eukaryota > Metazoa > Arthropoda > Insecta > Hemiptera > Monophlebidae > Icerya > Icerya purchasi. The sequence continues at coordinate 250,499,592 of CM077116.1, forward strand.
TATCTTGAATTATAGAACTATATGTAGGGGGTACATCAGTTATTTTTTGATATTTAAGATAAGGTTTTAGAATTATCAGAAAATCTATATGACAATCTCGGAAAGAGTATATAAACTCACTCTGCTGTGCTGCAGTACGATCTATATTGATTAATATGTTCATTTGGCGTTTATCTAAAAAAAAAAAGGGAATTAATAATCATATTTACTTTCCATTATTTTAACCTGCTTAATTTGGTTATTACTATTATTTGATTTATACTTAACAAAAGTTAGCGTTAACTGAGCTGCTTCTTTTTCAGGAACGCAATTTGTAATCTAACCCATTCTTTCTTTGAACTGTCCAATAACGCAGTGTGAGCACTTACTCTCGCTTATACGGCCTGACTGACTATGAATTCCTCAGATCTATATCGATCTTCAAAGTGTCCATACATAGTGCCCTTTTCTTTCGAATTTTAATTTTAACAAATTTTTCGTATATATTATACTAACGTATTCGTATGGTAATCAATTTGGAGAAACTTTATTCAACGTGTAGCATTCCTCCTTGTTTAGCCCTATGACAGAACTCCTATCATTTGCTTTCATTGATACTAAATTAGTTTTATTGCCTGCAATTCGTTCTATGGTATACTCTTCTTTATTTGTATTTTCCAGCTCCTAAGTTATCGTAGTCGGTAAAAGTTTTTTTGAAATATGTAAATTCACACTTGCAAGATTATGCCTAGTAATCTTTATTGCTATCTTCTAGGCTTCGATTTTTCATTTTAATAATCGTTATCTTTTTGTTATTTCTCAGTCTAAACACATTAGTTTCTTTAATAGATTCTTCAATTATTTCTTCAGCCTTTTTCATTTCATTTCATTTTTTCATTAAATTAATTTACATAAACCGCAAATGCGCTTAGTTAGCGCGAGCAGCGGAACTATTGGTCATTATACCTGGACTATAAATATGTGCAATTATTATTGAGACAGAGAAACGACAATTTTGTAGTCCAGGTTTACATAGTAATAACGTACGGTTACAACAATTATTCTTCACTAAAAGTAAAATCTAACAATCATTAAAAATAAACAACTGTGAAGCTTACAAAGGCTAGTGTTTAGTGTACGAATCAACAACTTAACCAAATGATAAACAAGAAAATTAGAACAGGTGATATTTACACGTTTCTACTAGCCCATGTTTATAAATATTCTTAAACGTTAATTTCAAACTAAGTAATACTTAAGATTTTAAAATTAAAAACTAGATCTACACTGAAACACACACACTCCTCGTTCCCTTGAAATTGATGGCAACCTCAAAAGTAATATGTGAACGAGAAACTATGTATATAACATTAAATAAAAACAATAAGCATAACTGGTGCATAAAAAGTAATAATAAGTATTATATTAATCATGACAGTAGCAATACCATATACAATAGTGAAATGAATCTATTGGTTACATTAATAATAGAATAATAAAAAGATTATAGCAGTAATATTATAATTAAATTATCATTTATTTCTTTCATTTGATTATTATTTGCTTCATCTGTTTGATTCCTAATACTGATAATTAATTCACCGGCAGGAGCGGCTGCAACTTTTGAATAAGAATTAAACGAGTTGTTTCGAGATGGTAAATTGTGTCTGTTTAACTTCACTGGTAACAGCAGCTGTTAGATTTTTAGCTTTGTGTTTCCGTTGACACATTTGGCTGCCATCGTTCTTTGATTTCCTTCTTTCGAAACTTTTTGGCACCCTAAAACTTGTTTTAATGACTCCGTCACTTTATCAGCTGACATGTTTCGTCCTTTTTTAACACGTTATTTACTTTGAACACTTTCATCTTCTTGAACTATCTTCAAAGATGAGATAATCCGCTTGACAAGTTTATGGTTAATTCTTATTTTGAACAATTTTGTTGATTTCCTGAACCTGTTTTTGTAATCATCGACAGGTTCGTCCAAGTCGCCCGACACATGTATCGTTGGGCGACTGAGCCGCAAGATACTTTTATTAACTAGCTGCTCGCTTATTTGTAGTTTACTATAATTATATCCGTTCTAGAAATAACATTCAGAAACTTTAATGTTATTATTCTAATATCCCTCGTAACGATATATAGCTGTAACTAATTAAAAGGCGTCTTTTCGGTATACGATTATTTCGTAATTTATAAATGGTAATGCCGGTGGAATAAGATTTTATAGGTTGTATAGCGGGTCAGTTCGAATAGTAACCGTAATTACGAGGGGTAAAAAAATTCTAAATTATTATTCCGAGAAACGATTAACTGAATAGATAAGAAGTTATTTCTCGCCGTGTGCCAGCGTGAAGGTAATATAAACGCGAATAATAAACTAATAACAACTCACGTACACTGTAGGCTGATGCATTCTACCACTAGCGAAATTCTCTTTATCGAAATTTATTTTTCCGTTATTATTATTATTGTTGTTGTTGTTTTTTTTGAACATGCCGACTAAGACTTTCACCAAAAGAAGGGATTAGAAGAAGAGTCAGTTTACTGATCCGGGCGAAAACTGACGGAATGAAGGAACTAAGAACCGGAATAATGGATGGGGAGAGAAAGGGATAAGATGTAAAAGGCGACATAAAGATTAGGAAATCCAAGGGACAACAAATTACAATGGCACGTTCAGTCGGAAGAGATGAATATTCAAAGAAAAACAGGATCACAGACAGTTTCATAATTAGGATGTACGTCAGCAAAGGACCTTCACCCAGCAGCAACGAAAAAGGAGAGAACCAGTTTAAATGGCAGACTAGGGAACATTCTAATGGCCGGAAAATTATTTTTTATTCGAATTTAACCATTAATACGATGGGAATGACTGTGATATTCGCTCGATTTCGGAAAATAACCTGTTTGCAAACATTTAAATGGTTACCAAACCAATCGCGACACCGTAATGCCTTACGCACGTCTTTAAATTACATTAATTAATCAAATTTATGACGCTTAATTAACTTAATTTTTATTGTCATGACTCGAGTTTGTGCTTCTTCCGCAGTTTCAATTTATTCCTATAGTAAATTATATTACTTATGTTAGCAACGATGATTTTTCACCTGATATATCTGGTTAAGTTTATAATTTGTGCGATTGTTTAGTTTCAATTACATTTTTCGGTTTTTCTTATTTCTTTTGCCTTCTTCCTTATTGGCTGAAGGTGGCCTAAGCCGCGAAATGTCAAGTATATTATTATCGTTCTTTCATCGTTTTTGCTAATATTAGTTTATTAATTATTCCAGTTTAGTAGTAGAGAATGAATTTTAATGAATTTTTAATCATCCAATTTACCCGTTCACTAGGAATTTTTTATCGCTACAACCATTGTTTAAGTCTTAATCTCGACCGTCTGCTCAATCTATTTTCTTTGATTAATGCTTTCCGAGAGCTTGGAATGCTTTATTGTCCGTACTCTACTGTAAACAGTTCCAGTTTAGTTTAACACGCTTTTGGGTATATACCAGTTGATTGCAAAGATTTGGCTGCTGAAAATTTTTCGATATTTCAATGTTCATTTCTTTTCCAACACTGTTGAAACTCTGCACCAAGTTACAGGTGTAATTATTCCAAGAACGTTTCTTGTTAAATTTCCTTGGTTACCGGACCAGTATTAAACTCTTCTGCATATAACTAGACGGTTGCCATTGGTTATGACGTATTTTAAAGTTATCTATAGTGTCGGACAATTTTTACTGGAAATACCGCGGTGTGTGCCAAGGCTGTTTTTATTTTTTTCTACCCTCTCTTTTATACTTTTTAAATTTTCATTATTATAAATATATGCAAGGTTATGTGTAAACTTTTATCACGACATGGTGCGTCACAAATCCGCGGTCACTTGCTTTGTCGTAAGTCGAACAGATTTCTGTCATTAAAAAACTACCGCCAAATCTACTTACGTAAAACACATGTCCTAATTCAGCTTCTTACTACTCATTAAACTTGAAATAAACGTGGTATAAATGGAAAATTGCTACAAGTATGCGGACAAACTTTCTTCAAATTTAATTTGAAGCAGATCGTGTCGTCGTGTAATGGCGGTAATATTCGCGAGCACTTCCATTTTATCTGTTTACCAACAACTAAGAAAGTTTATGCACAAATTTTCCCGTTGTATTTTTCCCGTAACTGACATTAATTAAATACGATATCTAAGGCGTCCTATCAGGACCAGACGACGCTTCGTGTTTTTCGAAAAACTTGCCATCAGTGACTATCTAAAAGTATGTATATCGACTGGTGTTTTGTCAGTGGTTGAAAGTAGGCAAGTTATTCTTCGGTTCTGATGATATTAATTTTTTATCTATTTCTCGTTTTCGCTCTTTTATGTCGTTGCATAAAATAAAAAATTATAATTTGCCTAATGTCTTACCGATCGATTTAAAAAAAAAAATAAAATTAGAAACACGATACAAAATAAACATAAATGAATATTCTAGAAAACAGGGCTCTTCTTTACATTATAAACATGTAATAATAAATTTATTTTTATTAATATTCTTTTCCGTTCTCTAGTACTGATGATGGAATATTGCCCCGAAAAAACAGTTCAGGATATTTTATTTACTATTCAATCTTAATTTGCCATTAGGTTCGTGTAATTTTATTCTTTTATTAACTATTTAACAATCAGGATGTATGTAATGCACTACATTTAGCTTTTTTTTTCTTTTTTTTTGGTTTTATTTTTAAGTCTCTAGTCGCGAGACCTACAAACAAAAGCAAATAATCTAGAACAATAAAATAATTAAAAACGATGTAAAACTTTTTATTTTATTTTTTTCTTTTGTTATTTATTTATTTATTTATTTATTTATTTACTTATTTATTTATTTATTTATTTACTTATTTATTTATTTATTTATTTATTTTTTTTGGAAACAACAGCGCATTAGAATAAAACAACACGAAGAATTATTTGGTATTATTGATTATATTGTTATTACTATTATCCATTTCCAGAACAATTTACTAAATAATTTAATTAAAAATTGACTATTTTTTCGAAAATAATTATTATACACTTGTAAAATTTAAAACTATAGTTTCATTAACACATGTCTAAAAATATTCATTATAAAACCGATATATTTGGAAATCATCCATGAATCTTAAAATAAACGTTATATTAATGCAAAATAGCTTTGAAAGTATACGGAAAAACTTGATTAAAATTTAATTTAAAGCTGATTGTATCGTCGGGTAGTGATGATAATATTCGTGAGCAGTTTCAGATTTCATTAGTAAATTTATCTGTTGTATTAAGAAAGGTTTTTTTTTTTTTGGTTTTTTTGTTGTTTTTTTTTTTTTTGGTTTTTTTGTTGTTTTTTTTTTTTTTTTTTTGGTCGCGTCAACTATGGATAAAAACCTAGCGTAAGTGAAATTTTTAAATGTTTTAATGTGCGGCAGCGAGATATTCTGTCCGAATGAAACACAATTAACTAATCAACTACTCCATGCGGTGCTGGTTAACTAAGATATAGGTGGTCGATGCGAATTAAAGATTATAAATTAAAAATTATTTAACAATTTATTAAATATAATTTGGTGATTTCGTTTTGTTTTATTTTTATTTATTTTTTTTTTATTTTATTCTTTTGAAGTTATTAATGAAACATATATTGATGGTAAGATAAATTTATCCTTTTTTTGTAGACGGCTAACATTTTATTTTAAATAATATGTAAAATTACCCGCTTATATTTGTATTAAATATCATGTCTTTGTAAAAATAGGATCTTGCGAAATTGAACATTCTGTAATTATCTGTTTTCAAATTTCCTTTAGTTCGTTACGTATTAAGTTTTGATTATGCGATTGGAAAATGTAAAGTTTACAATATAGCCGCATTTTATAGCGAACAGGCATGTGCTCCTTGTAGCGGTTTGATAAGAGCGTTACACACTAGACATAATTTTATAAATGCCTCTTTTTCATCTTTATTTTATGAGGTGTCTGAACAATTATTTAAGTACGGTTAATTTACGATATTTGGGCACGGTGCGATAATTCATGTTTTACTGAACAGGTTGTTTCTATTGTATACCGTCGGGTCTATATATCGAAACGTTAAATTAATAATTCTGCTACTGGAAAGGATTATTTACTGATACTTTTTTGTTCACGTCTACTCATTTCTGATATATTCCACCCACATTCGTAATGCAGAACATTTCATAAATAACATCACGGATATATAATAGATTCGAATGCTACTATGCTTAGTTTTGATGTTGTTCCGTTATTTACGAATGTACCAGTGAAGGATACCGTTAGGATTTTTAAAAAATACGGTATAAAACTATCGAATTTGTTGAAGTGGTTACCGAATTTAATGTTTTCGTATTTAACGGGAGATTTTTCCAACAAAATGATGAGATGGCTACATGCTCTGGATTAGTTGCAATTTTTGTTAATGTTTCTTTAGAACAACTGAACGACCTGATATCAAAAAGCACCGAATTCCGAAATGTTGGTTCAGACGCGTGGATGATACTTTTGACCTTTGGTCGTATGATAGGACTAGCTGGAAAGCATTTTTACCTTTTTAAATTCGTATCACGGTAACATCAAGTTCATTACGGAAGAAGAGAGCACGCCGCGTTAGCATTCTTAGACGTTCTTATTCACAGGGATAGGCTGGGAGGTTGAGTACATCCATTTGTCGGAAATGTACATGTGCAGAGATATTTACCTTTGTAAGGACTCTCAAAAGTGTTGGGGGTGTTCGAAACCTTTACAGTTCGAGCTAAGGTAGTTTGTAGTATTGTTAATTTCTGTACTACATTAAAATATTTAAAAGAAATCATGATGAAGAACGGATATGACAGATTCCGGAAAGTATATCGGTAGGTACGGTAAAGATACTAAAGAAAGGATAATAGAAAACGAATTTGAGGCATTTCGGCCTTACAGTCAGCTTTATTTTTTATTAAACTATAAACCTGTATACGATTTTTATTACCTTAACTTCACGTATTTCTTTATAATTGTTTTCGGCTAGACTGATTACCACCATTTAGTAAATTAGGGACTAGCTTCTTCTGAATATGTAACATATTTTCTATGTTCGGCGATGTTACAATTGTTTCATCCGCTTTGATATACAGTTGAAACTACTTCTTAATACTCGGTGAATCCTGCACAGGTAAAATCTTTTCACGCACAATGAACTTCCTATATAGATTGAATAGTAATAGCGAACACAGTCCTGACGTATGGGTAGGAATTATCATACGCATTCACATTTGTAGAACTTATTAATATAGCCATTTTAATTTTCCAGCAATATCGATGATCAAGCTTCTTCCGGGTATTTGGAGATATAAAATACGATTTTTGGTATCCATCATGAAATTCGTTTACTATTGTGGTCCGTAATTTCGGAAGTGGTTATGTTAGCTCTTATCTTGCGATACATTTTTTTCTTTTTTAATTACAGTCGATTGATTTAACAAGCGTCGTTAAACAATGCATTTGAAATGGAGCTGTAAAATACCAATAAAAAAGGGAAAAAAGCACAACGTTAAAATCAGTAACTTTAATTGCAACCAATAATTCTTAACGTTATAATAAATACGAAATGTAGCGCACGATCTGCGTATGCCGTATTAGAGATAAGCAAATCGCAATTTAATTAGCCAATTGCAAGAAAATATCATTACAACTACACAAATTTGTTAATAAATCTCTTCTTCTTCTTCTTCTCGTGCCACCCGATTCGGGTATTGCTTAATCATCATGTATGGATTGGATTATCTGCTGGAATTGATTTCGATCTTTTGCTATTCTGACTAGATCTTCTGTTTTCTTAATTCCGGTCCATTTTTTAATATTATCTATCCAAGCGGTCTTTCTTCTTCCCGGATTTCTTCTTCCTTGCCGGCTCCTAAATAGTAGACTTATTTAGCGCGCTAATAAACTTTCTTTGCTTTTGTGTCATTGACATAGAAACATGGAGGGAACTCACTACTTCATGATAATTAATTTTGTGTATAATACTGTTTTTTTTTAAATTTTTTTCCATTCGGCCATTGCTAATCAATGTAGTATAGACATGATACCATAAGATTTTCGTAAATAAATAAGATGAAAAAATTCAACTTTATTAAATCAACTAGGGGAGACACACATACAAAAAAAACAAAACAAAAAATAAAGATGTGAAACGAAAATAAAGAGAAAACTAGAGAAAGAAAACAGTCCAGCCGGTAACCCACTTGGAAGATTAAATCTAATCTCAGGAACCACAATTCGTATGTAAAGATCTGAGTTAAACACGTGTTATACTTACGAACCTGAACGGAATAACTAAGGTACGGTCATCACAACATAGTAATAAATATATGCAATATGGCAGACATACCCCATTAGAGATTAACTCACAAATAGCAGTGATTCTACTATGCTCGAACCAGCCACAACTAAAAAACAAATGATTAATGCTCTCTTTAAAACTGATTCTAGTATGATTGTCAGAATTCCGATTTCGAAGGCCTACTGCAGAAAAATTCTGCGACGCTCTCGCAGGCCGCAAGCAATCGTAACAAATCGATATTCTATATTGGTCAAAGGACGAAATGTGGGGAAACTGGTGCAAATCGGGAAACAATGTTTGTGTAGCACACTATAGCTACATTTGGACAGGTATATATAAAAGCTGCCCAGTCGGACCTATTATTCCTTTTAATCTTCTCAAATAAGTCGGTTGACGGGATATATGAGAACCGATCCCCAGATATACTAACGTTTATTGCTAAAGCAACAACCCCATCATTAAGAAAAATACTACGACGACTAGACAGCCAGCAAAGCTTAATAATTCCACTCGTCCGTACAATACTGAAGCATTTATTCCTGATTTCAATATACTATAGGGTGACTTTTATATTGAAAATGAAAACGTTCAATGCGGGAAGTGTTACCTAATATATATTCGAAGCACCGAAATCTCCACCTAGAATAATAGGTCTTCCAAACTATCGAGAACTTTCAGGAGGGTAAGCGAGTTGAATGATTTCGCGGAGAATAATACGAAATGAAAGTACCGTAAAATTCACCGATTGCAGTACTTACACAAACACTGTTACATTGGCCAAATTTATATTAATGGTTTGGAATCCCCCCCCCCCACCTAACAAGAATGGTCGCGCTCTCAGAACCGCTACTTCTTTCACTTTTGTAACAATTATAGTGTGCAATATTGAACTTCTGATAGCCAGGATTCTGATATAAGAACTACATCAAAGCAAGGGATACTTAGAAAGTATTCCAGATCACATTTATTGGCCACAACACTTATTACATTCCATTGCAACATACGTACGCAGGCTATAAATGGAAGGGAGAAAAAGAAAGAGAAAAAGGATATAGATAATCGGAAGGTAGAAAGTTAAAAATAAAATAGAATCGAAAGAACGTAACATGAGCATGTACGTGATAACAAAGTTGCAAATTTATTATCCGAGTTCAGCAAAAAAAAATTCGAATATAACACATATTAAAATAATATAATAATAAAATAAATTATCTAAAGTTATTCAAAGATGGAATTACAAATAAGATTAGATTATTACGGGAAATAAAATTATTTTTTAAGGCATGTGTTCGGTTTAATATCTATACTCATTTTATTGTTACTTTTATCTACTTTTAAATCAGTTTGTTTCTTACTTGCTATTATTGGATTGTTAACTGTAAACACCTCTATATTAGCTTGTTAGATAGATTGTTTTTAACCGGGTTATTTTTTTTTTTTTTTTTTTTTTTTTATTTAAATAAAAATAATAGTGAGGATTTCCATGCGCTGTGTTTAACTACTGAGGCTATTACAGCACATGGAGCCTACTTAGGAAGGTTAAACTCTATGGTATAGGCCGCTGCTACGCACGAAAACCAACATAGCTGCGACCGCAGACGGAACGTTCGATAAGATCTTAGAGATAGAGGTGGTAGTGAAATAGGTGGATCTTGGTGCCGCAAAAGAGAAACATTCGAGAAGGAGGTGAGATGTAGACGGGGCGCTTGGTTGATCACAGAAGAAGCAGACATTTGGGGGTGCTTGTCCCGTGAAGATATACCCGTGCGAAAGGGTTGTGTGACCTGTTCGGAGGCGATTCAAGACAGAAAAATCTCTGTGAGAAATTTCGTCTATGGGTCACCAGGGTTCTGTGGTTGATTTTATGCTTCGGAGGAATGTACTTGCGGATTTCCATTCCTGCTGCCATTCTTCTCCAGTTTGGTGCATAAATAAATGGGCCATTGTGGCGGGAAGAGGGGGATTACATGGCATTGGAGAGAATAGTGTCGCCTGAGCTGCTCGATTGACGCGCTCATTACCTGGGACTCCTACATGGGCCGGCACCCATAGGAAGGATATTTCAGAGTTTAGGTGGGATAGTCTGTATAGTAGGTAGTGGACTTTTCTTATCAGGGGGTTTTTGGGTTTTATTTCTGAAATAAGTTGAAGGGAATTTAAGGAGTCAGTTATAAGTAGGGCCTTTTGGGACTGGGGGTTAGTATCAGTATAGTGTTGAATGCAGAAAACAATCGCATATATTTCAGCGTCCAGTGCTGTGCAGCAATCATGCAGTCTGACTGACTCTGCTGTTTTTGATACTTCGAAGGAGCATGCCGCCGGTGACTGATAACCTTTTGCCTTCGCTCCATCTGTGTAGAGGCATACATGATCGGTGTAGCTCGCTATGGTGTTTTTTTACTATTTGTACTACGTTTGGGGGATATTGTGCTTTATTGAATTTATGAGAGATATGTTTATATTTGTGATCGGCTGACTCCAGGGAGGTACAGTTATTGCGAAATCTGGTAAAGCTCTTGGGATTGAGGGGATTTGGAAATGACCCATAACTGAAAAAAGTTCAGGCACTGGATCGTTCCCAAAACTCCCATTAGGGGATATGGTGGCCGGCTCGAGTGACGGGGTCTTAGTATTACTAAGAAGGGAGCTCAGTTCTTTAAAGTTGTAATATTTCCTATAATAGGATAGTGGGGGACAACCTGCCAGTGCACACAAACTTACAACAGGAGTAGAGGGATGAGTGGAAAGAATAGACCGAAGGGCCGCAAAATGTACAGGATCTAAGGATCTTAGCACACTATTGGCGGCTGAGAAGTACACCTGGCACCCGTAATTGATTCGCGAAAGGATGATTGATCTATATATTGTAAGGAGTAGTTTTGGATTTATGTTGTATTTGTAATTCGACAGATATTTTAGGATGGACAAGGATTTTAGACATTTAGCTTTGAGCTCACGTATGTGATCGCGCCAGGAGAGTTTTTTATCAAATATTAAGCCTAGAAACTTAACTGATGGACGGTTTGGGATAGGAACACCATTTAGACTCAGGAATATGCTGGAAAGTGCGTTTTGGCGTCCCCTGTGGAAATCAACACATATTGTTTTTGTTGAGGAGAAGGTCCGGGTTATTCAAATTCTTGCTTTTCCCCTTTTTTATACCTAGAGCCATATTGGTCTTCTATCTTCATTCGATGAAAGGAATGACACCGATCCTTTTAAACGTACTTCTGGGTCAGGTGTCAACTGATTTTAATCGATAAATCCTGACTTCCTAGAGACAGGTTTAGGCTTGTACATTGGCATATCTAAACTCTATTTCTGTTTCGTTTTGTTCAGTTGTTGAAAAATCGTTAAGTCAGTTAACGTGGAATACTCGTTACTGTTAACTAGCTTCTGATAACTCATGGTATGTGGGGCCATCAGTTCGTTTATAGAATTTGTCTTTTCCTTTTCGGACAAGTTTCGTCGGTGCTTCGTGAATTTCTCCGCAAAAAGTACATGTTGCGATCCGACTGAAACATTAATCGCCTACGTGCTCATCATTAGGTTTACCTTGGTTTCATGCAGGGTGCTGTAAAAGCTTTATCGCGGAATGTTTCGAAGCTGCTTGTTATAAAAAACATACATTCCTTCCTATCTAGTATAAACGTTGCATACTCGGATAAGATACGATATGATTGCAATCCGTTTGTAATAACATCTATCGAAAGATTAAGTAGAAAAGTTTGCGTCAAAGATGAAGTAAAATATGTTCTCAGTATGTGACCTTTGGGGGTCAGAATCTTGCACCATACGAATTTATTCATTATCACGTAACAGATTTAAGGCAGGGATAGCTTTGTTTTTTGTTTAGAGATTACTATATAAGGGTAACGGCCCAGAACGAAAACCTAGAAGTTGAAAAAAGTTATATAAAAAAAGAAGTTAATAAGTAATATCCTTTTTGCGATGTTGTTTTTTGTTGTTTTCACCAAATTTATAGTCTCATAAGTAGCGAAAAAAATGAAAAAAGAAAAGAAGTAATAATAAATAAATCAAAAGTCTACGAAGAAATAAGAGCGGAAGAACTTTTCTCATTGTAACTAGAAGAAAACTTAACATCGCACAGATAAAGGACGAAACAAAACATTTTTTTCTCTTTACAAGACAAAAAATAAGAACGAAGCAAACAACGAAGTAGGTGAGATGACTCGCTTTTTCGGCAAACAATAAAGCTCAGCGGTTAAAAGAACCGTGACAAAAGATGGAAAAAAGCAACGGTATTATGTTGCGCTAGTCGAGGAACAAATAATGTGGCACAAAAAAAGCTCGACTTGTAAGTAGAAGGTTTAAGTTAACAGCGGGCAGCGGTATTCAACAGATAAAAGTACTTCAAAACAAACGCGGTTGCAATACGGGGTATTCTTTCGAAATACAATAACTTTTGCTCTTATCCAACTATTTCTTTCCGGATACTTTCTTTTATTTACTTTACCTCAGATTTTCATTTTGAATTTCGCTATTTACTGTTATTATCTACGGTTTTGCGTTCACATTTCGGTTCGCTCGTTTTTAAGAAAAACTCTAAATCCATGTATCAGAATGATCTTTAATTTCGAGTGTCTTTTAATTTGTTCAAAATTAAAACTCAAATGCAAAGTGAAAAGATATTTACTTTCTTGTACTATTCGTAGTTTTCAGCAAAATTCTCTCGTTAACCGCTTAGCGGCATTGTCTTTTACAACGAAATATTTTTTTCGCGCTATACGAAATTTAATCGGTAACCGATTGTTTTGCTTATCGCGGGCTTCGACTATACCGGCATTCGTGATGAAATTGTTCTCTCTTCCGTTCGACGACCTTTGGTCTTGCTTACACATTTCTGCCTCTTTCTCTTCTATATTTTGTATAAAATGATTGACTAAATCGGGGTTCATAGGAATATAAGTTATGCGCGAACAAACAAAAAAAAATAAAAAATAACGGTATAAACATGTAACCTCCTTCTTTTTGGAAGTCGGTAAAAATTAAAATATAACAAACGTTACATAGAATTGAGACATTTTTTCTAAGGGGTGCGCCGGCCTAAGAATTAGGTTGTAATTAATATATATATATATATATATATACATGTATGAGTAAATGAGCATATTGCAGCATTAAAAAAATTAATTTTTTTGTTTACATTATTCTGCATAAGGTTTTGTAAAATTTTCAAAAAACGAGAATTGATTATACTTTTTTTTTTTTTTTTTTTTAGATCCCCCCTTTGAGCACGTCAGCTAAGGACCTACACCCAGAAACAACAAGAAAGAAAAGAGCCGTCAGTTAAATTTTGATTCGGTCAGATATGGACAATATAAAATGCCATTATACTAATACTATATAGTCAGAATAGCAACAGATTTTCCGAGAGATTTTTATATTTAATAAATCACGTTTGTATTCCAAATATCATTTATTTTCGCCAAGTAATTTGTGCTAATAGCTATGATTTGAATCAATTGTAGCATATGTTTCTTCTACATTCAGACTGTTTGAATAACATATTTAATAAGGCGTTAACGTGGAGAGTTCGCATTGATAACATTGATAACATTGCTAGGAAAATCAGGCAGACTATACCGGCTTTATACAAATTAAAACAAGTTATCAAGTACAAAACCACGAGATTTTATTTTGACTCATTAATAATGTCTAGGATTAGATACGGAATCGAAATTTAGGGGAGGTAAAAAAAACCGAATTAAGGAAAATTAGTAAGCTACAAAAAATATGTTTAAACATAATTTTACCGAGATGGAATAGTACGAATATGATAACGAATACTACTTGGTGGGATAATAATAAAGAAATGTCTTCAAAAATGTTTTTTTTTATTACAGTAAGGTATTAAGATATAAAACAGAAAAAAGAAGATTACCGACAAGGGAAAGGGCTTATGGGACTATGAATTATGACAAATTATGTTTCATAAGACCTAACGGGATTAACAATAAAATTGACAATGTTGAAGAGGAAATTTGGAGTCAAATTTTAGGTAACATACCAAAGAAAATTAGAAAAAACGAATGCAATTTGGACATAGGGGAAGACAAAATAAAAATTTGGTTAAATGCTCGGTGCAAAAGATGAGAAAAGAGTAGACGAAAGAAAAGAACAGTGAAAAAGACGGAGACTGAAGGGGAAAGTGAATAATTATAAATGATGTAAAAAGTGTGTTGGGGGGGGGGCTTTTTTGTTCATAGGTACCCATGCATGATGGCTCCTTCTTGTAGCTGCATACCTTTTGGCATACATGTTACGTTTTTTTGGGATGTGTGATGGATATGAATGAATTTGTTCAGAAATTAGACCTAGTTTAGTGAAAATAGAAGTTAAGTGTAATTAAGTAATATGTATAAGATGAATATGAGCTATTAGCTTTAAGATGCGTATTTATGAATAAACGATATAATTATGCTGGGAATCCATGACAATTGCCTTGTGGGACGCGTAAATTATTTATAAAAAAATTATTATTTTTTTTTTTTGGTACGAAGCAGCGGCCTACAACAGCAAATATTTTTCTAAAGTAGCCTAATTACGCGTTTTCAGCAGTATACGGTGAGTATGTAACACGGTCCGTTTCTTGCCTGTATGAAATCATACCGGTTTGCATTAAAAAAATTTCTATTCTAAACATGCTCTCCACTATTCTCTGTTTCGTCCATCTTTTAAGAATTTTCGTGAGGGGGGGGGGGGGGGTAATATAAAATTTAGTCTGTAGTTAGAAAGCAGAAGTATCGGTGTTATTTTTATACATATGTAGAGAAGCAATAATTTGAAATTTTAAGATTTCAGACGATTCTAATTTATTGAACAGACGGGTTAAATTTTCTGCGAAGAAGAATATATTTTCTTTCACTAACGAGCTAGAGATCCCGCGAGGTCCGAATGAAATTTTATTTGCTACTGGTAATATTACGATTTCTTGCATCAAATGAAACAAAAGAGTCCGAGCTGTCTGTCAGCTTTTTTTAGATTATTACTAAAGACACGTCCAGCTGCATATGAGTTTTATTAACCCCGTCTTAACTGTTAAGGTGACTTGCAGTTCGACTTGCATCGTTGCATAGGTTAATACCCTGCGTTTTCAGCTCCATTTTTTATAACGTTATTTACTAATATTTCCAATATTGTTTTTGTTTTTATAATAAATTTAAGCAACACCGATTTTTTGGATTTTCTGTGCAGCTTTAGAAATTTCCTCGTCTCTCTTTCGAATTATCATGTTTATTCCGGGACTATTAATGTACTGTACAGTCTAGTTTTAATCGAAATAATTTGCAGAATTTCTCCATTTATTCGTTCAGTTCTTTACGATTTGCTCTGTTTAGATATTTTAAATATTTCCGTTAGTTTATTACACTTTTAACTGTCGTAATAAACCATTCTAATACTTTGTCAATATTATTTTTGCCGATATATATATATATGTATATATATATATATATATATACATGTATAATTTATGTTTATTATATTTAAAATCCTTTTCGAAAAGTTCATTGTCGAAGAAATACTACTTCCGAGTTTGGGTAGAGTGGTAAAATCGATTACAAATGTTTAAGACTGCATCGACAACGAAATAATGAAAAAAAAATATTTCTATTATTTCCTCTCTTGTATTCCAGGTCATTTGATTTTGTTTAATTCCACGAACACGAACATCATCGGGGTATGATAAATAGTTTTCTTCGTTCTTTGAAAGAGTTGATTCACAATGTTTACGCAAAAGATTAAGGTATTTCAAACATCTGGCTATTTTCAATATGTTAATGTTCGTATCATCGGTGGTAATTGCTGTATTCGCTGAAAGGTCGGCAACCTTTCGCAAGTCATCGTCAAATTCGAAAAATCCGCTTAAAGCGTCAAGTTTCGTGACGCGAAATTGTTTCAGCGATCCGTTATAGTTTCGGATGGCTATTTTTATATCACGGTTCCACTGAGGAATACCCAACCAGGGACGGAAAGGGCCGGTTTTCGAAATATAAAGAAGCTATTAAAAGTGTCGACGATATACAGATTTGTATTGAATGACGGACTGCATAGTTGTTGAAATTTATTCCAGCTCACTTTATTGGTTAGCCAACGTTGAGGCTTCTTAGAAGAAACATATTTTACTCATATACAAATGGGACGGTGGTGTCACTATGACATAAGTATATCGGTGAGTTGATATCATCTTGTGACATATTTCTTTAATCGACATAAAGATAGAAAATCAATGGCGGATATATCTTTAAAGGAGTTAAATCTAGTAGGTTGATTATTGTTTGTTATATGTGTAAATTTTCATTTATAACTTTTCGAATACTTTCCTTTTCTTTTTGGTTTTATATGATCCTACGACTGCGTTCATATCCTCTACTAAGGTAAACACGGGACTTCGTTTAAATGTCAACGTCGAAAGGTAAATATATGTTACAGATGGTGAATGGAAGCTTATTTGTAAAACTGTAGTTTGACAGTAATCAGAATATTTATCCGCAGTTGCTTTTCAACTGCGACAGATTTATGGATGAATATTGCCACACCTATTGATGCCTGTAGTAGACCTATGGTTATAGCGGAAAATTTCCGTTTGGGGAAAATTAGTCGAAGAAGTTTCGTTAAGTTATTTTGATACCCGTTATTAGCTTGGTTATTCGTTTTTGCTTAGAATGACCGTTAATAACTGTATAGACTGTTTTCATTTTGATGTACCGGGATATTAAATTTTTTTGAATAATTCTCGCGCAGACGAGTATTTATTATTAGCGATACTATTTGGTTTTTTGGTGATTCTCTCTCTATATATATGTATATACATCATTTAGTAGGTTCTTCATTTAATTTTCTTCTTTGTTTTCTTTTTGCGTCGTCATTAATTTAGCGGGGTTATGACCATTTTCGGACGAAGTCATAGATTTATCTGACAAATTACGTTTTTTGGGCTTCGGTGGTATGACGTTAGTTTTATTTCGTGGAAATTACAGGAGCATGATAGATCGATTTTGCTCAGTGAATACCCGTTAGTGTGAGTTCTGCGTCGTTGGTCATATTTTAAGTAACTGAGCGATTCTGTTTCGCGATGATACGACTTCCGCGATACGGTTATACTGTCTGATTCATCTCCTACGGATTCTACTACTTATTCTTCTTCTTCATCATCATCATCATCACTTTGTGACTAATTCTAAATTCGAATAATCTCGGGGGTTAGGTCCTCGTCGTTGAACCACTCGATCATGGATTGAAATATTCTAATTATTACATTCGCGCAGCCGAACAATACTCATAGTTTGGGATGTATACTTGCACCGTATGAAGCTTTTAATGTGTTTTTAAGTTCGTTATTATTTGATCCGGCTTCTATAACGCAGATTGGCCAGGTTAGTTTTAAATTAGCCACAAATAGAGCTTTGTCGATAATAAAGTGAGAAATACGAGCGGGCAAACTAGAATATAGAAGACTTTTCGCGAGGGAATTAATTAATTTTCACAAACGGATGAAGACACTGCTGTTGATGGGGAAATAGTGGAATAATTTTTAGCAAGGCTATCAGCTATTTCCTTTGATTTTAAACATATGCAGACACGGTTGTTAGGTATGCGATAAGAAAAGTACTAGACGGATGTGCAATGATATAGTATCTCAGTTTAACGATGTCTACTGCGTATAGTATTAGCGCTCGATGTCAGCTGGGAAAAAAATCGGTTTCACTGATTGACCTGTATATCGGTTGGGTGCTCGTCTCGCTGTCACAACGATACGTCGCTGTTAAAAAGGGTCGCCGGAATAGATAAAATATCGCCGTAATATAAAAAAATAAGTAAAACTACTGTAGCCGAATTAATCGTTTTCTTTCAAACAAATTATTGAAAAACATAGACAAGAAAATACAATCGTACCAATGGGGGTAAATTAAAAATTGTTATCGAATAAGAACGCAGAAGATGAACACTATATTCAAATTTAGATTTCAAAGATTAAAAAAAAAAAAATACCTTAATACCCAGACTCTGGGAGGAAATTGTCGTTTAAATCGAATTAGAAAAAATTTGAAAGAGGGCAGACGGTGGATTTCGCGGTTCTTGTTCAACAATGTGATTCGAGGAAGTGCAGAGAATCTGATTGAACACCGCGCATTTTAGGAAATCAACTATTTTCCCATTACATTATTTTTAAAACATTTTTTTTTCAGCTCCTACCGAGCTTAAAATCACGTTATAAGCGGGGTTTTAACATGTTTAAATTCAAGTCTTCATTTATAGCGTTTTTTTCTTTTTTCTCTTTTGATTTCGTTCGGGCCAATAACTGGCCATACCTCGAAATAGTTATCAATGACCATCTTGCTTTTCCTTAAGTGGCCTGCTTCGAACGCCGGATTACTCAATAAAGTGTCGTATTTTTTAAACTTCAGCTTTAACGGTGACCCGTCATATTCTCATAAAAACGCCCCCTCCCTCCGGGCGGGGGGTGTAAACAACATTAAAAACGAATATAATGGGAAAAATTTTATTTCCGGCAAGACGCCATCCAAGAAAACCATGCAATTCGATAAAATCCAAGAAGTAAATAAGCGGAAAAATTGTGTAATCAGATTAAATACATTGACAATTTTCACAGTAAATATTGACCACTTTTTTTTGAATTCGTATTCTAAAACTTAATAATGTACACACTTTTCAAAAACCGATATGGAAAAAATTATATATCGACTATTTAATTTTTAAAATTGCCGATACTAACAATGAATTTCAAAGAAAAGGAAAAAAATCGAGCGCTCGGCTACTATCTCATCCGTCGATAATAATGTAAAATTCGGCATTCAATGCTGAAATCGTTAACCATAAACTAAATACGCGCTATTGAAGGTAAGAAAGTTAATGATCCCAAAATTGGAAGTTCCGGGACGAAATGGGTTTACCGCATCATATAACTCGGTTATTAAGACGAAGTAAATAGCTAGCAGTGAATAGCGAAGTCGATTGTGTTAATTTCCATTGATGCAAAAACTTTTACGCAAGTTAGCGAGAGCCCCGTGTGTTATTAATTTTCTCAACTTCTAATACAGATCGACGTCTGCTGGGAATTTCAATCGGGCCGGGGTAAAATTGATGATATTTCAATCAACAAAAGTAAAATACTAGAATGGAGTCTTCAAATCGTTAAAGTTATAACGGGAAAGTTGACGCGAATTAAAGACCAACGCTAACGGCGAAAAGTAAACAGATGTTTCAAAATTAAAAAGGTTCGTGATTTCGAGATAACTTCCATTATTTACGAGGAAATGTACGGAAGATGCGATGCAGAAAATTTAAACCAATGTTCACGTATCAACTTAGATAGAATCAACGACACGGTCATTTCGGTAACGACGCTATCTTAAGTCAGAATCAAGGAACTAAGGTGAGAGAAAATAGAAGTTTTTCCTTATCCTCTCGGTACTATGGGGAATTAAATGCCCCCGTTTTCTGTCTTACTCACCACTGAAATGGAATTAGAATCGGTATTCTAAAAGCAACGTTCTGGGAGAGAATGAAATAGGGGCGAGAATTTATAATCTAAGAAAAAAATAGCAGGTAGCAATTGATGGCACAGAAATAATTCAATTTACAGGTGTACCGTTCGGGGAACCGCTATCAGGAAACACAACATATACACATGCATATATATATACCGGTAAGATTTGCAGAGGATATATGTCGGAAGTAAGGTAATTTCCAGCAAAAACATTTTTAGACTAGTTTACGTGTACCGATGCGGTCAGACTGTCAGTATTTACATCACACACGATGATATTTAATTGCTTCACGATAAATTACATCGTTAAAAAGAAAAAATCTATTAATTTGGTTTATCCTCTTCCAGTCTTCGCCACCTTTAAAACGAAAGAAAAAAAAAAAAGAAAAATTTATCTTTACCGTCAGAAAGATTTGTCTGAATCCTTTATCGGCAACTACTATAGACCGTAAACAGCGCCGTAATTTCACTGCCGAATTTGTCGAATGAGCGCTTCTATGGTAAGGGTTAATAATAATTTAAGAGTAAATATTTACGGTTTAAAATACTGTACTTGAGAACGGCAACGAGACACATGTCATTTTATCTGTTAATTACACATATTGTTTACGTTTATTGTACAGTAAGTAAAATTTTAAATATACCGCTATAAACAATTATTTAACTTTTCTTATTAAATAATAACTTCCATGATCATGAGAAGCTTTGTCTTCGAAACGCGCCTTGTATTTAATAAATAATTGTTTATAGTGGTGTATTGAATATTTTACTTAGACACACATTAAAAAGATCGATCGTCTATAAATGAAGTATTTAATAATAAAGAATGTAGCAAAAGTAGCAAACTTGAAGCGCTGCTAAAAGGAAAAAAATGCATTTAGAGTGTATAAAAATATGGCAAAATATTACAGCAGGAAAAATGACGAGCTTGGAGGTAAAAAAGCGAAAAGGAGTATCCGGGAAAATTTTAAATCGTACCAATATCGGAAACTAAATTAGGGCGCGACAAACTAAGAAATGCGTGTTGACTTTTATAAAAACGACCATGGATCCCTGAAAAAGGCTAGCCTCGATTGCGAACGGTTGACGAGCAGCCATATTTGGTCTTTTTATTTTTTTTTCGTGTTGCGCAGCGATAAATAAAAATCACTGGCCAGATCTAAAATGAAAACTGACAAATTTGCAAAAAAATAATACTAAAAGCGAAATCATTAAACGAATGCGGCGTTTAAAAAATATTACAGAGAAATGAAAATAAACATCGTTTAACATTGTGCAAATATGCTATTTACAAACGTTCTTTCGAAAGAATAAAGTAGGAAAATTAGAACAAAGGTTAAAAATTCGGCTGAAAGGAGGGTAGAATGTGGACGAAATAATGCAACAAGAATAATACGACGTGTAACAACAAGAGAGAGGGAAGAAAGGTGTGTAAATGTTTAGTTTAGCGGAATAAAATGTAAATAACGCAATAATAATATTCTGTCGACGTTGACGGAAATAGGAGATTGGGAATTGTACGTGTATCAAAATATTGCGCAAATTGTATCAGCTATTAATATTTAAACAAAAGAGAAAAATTCCACAGCTGTCATCTCGGCTAATTAAAATTTATAGCGGCATTAATAATTCCTGAAAATGACGTACGTAATTTGACGTTAGAAAAGGCTAAAACTTTAAATCTGCCCCTTTTCCGCTGAAACTTCATTTTTGCAAACTTCATCGTACGAAATACGCTTAGGCGATTTTATTAAACCTCAACTTATCGCATAAAAGGAATTCTCCATTTTCCCGGCGTGTCTGTCGCTGACGAGTCTTTTTCTATTTTTCCACTTATTTTCTTACAAATCGTTCAACTTCCGGACGCATCACTGTGCGAGGTTTAGTTTGACTTCTCGAAAGAAAACCGCCTCTAATCGCTGCGGAATATGTTTAATATTCCCAGCACTAAAACTGCTAGGCGGACAATGAATGGCGCCGATCCGTTTTGAAACTTTCATAGTGGAAAGTCTAACGTAATTATGAATGAAGAAAAAAATAGTCGCTTGACTGCGGGCGAAAATTCAGCTTTTATCGAACAACAAGCTGCTCAATTAACTGCGGTGTAAAAGTTTCGATTTGTATCGATTTATCGAATAAATTGGGGGAAAAAAAAACTGGAACATTTGATACTTGCAATTAATTGTTCTTACGAGAGCAATTAAAAACGAAAAATGAGATTTTGGTCGTTGAAAAAAAAAGCAAAGGCCAACATTTCTTTTTAGCTTTTTTTCGATCCGTAAGAACCGTAATTTTTATTTTCAGTTTTGGTCATTCAAAAAGAGGGTCTTGGTTCTACCGTATTTGCTTTATTTAGACTTGGTTAGATTTGGTTTAGATTTGGTTATATTAGACTTGGTTAGCGGCAAATTTCCACTTCCTTTAATCAGCGATGGTACTGCGCCGTTCACAACCAATTAGGAACATCTGGTGCAAGATTTGTGGGTAGTATTTTCTGCTTGATATCCCAAGATGATTAATCGGCTTTATATTAGCATTATTTCGCGATTTCTACGTTTTGTAAGAATTTTTAGGCGTCACATTTCTTTTACTGGCGGAACATCGAATAATTTAATAATGAAAAGAATCTCTTTTTTTTTCTTCCATTTTCCTAATAATAATAGAAAAAATGGAATAAAATGATAAATGTAACAGTATCAAGTAAACCAATTACAGCTACACGTTTCAGGTGTTCCGGTACAGTGTTAAAGGATTGTGTACTTTTGACTGGACATTTGTCGCGCTCGACACAAACTTCTTCATCAAATTAGTTGAACATTACTACGTTCAATTATTTAGCCGACGGATAAATTGTTCTTGTAAGAAGCATCATACATGACTGAACTGTGAGCTAACTGTTCTTCTAGAACGTGTTAAGCTAGTTATTGTCGTGCCGATACAAGTACCGTCATTTTTCTATTCTTTATGTACCCATCTGCAGGATACAGCGACACCCTTAAAATCGACTGCCTATCATCAGTTACGAATTTTTATGAAGTAAACGACGCTTTAGACGGACAAAAGCATTTTCGAAATATATAATTAAATAACTGTTATTAAAACTATATTTAATTAAATTAATTATCACCTCATAATATTGATCTTCACACATGTACATATATACATAAATATACATATATATATATATCAATCAGTCATTGACAACCTAAAAGGGTTCGTTCCCTCCATTCGGTTCTGTTTCCGGCCACTCTTTTTAGGTCCGAGTATGTTTGGCGTCCCATATCTTTTATAATCTGTTTTACGTAGCTATTCCTTGGTGTTCCTCTTCTTTACGTTCATAATCAGTTTTCGTTTTTCATCGTGTCTCAATATAGGTCCCGTCATCTTTGTTCTGTGATTTTTTATGGTGTTTATTAATTCTCGTTTTTCACTAATTATGTTCATGATTCAAAAAAAAAAAACCAAAAAAAACCCCCCAAAAAAAACAAGTATCTTGCAAGCGCTAGGTGCTTAGGAAATTAATTTCTTTTTAATGATTTACAGTATCATTTCACCATAGCCGCTTTGTGTTCCGAATTTGAAACGGGATTTTTCTATCTCGAAAATTGATTATTTCGTGCAGTTTCCGGCGCACTATTACCGGCCTTTTCACTAATTTCAGTTTGCTCTTCTTTTGATGTCATCGTGCACTTCAGTGTATTACCTTTAATTTCCTTTGCTTGATTCTGTTAGAAATGCTACAGAAAAAATATCACTTTTTTTTTCTACTTCAAAGGTCGGTTTATTATCGTTACCTCGGTTTTGCGTGTCCTTTGCTGCAGTTTACTTAGGCTTTTATAGAGTTTTTGATGTGCGATATCTTTTAATTTACTAATCGGTCAATCGTGTTTTTGTGTCTGTTGCATTTGCCCGTGATATATTCGCTGGAATACGTTGAAAAGCAGCGGAAAAAGGCTATATCTACCTGTGCTCATTTTGGCATTGCTACTAGTCGATTGATTTTAATCGGACTGGACGACGAGGGGGAAGGGGAATGAAAAAAAACCGATTCTTCAGTCGAAGCTCCCCTATTCTTCTCGGCATTTCAAGAAAATGCCGAATATTTTATGAAATCTGCAACCGTTATTGCCTCCGCTTGATGACTCCGTCAGTCTGTACAATCGTCGGACTCGCGATCCCGATCATTTCTATTCTTTTCCTGTGTCCTTCTCTTCTCCTTGAACGCGCTTCATTTTTTGTATCCCCAGCTGTTAAAACTCGCAGACGACTACTTTCTGATACCTTTCTGTGAGGAGTTTATTTATTTTTTTCTACTTGTTGCTGTCACTTTTTCATACTGCCGGTGTTTTTTGATCGCGCCGAAGGTGTTTTTATCTTCAACGATGCTGCTGAGTGGCTGCGAACGCGTCCGTATTTCTATACACATTTCGAAATATCGAAAATTTATTCTGCCAGGTACGGTCGAAAGTTTTATTATAATCAGAGGGGATACGTTTCAAAATTAGTGTATAAATCCATCCGTCTTACGATAAAAATAAATTATAAAACAAGTTTACAGCAAACATCAAATTTGCAAGGAACCTTTTTCAGGCTTCAACGTCGTAAAACAACGAAAGTGTTTTTCTCGTATTTTATAGCGTTAAGTTGAAGATGGGCGACTCTGCCTGAAAAAGGTTCCTTGTAAATTTGATATAAGCTTTACATAATTTATTTACTAACGGTGTAAGTTTCATTTGTAATTGTCCTAATGTAAAAATCCCGTTTGGCAGTTTCCGAGCAACCAATTATTACGGTAATTCGGTGCTATGAAATACTGCAATCCGTTTAGGTTGGGGTAACGTTTATAAATTATAGAGAACGATTATTTTTGCGAATCACGCCTAAAGAGAATACGAGTAATAAACACGATTAGCTAAATAAAAATTTTGCATCAAATTATCGCATTTCCGTAACTTACCGGGGATGAAGGGGGGAGGGGGAAATTTGCCTGGAGTTATTTAAAAATTTAACTCTCTCTGGCGTTAAAAATGACATTTGCGCAGTGGGAATAATATTTTCTCTATTCCGGTTAATATTTCAATTTGGAGGCGCGATGAACGGAGCTTTAAAAATTGTTTTACTTTATAAACTTCTCAACTTCACCGGCAGAATAAGAACATCTAATGACAGAAAATTTGAAATGTTGCCCGTTATTTTCGCACTAAAGCGAACATAAAAGCCGACCTGGAAACAGAATAAAAAGGCTCATTGTAATATGGAGGTGGAAAGTAGCGACCGCGTTGGCGCGTACATTGCCGATTCGTGTTCGCATTCGTAACAAGCCATATGCAGCATGTCATTTCCATCGCTCTGCGAAATTTCCAACTTTATGCGTATTTGAAAGACGCTATTTTTTTCTTCCCCTTTCTCGCTTCATTCGTATTTTATGTGAACAAACGCAATCTGCAGAGAACCCGAAAAAAACAAAACAAAACAAAACAAAACAAAACAAAAGGCATCTTTAGATAAGAAAATGAAGCAAAATCCAATTCTTCTGGCACGGTACCGAGACCCTTTTTTCTTCTTCGGCGCAGTCTTATAAAATGCCGTAACGACATTAAAATGAAAAAAAGAAGAAATACACTAAACGATCCGCTGAGCAGTTGAAAAAAGTGTAAAAGCACACTCATATAGTCGGCCTTCTAAACTTTGCAACGATTTCGGTACCTTCCTCCGCTATAAAGTTTAGGTTTCCTAAACAAAACCGCCGAAAAGTCTTATCTATCTGGGTGAAAGTGGTTGACCCGACGAATTTTGCGCATATAACTCCGCTCTCAAGCAACTTTTCAGAGGATTACAATTCGGGCAACTTACTTTTCAGTTTAGAGATTATTCGTAGAAGAGGTATTTTGTAAAATCTTCTAATTAACGATGTAGCGCATGTTTGTAAACAAGCTAACACTGCTCCAAATGTAATCGCTCTCGTAGAGATTTTTGCAGTAACGACATTTTATTTTCATCCATTCCCCTCTCCCATCCCCTCCGGGGCTTTTTAAAATCACGTCCAAGCAGAAGCGCTTTCCCCTTGACTTTTAAACAACATTTTGACGCCGACTAATTGTTGAACTGTTTCTTAAAAGTCTACGAAACTTTCCTCTTTGAATGGCCAGCCCGGTTCAAATCACACAACCGAAAGTATAGAAAAATTACCGCTTGCGCGCTGCTGCATTAACGTGCATAATTGACCAGTCCCGTAATAATTCTGCTATAAGATAAAGGTGTGACGCGTTTTAAAGAGATAAATTTTTAATTGGAAAAACTTCAAAATAAACGTCAACTGCCATTGCGAGATTGGAAAACTGTTCGATACATCGAGAGGAGAGTACAGGAAACAGTACTGCCGTGTTTTTAAATACATATAAATAAATCTGTGTTTGAAATGTGGACGAGAGGGTTTCAACTAGTAATCTACTTAGAATGATTGTCGAAGAACCGGTTTAAATGATAATTCTCAATGATTTCACTTTCCTCTAGTTAATTTTTTAGACTCTCGGATACGCTTGGATACAGTACAACTGCATTAGAGAAGTCTACACTAATTTTCAATATTTTCACTATAGTAACCTTAAATATTCCATAATGCTGCGGAATGTGTGTTTTCTTTAACGTTTTTCTTATAATTCGGTACAGTTTTTAAAAATTTGTTATCGATATCTCAACCGTTTACCACTATTAAAGTGTTAAGGTTTAACGGCTAACGACAGCAGCTGGATGAAAATTTACATCGACTTTCACACCGAACTGATTGAATTTGTGACTCACCTTGCGTAACGAAAACGAACCAATACAACTAAAGAAAATCAAAAATTAAAAAAAAAAAAAAAAGTACCGAAATTATACGTTAACTATTTAACGAAGCCGAGGAATTAGATCAACTATGCGAGACTCCGTGAGTTTCATCTGTGTTCTTTCCTACCTCATCGTTCCTGTGACCAATAGTCGCCGTACGCGTCTACTTATTCACATTCTTTCCCCTCTCCATTCTATTGACACACGGATATTTACTGCGGGTTAATAGCCATTCGAGCATCTTTAGTAACGAAGCGGCTGATTTTCCGGGGCTCGCGTTTTTTTCCACCGCTCTCTTTAAGAAAAATTCCGTCCTCTAACCTACCAGCGCGCTGGGTAAAAGTTCCCGTTTTAGATTTTTGAAATTTACGCTTCTTCTGGCAATCGTTCAACATAATTCCCTCTAATCCCAGTCTTCTTCTTTATAGTGCCATACTTAATTCCTTAGCGTCGGTGACTACCTATTCGTACATCTGAGCTGTACAGACACAGGCATAGTGTGTACTAGGTGATTGTTATATGCAACGCGAGTGTACACGCGCAAGACTTTATTCGGAACTGATTAATCCCAGTCTAATTTCCTTCAATTCACTGTTCTGTTGTCTACATTTTTCGCTCGAATTCTTTATTATCTTCTTCTCGTTTTCGCTTTTTGTTAGCTTTCTCTCATATTGCCCTATCTGTCTGAAATTATTAAGCGTTCATCTTTCTATTCCAGTTTGCTAAGGCATATCGTGCTCTTTAAAGCACATTTTAATACCCTTTTCCTTCGCCACTTATCATTGTCGCTACATATTGAGTGCCTCTTGTAAACGACATCGACTGAAATATAATAACCGATTCCTCCTAACCGTTTCTAGAAGGGGGGATCCCCGGTAATTGACACTGCCAAAGATAATTCAGAATGTTGTTTTAATAAATAGGGAGCCTGGAACGTGCGTTAGCAAGTTCTTCGATTTAGTAATCTTACGCACGGATGCAGATATTCCCAAGCATAGAAAACGACACTGATTTGCAAAGTTTTGCGAAATAGCTCTCAGTGATAAAGACTGAGTGGGGTGATTTATTATTGCGAATCGGTGAAAGATTCGACCAGAAACTTTTTCCGAAAGCGATATCCGCACTCTGTAGGAAATTGCGAGAAATTGCAATAATAAAGTGCTCCGTAATGAGTAGGCATATACTTTTCGCGTTGAAAAATTCAAATACGAATATCACCCGGTTTTAAATGACGATCCCGTATAAATAAATATACGATAATAGTAATTAATAATATTTTCAAACTTTTATTGGACAAGAGAGTACTGAAAGAACCTTTTTACGTTGTTTTTTTGTCGGTGGGGGATGGGGGGGGGGGGGAGGGGAGCTCATCTAACGCAAATGTAAAATGTATATAAAATTTTCAATGTGTGGGGTCAGTGGGATCCGACTATTATTATGGTATAGCTGATGCTTTTTACGATTGCCGTAAGAGAAAAATAAATGACTGGGGATCGATTAAAAGGGAAATGAATCAAGATGAGGACAGCAGTTTATATGTTTTTCGTATCTGCCTTATTAGTACAACGAGCGGAGCTTTGCTAAACAAGCAAACTACTTGTTTCTGCCGGTTACCTTATTTACATTTATTTCGGAAGAAATGGAATTATTATTTGAATAACTTGATTAATGTCCGGGGTAAATTGTCTAAAAACAATGATGATAAGGATAGTAACAATTTTTAACATTTACACCATTTTATTTTACACACTGTAACCTGTATTTACTTGGTTATACTCGCGAGTTGAATATTCCTTTTTCCTATCGGGCATTGTGAGTACTGCCATGCAGCTCTGTGGTCAGCTTGCTGGATGGGGCTTATTCGGAAAAATAGGGGAAAAAAAAAAAAATAATAATTTTTGACCGTTGAGTTTTATCGAACATTGTGAGCGCTGCTCCGCAATGCGGCCATATTGCAGGATGGAGTTTCCTCTTTTATGCTTACCATTTAGTATTGTAGGTAGCGCATACAACACGAACAAGGAAGTATTTTCTTTCTTTCCGTGCATTCAAAATCTGTTTAGAACGTTGAACTATATATTGTTCGGGCGGGAAAAAAAAAAAAATAATAATTCGATGCTAAACAAAATTTTACACGCTTACTGTGCATAAAAAAAAAACAAAACAGAAGTGACTTTTTTTTTCGTTATCCAATTTTTCAGTGAATTAACAGCTCGACCATAGTTTTTAAAAATCGATATAAGTATTTAAATTCCGTTATCGAGTAAAAAATATTCGCCAATCTATTATTGAAAGTGGTATATAAAATGTTAACATTAGATTCGGCGAATATATAATGTGTCTTTTTTTTGATCAAAAGTATTTATTCATCTGCACCTTTCATATTCGTCGCGAAAATTGTAAATCGCTAACTAGTCCGGACGGAACGAAATGATGGGCAACATTATTCGCATTTTTATTTTTATTTCTTTCGCGCTGGACGAAACAACGAATTTTTTCAAAATCGAAAGGTGGGCTTTATTGCGCGATGATATTCTCCTTTGAATACTCTTTTAATATTCCTGAGAACACTATGCTTCTGAATAGGAAGAAAAGAAAAAAAACGTTTATCATCTTTCTTTTGTGAATTGATTTTTATGTTGAACTGTAAAATAATTTTCTGTTCTTCAATTCCATGTTGATTTCAAAAACTAAGCGCTGCTCTAGTGCTCGATCAGTCGCGACATTTACGAATATCAAAATATTACATATTTTATTTGATACTTAAACAAGGAATCACGGCCAAATTTGAAACTGTTCAAAGAGGACCACCGCTTTTTATGAATTAATAACTTTCTTCCCGGAGAGAGAGATATAGAATTATTTCAAGAAACATTCCCGTCATTCGCTTTTTTTTTTAAATTATTTCTGAACGAGAAGCGCTAATTATTTACAAATTCACCGAACTCGGTTAAAGGCGTCAGTTTAGTTACAAATTCGACGCGTTCATCTAAAAAACGCCGACCGAACAGAAGCTATCAGCGAGAGGTTTTTTTTTTTTTCAAATTTTTGGAGATAACTGAAATAATTTTAGGGCACAAATCGAAACGAATTAAAAACCGAACAGATAATAAAAGTAAGTCTCTTTTTTTCTTTCTTTGTTTCGAACAAAGGTGCGCTTTACACGGAGTGAGAAATTGAAATGCAATGTTGTCGCGCTGTCGATATTTTATGTCATCACTATTTGTCCCCGATCGAGATTATGACACGAAGTACAAATATGCAATCGGTTAGAATACGGAAATCTAATTTAATAATATTCCGACGTCACACAATTTCATTATTGATCGATGTTCGCTTTATAGACCCCCCCCCCAACCCTACCCCGCCCCGCTTCACGCTCGCTCTTTCTCTTTTTAACTTCAATAGAAACCTTTCACTATCAATCTACATTCGCTCTGTGTGTTCGTACGAGAAAGTGCAAACGGCAATCACCCTGAACTGTATTTGTATTTTCTATTTTTCTATCCTCTTCAGTTTTACCCGGTTTTTTGCAACATTCGCTGCATTCGGTATTTCAGACGGCAACTTTTAATTCGTTTCATTTAACGGGGGAAAAAAAACCCGGAGCCTTTGGCTACTTATCGGATTATATGCATTTAATTGTGTTTGGCTTATCGATGAAATTCAGTCAATTTCTGCGCCTCAATTCAATAATATTGGGGTGGCTGGAGCGCGCGCATCTCCGTCCATTCCGAATACTTTGCTGCAAACAACCGCACCTAACAGAAACCATATTCTGAATAGCTTACGGTTCTGTGCCTGCATCCGCTTGCCGCAGCTCCCCTCGACTCAGCTTCGACTAGTTCTTATTAAGGTGCTTGTTTAAATCTCTCGCTTTTCCACTTTCTTTCTGTATCAGTACGAGTGGGATGATATCGTTGGTATCGGGAGTTGCGAAGTTTTTCATAACGCAGATCTGAAGAGAATATTAAGTTCGTTTGCTTCTTGAGACCCACACCTTTACCGGCTCTAGTTTTCTTTGGTATTATTTCAAGCTAGATAAACATGAGAGCCACTTGAACACTAGGAGCAAGACAACTCCCGAAAGATACTCCCCGGGAGTAACTTACTTATTATAGCGAACATTTCCGCAAAATAATAATTTACATTTGCAAAATAAGAGACCACTGCAATGCTGCAAAATTGATACACTCATAATAGTAGAAAAATATGTTTCACTCTATTGCACTCTAGTCGAGCCTGCAATACGATGAGAAATCACGTGTTTACTGTGCTTAAGCAGGATTCAGAGTATATTAAAATTTAATAGATTTTTAAAGTAACGCACTTTATAAGAACACTACTTCGGCCCGGCAGAAGTACAAGAAGCTATACACACCTGTAGTAATATGTCGCTATTACAATCAGACTACATTCTACAATTCTTCAAAGTCACATTTATTTCTCAAATAGTGAACATTGAAAGATTTTTCTTATTTCGCGGAAATTAAAAAAAAAAAAAGTTTAATAAATATTTGTCGTATTCTAGTGGGGTTAAGCTTGGCTACCGAACCAGAGGTGTCATAGGGTTTCGAGACTTGTCTCGTTCCGGATTCGAGTCGTTCTCAGGTTTATACCTAATCTGAAATTGAACTGGGTACCAGAAAATTATCTGGCGGAAAGTAAAGGCGGCCGAAAAAAAAATGCCTCCAATATTCTCCTTAGTTCCATTTTAGGTCCTTAAGTACATTATGAAAAGCTTAATTTCACAAATACCTTATCAAGGATACCATTCTTCCCATGTACGGTTTGAACTTTATAGCTCAGCGAATGAGACTATTTGTACTAATTACGCTAGCTATAGATATGCTGGTTTCCCGTATGAAATTTCATTTTAGTAAACAAACTGACTTACATAAAAGTTACGTGTTAGAATCTTTGCTTTATCGTCGAAACTTCCCTTTAAGTCACATTTTCACCTGCAGCCGCTTTTCTACTTCGGAAACGATTGACATTTTTAAGACATTACCAATGCACTTTCTATAATGTTCCAAGAAATATTGATTATTATTTTTCCAGCCTAAAAAGGCGAGGAACCTAAATGTGTAACTTTTGTGAATAATAAGATTGTTTCTCCTTTTTTTTCTGCTTTTTTTTTTGGGAGGGAGACACGACAACTAATTGCACTAACCCGAAATATTTGCAAGTGTCAATGTGCAGCAGTGGGATAACTAGGTTCTACTCGAACGAAAACCACTGCCTGTCATAGTAGCTGACTACCGATTAAGTTTATTGCATAATAGTTGATTGTTCGGCGATATCGAAATCGGAAAAAATGTTTAAAAACGGAAGGGGGTGACATAATGGCCGTATGAAACACATTGAACGGTTACGTGTAAATTATTAACGTTTAGCCCACACGCTTTGTTGTTAATCATGGCAAAATTCAACCCGTTTAAATTGGCGTGGGAATTTGATTGGTATCATTAGCATTGATTACGCCCCGTTGTGCCTAATGCTAATTTCTTCGCTTACAGATTCGCGATCATGAAAAATGGTAAAAATTACCACCTATCAGGCGGTTTTAATGGTTTTATTAATGATCGATCTGGCAACGCTATACTGATATAGTGGTTTTCGAAGGGGGAAAAATGACAATGAAAAAGCGATATGCACTATCTAACAAAAATGATCACATCGGAAACAAAAACAAAGGCGCGCGGCTCTTAAAGACAAAGTCGATTTTTGTTTGATGCTTCGTTTGAAATAAATTTCAGAAATTAATAAATCGTTTTCTACATTTGCTTCGGCAATTCATCCGCTCAGTCATGAATCTACTCTTGCGTCCATTAATTAATTCAGTGAATTAGATTTTGAAAAACTAACATGTACTATTATATACTGTCCTGAAGCCAGTAATATCGTTCACGAAGACTAAGAAAGTGTAAACACTTGACGCGTATTTTATGAAATATAAAATGTGTAAATATAATAAAAGGCCGAGACCGTCCATTCCGATTTTTCATTTAATATTCGTGAATTTTCAAAATAGAAAAGCTTATTTTTGAAATATCTCGAAAACTAAAATCGCTAGCTAAATGATGTATGCGAGAACAAAATATTATGAGACGTTACCCGGTTTAATTTCTTGAAATCTACAACGAAAAATAACCGCGATAATAATTTAAGTCATCATTGTCTGTTTAAAATTTGGAAAATTCCAAGCTTTCCTACAGTTCTCGTCTATACTAATGAGGAAAATAGTCGGTTGAAAAAACAATCATTTCTTTATAGAAGCGGCTGCAGATTTTTTTAAAATTATTGGTCTTCTAACTTGATATATCATCATCAATGAGTCGTGAATCCCTCGTGGAGATATCGAGATTATGATCTGTCCATGTGATGTATAAGATGTCGCCATTGATCTCTGTTGTGGGCCCGTCGAACACATTCTACGAAACTCTTTTCTACAGCTTTCCGGATCATGTCTGACCATCTGGTTGGAACGCGTCCACGTCTTCTTTTTCCTTCTACTTTTCCTTCCAGAATTCTCGTCTCAAATAAATTTGCTCTTATTATATGGCCAAAGTATTTTAATATTCTTCTAACTACTTCCGACGATAATCTTTTCGTTACGTCTATTTCTTGTAACACCGAGCTATTTGTTCTTTTTTCCGTCCACGGGATTCGTAGCATTCGTTTCCAGCAGTACATTTCTAACGCATCTATTTTTTAACTTGATATATATACACACATATATATATATATATATATATATAGATATATATTTCTCAAAATTTACCCGCCCCCCGAAATTTTAAAATTCTTTGATTTCATAATTTTTCTATATTTTAATGACGAAAATACATCGAGCAAAAAGGGCAAAAAAGTCAACTCTGTCTACTAAAGACAGGTTGCAGACGTTTTTTATCTGGAAGCTTCACCATATAAATATAACCGAGTTTCTTACACATCTTTTACTATTTATTACGTATTTATATTTAAGAATATTAAAAATATTTGAATCTTTTTTTTTAAACGATACTAATTGTATCTTTGCGATATTTTGGCCTAATACTGCAGAACGTTACTTCATGTACTTCTTTAATGTTAAATTTTTGTTTTATTTTTTATGATGAAATTCACAAAGATGTTTACTAGGTTTGCAGCATGCTTTAAAAATGATGTAGGCCCCCTTTTTTTTTTTTTTTTAATCCAAATTTTTAATCTTTTCAATTGACGTATTCATATCCATTTTTTTTTTTTTTTTTTTTAAATAAACATTATGTGAACGATGCAGAATTTTGTAAAAATTAAGAATTTTAAACAATTAAAAATCCGAAGGTGTAGGCTATGAAACGGCCAGCGAGCTCAGTTCCCTTTAAGTAAAGTAAAGCAAGTCCCTTACGACAGGGTGTCAGGGATTGTGAAGTTAAACTTTCCATAATGGTACTAAGCCTAATGAATCTAAGGAAAATACTGGGGCCAGTGACTTTCTTTCGGCCGGCTTTACTTTCCCCCAGATAATTCTCTGGTACCCAATAATTTCAGACCGGGTAAACCTGGGAACGACTTGGATCTGGAACGAGACAAGTCTCGAACCCATAACTGCCGATTTGATAGCCAAGCATGTAAAAAAAAAAATGAGAAATAATAATAGAAAATCGTAAGTAACGAAGTAAGTGAATAATTAAATGTTAAATAGAAAATAAATATAAAATAAATAAGCACCTCGATAACAAACGAAAACAAGTGTAAAATAATTTGCTTTAATAAATTAAAATTAATACCTTAATTTAAGCAAACATTTTCGAGCATAGCCCATCATCAGCTAACAACGCAGACCGTGTGAGGGTGCCCGAAATTAAGCAAAAACAAAAAAAAACTTATTCTAAATTCGTATGTACGGCCCAATACGTAATAAGTGATAATGAAGATGATAAAAAAAAACAACAAAAGGAACGACACATATTCTCGGAAAATTAATAAAATTTAATAAGTGAAATTCCGATTTAAAAAAAAAAAAAAAAAATTTAATTTTTCCAAAATTACTTTTTTTTATTAGTACATGCCATTCAAGATCACTCTGTTATTTGTTCCGATTTTAAATAACTTTTTTTTCTTACCACTATATTTATTCGCTTTCGGATATTATACTTAATACGCCTACTATTGACGCACATGCTCGCAGTGTCGTTCTAAAAATATTTTCCATTTTTATCGCTTCTGAAACTGTTAATTTCTCTCTTATTATTAGAAAAAAAAAAAAAAAAAAAAAAAAAAAAAATGTATCCACCAAAGAGGCGAAGTTTAATACAAAAAATACCGCTGCGTATGGTAGGAAATTTGTGTACTAAAGTTTCAATAAAGAATACTGTTAACGAACTATAATTAGATGAAAGTTTCGAATTAAATTTTAAAAAATGTCATAAGAAAAAACTCATTTACTCATTTACTTGCCTTATCTGCGGTTTTTCGTGCAATATTCGCCAATGATGCCAATGGTGAAAAAAATTTCCGTTTCAAGTATATTTCTGCGAACAACATTTCGAAAAAGTCGTAAGATAATCAATTTTTTTTCAAACTGACATTGGTAGGATAAAAGAAACAGAAACAGAGAGACAGACGATGAACAGGGGAAGAAAAGAAAGGATTTGACAAGTGTAATATGAGTAGGGACAACAACGAACAAGTGAGGCGCTCGAAGAAATTCTATCCGTATGGGAAACAAGCCGTGGAGAGCGAAGTACGACTAAAATTCAGGTGTTTAAGGGGAACAAAAATAGAGTGAAAATATAGTGAAACGTTGTGAAGCAGGGTTTAAAATAAGGTGAGATTGATAAAAGAGGAGTGGCGAACATCAGATCGAAAAGTCTGGAACGCAGTTTTCGAAAATAAGAATGAAATAACTGATTATTATTATTATTATTTTTTTAACGATTACAATGGAATAACTAGGGCCGGTGAACGTGCAATTTCGTCGTACTCAACATATGCCTCGGACAATCTCCACGGCAGATTAACACGAACGAAGCGAAACGAAACAAAAAAATAAAACAAAACAAAAAAAGATTGCGAATAAGAGAGCACATAAGAAGAATGATTTGGAAAAAAAAAGAATATAATTCTAACAGCACACTCCCCCCAGCGAGGAAAACAGTCCAATAATTTGAAAACCCGCGGTTCGAACAGATTAGAAAAAAAAAAAAAGTAGCTCGTGAGGTTACCAAAAGTTGCCGACAGAAACGAAAGATACAAAAATAATTTCACGATTAGGACGCGTTAAATCCGCGGCAGCATCAAATCCCTTCTAATTCTTCAGTAAAAATGATTCGACGAGAAACCGGGAGGGGAGAAGAAATAGTTTAGGTGAATGAGAAACAGCAGCAAAGTTAGGCGAAAAGTGACGAAAATTATTTTAATTATATATATGAGGCGATCGTGAAGTTAAAGCGGGAAGAAGTGCGCGGGCGAATATGAATTTCGTTGCAAATGAGACGCTGACGCCTACGTGAAACAAAGACTTGGCCGGATCAATGTCCCGATAGAGTCGCGTTTTAACAGCAAACAAACTTCGATTGATCCGAAATTCCAGCCGACTATGTGTTAGTTCGATTTTGAGCAAGAGAATGACAGTAACCACTGTCGCGTACTCTAATTAACTCATTCGTATCTCCTTGAAAATCATCCCTATCTCATTTGTCATATGTTCACCACTTTCTTCTAGACTGCCCCTCTCCGTCAAATTCGTAGATCCGCGGATGTTGCATCTTTGTGACAACCGTAGAAGATTAAATCGTTCTCCTATAAAAACTTAAATCGCAAGAAACGCAGTACATAAATCCAGCTGTAAGTAAGCATTTTGGAAAAACCGAATAAAAAAGGAAACACCTTTCCGGAAGAAGACGAGGTTTTGTGGAAAAATGATGAATTCAGAAAAGGTCTGCGAATAAATACGGCGACCCTAACAAAAATAGGTGGCAATTTAACACATGTAAAAAGGCGTTCAGGATAACGCTTCCTTTTTTGGAAGAAGCAGTGTGAACACGGCGATAGATAAAATAGTAAGAAAAATCGAATATGAAACGTACAGTTGACGCAAGGGCTTTCGGAAAATGTCCCTTTTTTTGAAAATACAGATGGAAAGATAATTCCAATAAAATAGTTAAATATTATAAAGAATTTTCCTCCGTAAACTATTTTCAATATTAACAGTCAAAGTAAATTTTATCGTATATGCATTTATGTAATGTTATATTTTTATTACACGAATTATAAATCAAAGTTCCCAATATATTATACTGAATTGTAAAAAACGTAAAATCACATAATAACATATATCTATACTAATATTATAAAGAGGAAAGATTTGATTGTTTGTTTGTTTGTTTACATTGAATAGGCTCCGAAACTACTGGACCGATTTGAAAAATTCTTTCACCGTTGGGAAGCTAAACTATCTCCGGGTGACATAGGCTATATTATATTTTCAAAAAAAATTAGGGATCCTTAATAAAACTCCAATAATGTAACCCAAGGTGTAAAAAAATGACCTAAACAATTCCTTACATCGCGTGCGCTGCAAAAACTTTTTTTATAGAACATTAAAATATCAATGTTAATTACCATCGGGAAATGTAAATTCGGATAAAGATCACCTTAGCATCGTTTACAAGCTCATCATTAATGGAAATAGTGTGTTAACGTAAGGAATGAAAATTTTCGAGCGTTCTCGTTATCTTTTGTAAAAGGTACAAAATGCTCAAAAGATTAAGATCTCAACTTTCTAGAAATAATTCCCAAACGAGGGCATCAAAAATACGCCGTAATGGAGAATCTTCATCAGAAACTGAAAATCGTCTT
This sequence comes from Icerya purchasi, assembly GCA_039619475.1. NCBI lineage: Eukaryota > Metazoa > Arthropoda > Insecta > Hemiptera > Monophlebidae > Icerya > Icerya purchasi. Next base: position 250,537,148 of record CM077116.1, read on the forward strand.
GCAAGTCGGAGAGAATACGCGTCGCAATCACGTGCCAGAGAGTCGAGTATCGAGCGTTCGCAGCGGCTTGCTGAACAAAATTTGAGAATCTCTCAAGTACGCGCGTGAGAGTCGAGTGCTCACAGTAACAGATCGGCTTTTACATACGTTCCACAGATTGATTATGCTCAACAGTCTTCCGTCCAAATCGGAGCCATGAATAAGATCTTCTCCAAGTGTTCTGCCAAAAAATGGGCCAATGAACCTAATGGTATGTGCTGTGCTTCTGGAAAAGTTAGTCTCCCCAATGTTCACGAGCCACCACGGTCAATAAAAAATCTTTTGACAAATAATCATTTACTGTGATACTCTTACACAGTCATGAACTGAATTCTGCGCGGGTGTAATTTAACAAATAAAGTAATTTTTTAGAATCATAATTCACGCGAGCAACGCCGCGGGCACAACTAGTATGTATATAAACACGTAAATATTTTACGTTTTACGTTTATATATATATATATATATATATATATATATATATATAAACTCGGCCACTTTGACCTCGCAAGGGGCTGTGCCCCTTGACCCCTCCTGCTTTCATTCCTGTCTCTTTCTCTTCTATACTTTGTATAAAATGATCAAAATTTACAACGTAATTCTTACTGGCATCAACACACACAAAAAATAACATAACCACAAAAATCCTATTCTAACATTTACCTTCCGTTATATAAAATGAAGACATTTTTTCGTTACATTTTTCGTTAAATATTCCATTACATAAAATTGTGACATTTTTTAAATAACAATAACAAAAATCCTACAAAATATAACAAACGTTACATAAAATTGGGACATTTTTTGGGACATTTTTTCGAATGGGGGGCAGCCTAAGAATTACGTTGTAATTAATATATTTATATGTATATATATATACATATATATATTCTAATGTGATTTTATGGTTTTTACAATTTAGTTTAATTAATGTTATTTGTTATGAACTATAATTCATGTAACAAAAATATAACATTACGTAAATGCGCATATATGTTGATTTACCTTGTTATTACTTTTAAAAAATAGTTAAACATGAAATTTCAGAAAATTATTCAAATACGCATCTAAGAGCAACGACTCGGGTTCTTTTCTCTAAAACTCGAAGAACCCTATTAATATCGCGATACTTTTTGGAACTTATTAAAATACCGATACTTCTTGAGCGCGACAGAATGCGCATTTTGACAAATCGGTGCAAGATTACAAATTTGTTTTTCAACAAAAAAAAAAAAAAAAAAAATGATCCATTTTATCTTTATTTTACTGCGAACTTCGCAATTTCCTCGTTCGGCTACTTCCGTTCCAACGTCACAGAGCACATAAAAGTATCAGTATTTCTCCCTCAAAGAAATATTTTGACTTTTATTACCCGCATCCGCATCTTTTAGAAAAAGTAACGATTGTTTATATATACGCGCACTGCAGACTTTGCTGATCTGGCACAAATACGAAACGACATAATCGGTTTAGTCGAGTAGGGTCGAAGTGTGGCGAAAACGTAAAATTATCACGAATATCCAGTCCGATCATGAATACTTAGAATTTCTGGAAAAAATTGGGCTTTTAAAAAAATACCGACTTCAAGATTTAGTTAAAAAAATCGTTGTAAAGTAAAAAATTACAAGCGCTCATTTCAATAAAGTACTGGCGAAACATCAAGAATGTTCATGGTGGTTTTCAGTTATTAGTGAAATTTGAATTTTCGTGTTGACTGAAAGTAATTAATGCAGCTTAAGAATTCTCGTAATATTCTCTTAAAGTATATATGTATACGTTACTCTGAAATATTTTATTTTTTTATCTAATAATTTATTTTTACTTTTTAGCGAATTTTTATTAAACTTTCGAAGTTAATCTCGTTATTTTTTTAACTATTTCATTGCGTGCCACTTTCAGTATAAATATTTTTAAGCGGTCATACGTCTAGACGAACATAAAATGACGCCACTTTCCGTACAAGAGCTGGTGCGTTCAAATTCCACCATGTAAATCGCGCTTCTTCAGATTCATTATCATTATTCAAATCTACACTTATATGAACTAACGTTGATAATACTTTAAGTCATATTCGCGTTCATCGCGCACATTTCATTTTACAGATTTAATTATTTCAACCGAGGTTATTAAGCAAAGAAAGTATATCTCTAAGCAGACACCATTTTTGCAACCGTTATCTCAAAGATTACTGAATGGCATAGCATTCGCCGATATTTACCGATACAGTCACATGGCAACAGCTCTGACCGGTACAATTATTAATAAACAAACGAAATCCTTCGCACACCATTGCGTACGGTCAAAAGTGCTCGCAGTAATGCAAAAACATAATATTGCCGTCGTCAGTGATGAGAAATGACGATACGGTTGTTTCAGTTTTTTCATATTCGAATCTACATTTTCTGGCAATTAACGCTGATGATAATATTTTAATTTAATTTAGAGTTTTTTCAATTTACATCTTCGTGATGAATTGTGATAATTAGTCTCGCATTTGTTATGTTACTAGAAGCTTCGTCAAAAGAATCGCCTTTTTTTCATTTTAATTTTAATGACCATTCAGTTGATAATTATCGATATATTTCTACGGTACCATTATACACTGTGACCGGTGCACTAATAACAATCGCCATCCACACGAGTACATCAAATGAATATTAAAAAAAGAAAAAAGAAAATAAAAATAAAACAAACATCTTCCTCTTTTGCAAGTCGGTAAGAGAAAAGAATGTGTGTATTGTGATTGGTTTTTCAGAAGCAGCTCTGACGATTTTAGCGAAATTGATTGATTCTTCGGTGAAGGTATGACTTTATACGGAATTTAATTAAACGAACGGTTCCTGAAAGAAAGGCAAACTCACAGTGATCACTTGCATTTAAAAAAAAAGGTTATAGTAGGACAAGTATACCCCCGACGAAATGTATATTTATTCGCGATATTTATTTATTGCAATTAAAACAACGTCTTGGCTTGTAAATTCTAAAGTACTTTAACACACATACGTGATGCAATTTTTATGTCGTGCGCTACATTTTGAATTATTTATGAAACTCATTAATAAAATGAAACACTGATATTCCGAGAAAAACTCGCTTATACGTATAAAAAAATTTATAAGAGGAATTAACGACTATTTTAACGGGATTAATCAGTGTGAACGTTTTTGTTTTTAGTGGGCGGGAGAACATTTACCGAAAAAAACAAGTGGGAAAAGCAGAAAAACAGTTCTCCAAAAATGAAAAAAATACAAGGAATAAAAATAACTCGAGGGGGCAGAAACAACAGAAGTAGAAGCAAATGAGAGAATATACCGAGCTGTAGTAAAGAAGCGTAGAAACAGAAGACTGTTCGGCAGAAAAGACCGAACATTCAAATGAAATATGACGTCAGGGTAACAAAGTAATTAGAAGCGGATTGTGAAAAGAACGGAACGGAATAGATGTAGATGAAAACCGAGAAATTTTACAGGATGGAGAGATAGCCGAGACTCGTTTAAGAGAAAGGGCAAGTACTCCTATAAAACCACGGACAGACAGGAAAAGACGGTTGTAAAAAGAGCCAGAATTACAAAAATGAAGAACAATTAGAATCGAGTAACAGTTTGGATTGCGATCATTTAAGGAAAAAAGAACAAAATTCTGGGCTGAAAATTTGCCGAACAGTCTGGAAAGAACGGGCTTATCGACTAATTTATTGTATAAACAGAAGATCGATCACGATCGAGTGAAGGAGGAAGAGGTTTCATGAGATTCGTATTTGAGAAGCGTGCATTCGAAGGAAAGCATTTTCTTCTCGGAAGTTGAATTTACATTTAGGCTCGTTTAATGTTGTATGAAATGTAGGCGTAATGTTCACTTTCGGTAACGGATAGAATAATGAAATTGAAATAAATTGAATTTCGTTTATTTACATTCGCATCATTTAGAAGTTAAGCTAGAGCACCATGAAGCCTTTTTAGTAGAGCGAGATAACTGGCCGTATACTTCTCTCGATGCGGCAATTTATAAAAAATTGAAAGGCTTATCAATTTTGTTCTGCTGAGCTCCATCTTAACCTAACAATCAGAATATTAATGGCAGTCACATACAGCAACACTTAATCGAGTAAAAGGGTAATACTTAACTAGGCGAATAATCGAATAATTCGCCATCGTGGATAACCATCAATTTGGTATTATAAGAAAATCGGTTTTGGAACAAGTCATTACTTTGTTCCTCAAAATTAACTTTATAAATTAAAAATTACTCTCAACACGAAAGCAAAGTTTAATTAAAGAAACGCTTTATCACAAATAGTACCATTTCCGTTATACTATTTAATTTTAATCCGTGTCTCCAGCTGGGATGAATAAAGATAAGGAATAGAACCGGAGATATTCAGTTTTTAATTTTTACCATTTACTTATCACACAATTTACTACCGGTAAATAGCTACAAATTCAAATGCATCGTATAAAAGAAAAAAAAAAAAGAGAAGTGGCGTCTAGAGGGGGACATCCGGTAGGAACGAAGTTCCTCTCACCGCTTTTTGGTAGATATACAAGTATATAAAGTCATTCATAAAGTATACGATATAAAAAATGACACACAATATATAAATCCCGTATGAATTAAAATAAAAACAAAAAATGCGAATCCCTCATGAATTAATTAAAACAAAAACAATAAATAAATCATCGGACTCGTTGAAGTGTGGTAACACAAAAAAACCGCACCAATTTTCAAATTCAATTATACACGTGCTTAGAATTGAGCTTATACAGTTGACCCCGCGCACGATGTTTGCAGCTCGAATCTCGATACTCGCTCGCACGCACACACACACACTCATATATAATAGAAAGGGACAGAGTGAAAGAGAACGAGAGTGAAGATCGCCTGCCGGACGACGCATAACGCGATTTTCGTGACCTCTCTTTTTCTGCCAGTTTACTCCTACCGACAAGCCACGTAAAAGAACTTCGTTCCAAAATAATTGCGCACCACTTTGAAATGTAATTTTCATTAACCAGATCAAGAAATTTTTATACTTTACTCTCGAATGGCTTAATGGGAAAAACCTTTTTTCGAATAAAAGCACTCACCAGCGCTATTCCAAATTACCGCAGTCTCATATATTCATCATCCCGATACGACATTTTATAGAACAATGAATTGGGCAAACACTTTTAAACTTTCATACCTAAAGTTTGAATTATATATATACTTTTTTCCTTGTGCAACTAAAAAATTTTCAAAATACGTTTTGACGGTCCTACAGGGTGGACTCTTTATCTTTGCGTGGAAAATTTAAAAACAAACATAAATAGAAGTAGTGCAACATTTTCGTAGAAAAACATACAAGATGTGTGCCATTATTCGAGAAAATAATGTTCTTTTCAAATCGTCAAATAAGAAGACTAACGACACTAGTACCATTTCAGGCGTAGATAGTTCAGAAGTAACACTTTTCCACGTGACATTATTTGAAACAGAATGATACATATTGCAAACGACCACTTTTTTCATCATTCTCTGAAAGCCGACCATATATACACACGCATACATTACATATACATATACATATACATATATATATATGTATATATATATATACATATACATATATATATATATATGTATATATATAATGTATATATATGTATAGGTAATATTATTGCACGTACCTGTATTGACCATATTATTTCGGAATTTAGTCTCTCCTTATAAACGTAAATAAAAACTAAAACATTAAAATAACTTTAAAAAAAATGTCAAATTTCGAAGCCAAAATCCAGCTACAATTGTTATTTGATTTACTGTGTTTGAAAACTACATTGAATAGGTAAACAATTATTTTGAGCATATGTGACATTTTTAGTTCATATCCCCACGTACAATGTTGTCATTAGTTCATTTTTAGTTTAATCGCTGTACGATGAACTATCGATGAATTTATTTTATATCGGCGATGTGCTCGTAAATAGCTAATATAGAACTTTCAAAATCGTTGTTTATCCGAATTTATATTTATTCGTTTGGTAATATTTTAATTTTTTATTTTGGTTAAAACTTATTTTTTTTTACAATTTTAGCTGCGGTAAATAAAATTTATAATATGATAAGTGTCAATGGCGTTTGCTTCGTAAATAAAACTGTTTTTGCAAAGAGAACCCTTGAGACCTCTTTTTTTAACGTTGATTTTAGTGACTATTGAGTACCTCTGTATATACACCCTGTCAAGAAAGTATCGGGAATTGTTAAATAAAACGAACAATTTTTAATTTTCATCCAAATTTATTTTGTCACCTTCAAAATAACATCCATTCGAAGCGATGCACATATGCCAACGCTTTTTCCACTCGGCAAAGCACTTCTGATAGGCGGTTTCCGGGATGGCCTTTAGCTCTCGCGTCGCATTCGTCTTGATGTCATCAATCGATTCGAAGCGCATTCCCCGTAGCGGAAATTTGAGTTTTGAGAATAGGAAGAAGTCGCAGAGTGCTAAATCTGGTGAATACGGCGGTTGTTCGATGATATTTACCGAGTGTTTGGCCAAAAACTCATTCACAATTATGGCTTTGTGAGACGGCGCATTATCGTGATGGAGAATCCAAGAATTGTCGACCCACAAATCGTTACGTTTACGACGGATAGCCTCTCTCAAACGTCTCAAAACACTTAAGTAAAACTCTTTGGTGACTGTCTGTCCGGCTGGCACATATTCATAGTGTACCACGCCTCGAATATCGAAGAAAACAATCAACATGATCTTCACTTTCGATCGGCTTTGGCGAGGTTTTTTCGGCTTTGGCGCGCCAATTGGCCGCCATTCGGACGATTGCTGGTTCGTAAGCGTGTCGTACTCGTACACCCATGTCTCGTCACCAGTAATTATCTTTTCCAAGAAGGTAGGATCTAAATTGGCTCGATCCAGCATGTCTGCAGCTACCTGTTCTCGGTACTTTTTTTGAAAGAAATTCAGGTCTTTCGGAACAAGCCGAGCCGCAACGCGTTGCATACCCAATTTTTCGTGCACAATCGTACGTACGCTCTCGTGTGACATGCCCAATCCATGAGCCATCTCTCTCAAGCTCACATGACAATTTTCAGCAACGATTTCCTTGATTTTATCGACGTTATCATCGGTCACACTCGTTGAAGGCCGTCCAGAGCGAGGCATGTCTTCGACCGTCTCCCGACCATCCTTGAACGCTCTGTACCACTCGTAAACCCGCGTTTTTGATAAAGCAGATTCACCAAAAGCCTTCTGTAACATTTTCAGTGTATCGGCACAAGAAATTTCGTTCGAAACACAGAATTTAACACAAGTACGTTGTTCAATATTTTCACTCATTGTAAAACTTCGACAAAACACTTCAAGGTCGACTGATTTTAACAGCTGCTGTAAACACACTGGTTGACAGATCGCGCTAAAAATAGGCATCATAATACAAAACAGTTGTACCAACCTGGAAAAAAAAAATTATCTGCCTAGCTATTACCCGGGAGATTTAAATTGACAATTCCCGATACTTTCTTGACAGGGTGTATTTACCGATTCTTACCAATATACTTACATTGTGTCAACGCTGGCCGGTACATGTTCGAATGAACAAAAAATAATTAAAATCGGTATAGACATAAATTCACTCGTCGTCTATAAATGTTATAAACAAAAATAACATTCGGAAGAGATCTCTTTTTTTCCAAGCCGATAGAGAAAAAAAAGGAACCATCTGCAATGAAAAAGCAAAATGCGTTTTGTAAAAAAAATGAAAAGTAAATATCTAAATTTTATTGGTAGAAAAAATATAATTTAAACATCGGAAGGAGATGGGGATATTCACTGTGAAGGTTCTTGAAGAAGTTGTTTCAATGGCTCTACGGCACCGTTTCTCCTAGCCAACTCGGTTTGATATTTGCTACTGTCAGTTACCGCTGCTTCTTGTCGTCTTTTCCTGAAAGTCTTTTTAAGCATAATGGTCTTCAAGCCAGCCCCCTGCTGCCGCCACTTTGAAATGGTTATTGTTAAAGATACTTTTAGTGTTCTTAAATTGTCTGTTTTTTTAAATTTAGCGTACACATTATTTATTCATTTTTAAATATCACCGAATTTTCAGTTAATTTTTACTGATTTCGAAAAGAGGAGTTGTTGTATGTTTACCGGGTGATACGTTTTTTAATGTTTATTGTTGCGTACGTACTCGTGTGGAATGATTTTAACGATACCCTGTTCTTCCAAAATGTTGTTATCCCGTGTGAGTATATGGAAGGTTGTCGGTGAACAATAGCCATTAAAATAAAAAAATCAGAAAAAGCGAGGAACCCGTTTAGAGAAGATTTTGGTAATATAACAAAGGCGACTGGAAACGATAGTTGAAAAAAAAACTAATTTTTAATAAAACAAAAAATTAAAAAATATGATCAATGTTAACCACAGGTAAATATGTAGATTCGAACAGAGAAAATTGTGAAATTCCCATTAACAAAACAACCGTTACGTTTCTTATTATTATCGCGTATAATTTTTGATCATCCAGAGAATAATGTCCTTTATTTTTGTCTCGCTTAGGGGCTTCCAATGGACATCCTCTCCATAAATTTCCTGCTCGCAATATTAATCATATATCCAGAGAGTTCCATATTACATTACGGAATGATATTTATTTTCCCCTTTTCTCCAATTCGAAATTCCTTTTATCTTTCCGTTCAGCCTCTTTACCTTCCCTCACCAGTTGGTTTGACAAGTTTCCTTCTCTTTGTCGTCCCTTGATCACTGTCGCCTTCGTTTCGATTATAGCTTTCTCCCTTCGTCACTTTTTCGTTCTTCCCTTGTCTCTTCCCCACGGTTTCCTGTTCAACATGAAGATTCCTTTCTTCTGTGTGTTATGTCAATCATGTTTTCTTCGAATGTTCCCTACTTTTTTCGGAGCGTTCTTTCTTCTATTCTCAACTTTTGGATCTTGGTTTTCCCATTCCGTACAATATGTTTCTTATGTTCTCTCGTTTCCTTCCTTATAAGTTGTTCCTATTCTAGCTTCTTTTAGTCATTCTATCTCGCACCAGATTAAAATCTGATATGTTTCTTTTGAGCTATTATTTCGATTCCTTGGTTGATTGGGGCTCTTCGTTAGTGTATCCAAAAACAGTTAAAAAAAAAAAAAAGTGTCCTTTATTTATTAAAAACCGTACTGATCAGTGGTGGCAATAAGTCGGTAAGTACCGCAGGTGTTAAGAAAGATGGTTAATTTAGGGAAATTTAATATAACAAACCGACGCCGCTTTTTAAATATTATCAATTAACCGCGGAAACGTAAATTGAAAGAAAGTAACTTTATAACAAGATGAAAAATTAAATTATCGCAAAAATATAGACTCCGATGAATCTAAAACTCTCACAACGCTATTTGCAAGCTCATCCCTGATGGAAATATTACGCGTTTATTTTCCCGCATACGATCCCCCCTTGGGGACTAACTTCGATGTAATCCTTTGTTTTGATCGCAAAAAAAGGAGCCAGTCTTCTTAGTTTACTTAACATAATCGTACAAAAGTTAGCCAAAAAATGTTTATTTTTAGCCTATAACATAAATAGGAACGCTTAAGATAACGGCTTATTACCAGCGCAGTTGGAGTAGACATGTTTCTGTAAAAAGCATTGGATATTACCTGCGCACCTCTCTCCGACTAAAGTATAAAAATACTAAAAAGTATAAACGCAAATGTATTAAGTACTACCATAATTGTCGTTAGCGTTTATATCATTTCTTTTAAATATTTCATTTGTTAATTACGTATTTTCACGCTTGCTTTTTTAGTTTTTTTTTTTTTTTGTTTTTCATAAATAGTTCCATAATATTACCACTATAAATTTTTCTCCTTTTTCCTCGTAATTAATGCATAGGTTTTTTTTCTTCTTTATACTATTTGATTCTTCTATTTAATCCGCACGGTATCTTCTTATATATTTTACAAAGTTCTTAATTACATTTTAACATTAAAAAATGAAAAATGTTCAAGACACACTTATTTAAAAATTATTAGTCATCGATTGTAGTTATTTTAGATAAACCTTATTTTTATTTTCATTTTCAATGTTAGTTTCCAATTGAAATGTAGATTCGAATGAAGATGATGAATTTGAAAGTCCGAAAGCGCCACGTATAAATTCAACACAGATGCAATTTGAACATTATAATATCCAGCACTTTACAGAGTCCCGAAAGTAGCATCATTTCAGTCTGATCTCTCCATATTATCACTCACTAAAAACTGAAAAATTAAAAAATAATTTTTTTTTTTTTTTTTTTTTTTAAATTATTGACTATTTTTGTCAGAATTTTTAAAATAAAAATGTACTAAAAAGAAAAAAAAGTAATTACTGGCTCCGTAATATACCTTAAGCAGTCTCAATTATAGTCCCGGTACACTAAATTCAACTCAAAAACATTTACACTAAAAGAAATTGTGAAATGAAGTAATTCCAAATTTGCTTTTTAAATGCATATATTAAAAGTACCCCTCAAAAAAGTAAAAAATAATTAAACACCCGATAAAAGATATTTTACGGTAAAATACATAATATTGATGACTACTCTTAGACAAAACTAATATCCTAGGCCAAATTCAAATTGCAACTTATTCCCGTTATTTACTCGGTACTTGGCTTGTAGGAAAGCAACGATTTCCTTCTTACACTCATTTAATTTACAATTATCGCTGCAACATTTGATGACGATTCCAATATTAACGTTTAAGAATAATCATAAGGGTACACCGCTATCGAATATCTTGTCTTTTATCGAGTTACCTTATAGCATTTTTTTATTAAAAATTTCGGAGTAAATCTTAAAAGTCAGTATTTTTTAAAAAGAGTTATTTTTGCATTCCTTTATAAGCGTTATTTTAAATATCAGGGTTTTAATTATGTATCATTTACAGAAGTAATTATTACATTTTCATCGAGCTCAAATGAGGTTAAAAAATTAGCATAAAAGAAAAATGTTTGCTCGTAAAATTCGAGGTACCACCAAAAACGGATTTTAAAAATTCATTCGTTCCAACAAGGAAATAAAAAATTTCCCTTTTCTCAAAGAAAAACGCGCGCACATCGCGTAAATACGTTTTGCAGCTCTGAACATATTATTCGGATATGTAGACGGAAATCGAAAATTCCATCGAGATAGATTACTTTATTAACGAATTCAAATTCTATTTTCGAAGCGGATGTCAACGGAAACGCTAATGACTCGAATGATTACATCTTTCAAACAGCATAAAAAACGAATCTAATGTATCTCTGCATGGAAAGAAATTTATGCGACACTAAACTTTCGGTTAGGGAATCTAGTAGAAACAGCTGTCCAAGATACTCAGTATCAGCGAAATCACTAGAACCGGGATAGAGGCGGAATTTTATCATAGCACGACAATTTGTAGCGTATTGTACAAACTTAAATTCGTCTACTGTTCCATTCGAAAAATTTTCGTTCATAGCTCTTTTTTTTTTTTTGCACGGCTGGCACACATCGTTTTCAAAGCAGAAACAAGCACAATCAGAGCCAGAGGCATCGAACGAGCCCCCCCCCCCCCAGAAAAACGCTACGTAAAGATTCCGAAATAAATTCGATCGAATACGAATTTTTTTGTGTCCTTGGTTAAAGGAAAGCAACGGACGACAGAGCTTTTCCGATTTTATTTAGAAGCTGCTTCCTGTTCTTTTCTTTATATTTTTCATCTTCTATCTTCTTTAAATCTAAAAATTTTTCATACTTTTGATAGTTAGCAGCGATCGACATAAGCGGAGACTGTTTATTGAAAAACCCAAAAAAATCTTTTCGTTCTTGTTGAAAACATTTAACTTTTGCGCATTCTTGTTGAACTCCCGGTATTATTCGCAATATTTGAAAGTTTCATAACGAGGTAACTCTGATTTTAGCGAAAAAAAGTTATGGAAGTTTAATTTATTTATTTAATTTAATTTATTGCACTTTGGAAGGAACCAATCAGTCCATGTGCAGTACAAGCAAATGTAACATTGTTATAACCTAATTCTATATTCTGCAATAAAATTAAATAAACAAAAATATATGTATATTAGGATCCACCGAAGAAAGTAACGAACGTAAAACATATGAAGGCCGCTGGCCTAACGAAATAAGTGTCTATAAAATAAATGCGATTGTTCCGTCCTGCATAAGGAACAGTTAAAAAAAGACGATTTACATCCAGAGTCATATCGGTATCATCCGGATGTGAACAGGTATTAATTTCTGTAGAAGTTTAATTGATACCGGAGAAGGATTACTGCGGAATTTTAAAGTTAGTTCGGAAAGGTAACGCGTTTATGATCAACCGTTTCAAATGCTTTTATAAGATCTATGAACGTTATCCGCGCCTTCTTTCCCTCTTCAAAGCTATCACTTATTTTTTCGGTAAGCTCGCCGATTGCTTTCGATGTGGATTTTCCTTTTTGAAATCCGTATTGTGTTTTGTCGAATGATCCTATTTTCTTGTAGGTACTTCGTTAGATTATTTGTTACGTACTTTTCTAATATTGTTGCAATTACATTGCTTACAGCAATTGGCATAATAGAGTTTTCATATTCACTGTGTTTCCCTTTTTTTATATATTGGTATCGTTTTCGATATTTTTAACCCATTTGGTATTTTCCCTTCTTTTAACGTCTGATTAATTAGCTTAGTAATTTCCTAGTTTAATGTTTCAATAAAGTCAAGGATTGTTACGCAAGCGATTTCTAGAATAAACTACAGACTGAATAAATTAATTCATTAGATTATTACGCTGGATAAAACTTTCGAACAAACGGCGAGTTTACGCCGAATAATTCAACAATTAATATTTCAAATAACTGGAATATATATGTTATATACAATTTTCTACATGGAAATACGATTAAAATTTATTTCGATGGGAAATTGAGAATAGGTAAGAGGTTAGGATAAATTGCATAGGTAAAACGCAGAAACAACATCTTAGACCAAATGTAATAGATGAATATAAAGAACAGAATGTTCGTTAAGATCTTGTCATTCCCTCCTTTGTCCGTCATTCTTCTACTCGGTTCTTTTATATTATTTACCCGTCACCGAATTGCCATTTAACCTCTTTCCTCTATATTTTATATAAGTTTTTGTCATACATTGTTTAGTTTAATTTACTATATAATAAAAAGAAACACACCAACATAAACAATTAATATATGTTTATTAACCCGACACGTTTTGAAGATAAAGCTTCATAATCACGGCAGTAATATACTGTGTTTTTCTGCCATTTTAAGATGCGGACTTCTTGCGCTTCTTCACAAGATACTTGACTACGAAATAGGCCGGGAAAGACAATAACTATCTACGATATACCAATAATTGTTGCAGATTCGCCGCTCTTAGCTCAAACACAAGTATAAAAATCGCGAATGGTTTTCAAAATATGGGTATCTCCCCACTTAATGCGAACACTTTTAGTAACGATGAGTTTTCACTGTGTCATTTGTAACCGACCATTCAGACTCAGAATCTGTCCAGCTGGAGGAGAAAGATCCTTCAGAGCAAGCTCTAATGCGTGCCAGTGAGCCTGAAGGTGCTACAACATCCGCGCTAGTCAACCTAAAGAAGAAGCTGGTACAGCCTACAAAAAAATGTACAATTAGACTCGTCTCAGGTATTTTTTCCAGAACTTGTTCGACCATACCCAAAGGCAGGTCCTAGAAAGATGGATACACCCCTATCAGAAGAAAAGCGGCCATTCTAACGGACACACCAGAAGAAAACATATATTTACATGAGGAACAAAAGAAAAAAAAAAGAAATAAAATGCTTTTTTACAAAAAATAAATACCGATACTTGAAGGTTTATTATAAAAATTTAAAAATGCACTAAAAAGTAAAAAATAATTACTCCCGATAAAATATATATATCAGAGTGATATAACACTTAAGTGGTGATATCGTAATTCTTATACAACATTAACTTTTCGACGCCCAAAAAAAAAAAAAAAAAAAAAAAACTTTTTGGAGTTGGAATTAAATTCATGTTAGGAACAATTCAATCAACATTTAATGCAGTTTTTAATTATTCTTTTAATATGAATTTGATACCAACTCCAAAAAATTAATGTTGTATAAGAATTACGATATCACCACTTAAGTGTTATATCACTCTAATATATATTTTCTTATCGGGAATAATTATTTTTTATTCTTTAGTGCATTTTTAAATTTTTATAATAAATCTTCAAGTATCGGTATTTATTTTTTACTTTTTAGTGCATTTTTATTCAATTAAATTAAAACATTTATTTCCACGGTAAAAACACCAAAAGAGCTACATTTCCATGGTAATTTGGCAAATTTATAGTATTTTAAGTCAAAAATCTAATCCGACGGTGAAAACAATCATCAATGAAAAGCATCCAAAAAGCTTCAATCTCCCGCATTATTAAGGATAACTCAAAAACTACCAGTCAGATCTTGATCAAATTTAAATGGGACCACATGACAAACACCACCTTTCAAATAAAAGAAGAATCATCAAAATCGGTTCATTTAGAAGAAAGTTCTGTGGTAACACACATAAAAATTTAAAAAAAAATAAATAAATAAAAAAAAAAAATACAGTCGAATTGAATACCTCCTCCCTTTTTTGAAGTCGGTTAAAAAATTAAAACACAAAAGCAAAAGCTTAATAAAAAAAAGAAGAAAAGTGTTTTTAAGAAGATGCTTTAGTCAAGTGGTGAAAGCAATGTCCACGCTGTCTGGTTTGCTGCGAAGATTATTCCAAAAGTTTACTAAGCGAAAAATAGATCCAGTGTCATGTTTCTGAGGTATAGGCGATATAAAATGTACACCAAATGCTACTCTTACTTGTGTTTGAGTTAATTCCTACAGCGAAAACGATACATCAAAACGATGTATTTAATCCATGATTACCAACAAGAACAAATAAGACTACAAAAAACCATCGCAAATATTTAAACCGCATTGATCATTATTAACTGTGAAAGGTTTTAAGTAGAAAGACTAAGCCTATTCCAAAAATTAAGCGTATGAAATGTGTTTCGCTTACGTTGATTATATTTTTAATATTTGAAAAAAGAATAAGTTTTGTTTCACTATATTATACACCGCTAAAAGGTTATAAATAAAAAGTTGATCGTGAAATAGTAATTTTATTACGTGCCTAGTAAATATTCACGCGATTGCGTGGTTTAATTTTTTAATTGCTCAACTTACCCCATATCTACTATAGGGTAAGTTGAGTATGTCCGACCCTTTTTTTGTTGAACGACTGTAGTTCCTAAACCAGATTTCTGAGAAATAAATTTCTTACGAAAATTTTAAAAAGGAATAAATTACTTATTCAGCAAAATACATATCGAGCAATTTTGACTTATCGTTCAGGAGCTATGACCGATCAAGTGAAAAATTGCTCAACTAGCCCCGTTCTATCAGCCTACTAAAAGAAGATGGGAAAACGGTGCCATTAAAGGGCGTCGATGATTGAAGTGTGAAAATAGGGACGGAAAGCGAGAAAGGTATCTCACACGGGGGGCGATTGAAATAAATTTCGAAAATCTGGAAAATGGATAAAACCGGATAAAGCGAGTTAATCGACTGTAGCTCGAGAACAATTTGTAATGGTTGTACTGTTCGAGACGTATCTCGAGTGCCGAGGTTAGATGAGCAGCGCTAATTTAGCGAAACGTATCGATGAAAAAAAAAAGAAATATTAAAGAAAAGAAACAACGTACCGAGATAACATCGAGTTATTGCATTTTCCTTAAAAACGCTTAAATAAATTTCAGTAGATTTATATCGAATTTATTTCATAAACAACAAATCTCTGAAAACCGATATTAAATAAAACCGCGAACGACGGTTAATAATAGATATACAATATCCAAAAATAAAACCCCGCCAAAACTGAAAGCTTAAAAAGGAAACTTCAAAAAACATAGCCGCTAGATTTCAAAATGTATTTGAAAAATGATCTCAAGTTTTCACTTTTCGTCTGTTTATTTCCGTTTTCACTGTTTGGTAAAAGAGTATTACGCTACTTTGTTGAAACTGTTATCTTCATTCCGAGCGGAAACCGATTACTCAAATGCGTGACAACAAATATGAAATTATATCCTCTCCGCGCGGACCAATTTGAAAACTAGACTTATGTAATTTCTTTCACCTGCCGTGATATAATTACGAAAACAGACTGCCCGAATCCTTTTTTAGGCAGTATAGAGGAGAAATCTTTCCATTACTGACAACTGTTGTATTTGTAAATAAGACGATATTTATATAAAAGTTTCATTAAAAACTGGAATATATATTGAACTTAAATATATATGCGCGAAACTCGATTATCACAACTATTCCATTAGGAGCGGAGATTACTAATAAATCGGCGAGCAGTTAATTCGAGAAAAAGACGATTGCGACGCATAGGGCAGAAAGTTAAAGTTGCTCTTAACAGAGAGTTAACAATTACTACAAAATGAAATAGACGAAATGAAAAACGACTCGAGGCGTACATCTGCAACTTAATACAGAGATTAAATCAACCAACTTCGTTCGTTACGGAAAGATGCGAAAAAGAATAATCGAGCGGAAAATTTTCCAATAAAGAAAAATAATATTCGGTTACGTAGTGAACAGGATAAACTGAGGTTTACCGCTTACAAGGCTATCTCGTCTTCCAATCTCACAACCTTACTAAACAATAAAGTGCTTGTAATGTCGGTTTCCACTCGTGTTCCCCTTCGCTCATTTTCATGTGTGCAGGAGTCAATGTTCGCGTAAAAATTTAAACCCGCGGCTAACTGATACGATTCAATAACTACTAACAAGAATCTTCCTAGGAAAATCATCTATACGTATGTAATGCAATTTTACGAACCGGTAATGTTCCTTTGTAATGAAAATTTTTCGCCGCGGTGTAATAATCGTTCGCAGACACGGCGAGCCTACCGATGAAATTTCGTTACACAGGCCTATCAGCCTTCAGTCGATATTATTTGAAAATTTGTTGCTGAACGAACTCGATTCTCACCGAAAATCAACGGACCGCCGATAAGCGCAGCATTATCGAGCAACACGTTGGTAAACATCATCAATTTAAGCTCTGAAAACAAACAATTTCATTCTGCAGCCTCCTTAGACATCGAAGAAGAAACATTTTCGATAAAGTCTGGCACGAAGGCTTATTTAAACGATAAATAGAACGAAAGTAGTCTTGCCAGAAGTACGTAATAATAAAATCCTAGCTCGCGAATTATCGAGTTAAAATGGATTTTTATCAAAATGATGACACCCATTTCATAAACAGTTCCAACAGCATGTAAACGCTGGCCCCTCTACTAATTATATGTATACGATCTCCTCGAAAATCCGAGCATAACAACAACTTTATTGATGATACGGCGATTTTATTCGATCATGAACAACATGCTTAAGACGACAACTCCGAATAAAGCAGCTAGAACAGTGGTTTAAAACGTGAACAATTAAGATAAATCAATACGCAAGTGTTCCCCGTTCACACTTAAGCAAGAAGACATCTGAATGTGACTTATCCCAGAGTCAAATGACGTCAAGTACCTCGGACTTTACCTTGACCGAAGACTTAGTGGAAATAAAAAAAAAACCATTAACAATTCAATGAGAACAAATCAATTAATCGGTAAAAACTCCTATCTGCTACCGGCGAACAAACTTAATGAATCCTATTTGGATTTATGCGCTTCATCTCTGTGGAACGTAGAATGAAATTGAAGGATCGTATAATCGAAAGAAGTAAATAGAACACAACCTGCAGTTGGAAAAACATGGACGCTTACAAATAAACTGGCAAAAACGCGCTACTAACAAGAAGGAGAGAAACAAAATTAAAAAAAAAAAAAAAAAAAAAATCCAGTCCACGAATTCAAAACAAAAAGTCATCATCGCACGGAATTTTAACGGGTCAGTCGGAAGCAATTATTTCGTTTTTTCTCTTTTTCCTCCTTTTTCCTCTTCTTCTTTTCCGTCTTCGTTCCCTAGTAAAATTCTACGCTGTTTATCGTCTTGATTGCAAGCGGAAACAAAAAAAAAAAAAAAAAAAAAAACATTGTAAAATTATTATAAAAGTAGTTCAGTAAGAGCAAGTTTTATCAAGTGTTAACTTCTATATAAGCGTCGTCGTCCCATTGTAAACTTTAAAGCTGAAAAATGCGTTTGTTCGAAGCTATTTCAGTATAATTAACGAAGATTGCTTTATAATAATTCTACTATTTTGAAAACGGTTTTGATGAATTGTCGAAACAACTAACAATGTTGTCCGCACTTTCTTTACAATTCGGATTTGTGAAAATCCTACACACGATTTATATGTACAATTTCATCTAAATGATTAATTGTAACCAACTTTTCCGATTATTTTATACTAATTCGCTGCCAGATAAGAGATTAATGTCTACAATAAACTCAAAAAATAAATAGCGACGCTAACACATTGTGTATCAAAAATAAAATTGTTTCGTCTTTCACACGTTTAATTCGAAAATCCGCTTTAACTTATATTTCTTATCTGTGGCATTGCTGAACCCGAAGAAATAGGAAAAATTAAAAACTGAAAATCGATTTTTGGCAAATGTAATATAAAAATCGTTAAAAATATTTTCGATATTGCACGATTCGTTAAGAAATCTGGTATCGTTGAAAAACACGAAAAATCTGTTGCTCAAATTTTCACATATTTTTTTTCTTTCGTCAAATTGTAAAAATAAAAGAAGTCACTGTAATATTAATACCGAATTTAAAAAATTATAACACCGCAAACGATAATTATCATATGAAAATACGTAGTATAAACTCAAACAACCATCTTGCCAGCTTTTTGTTTGCCAAAGTCATTATTAACGAGGTACGCCGCACATCAAAACAGATTTTATTTCGAACATTTCCGGTTCTGAAAAGATTGTAACACCTCCAGGTTATTAAACCCGCGCACTTGATAATCGCCTTTTTTTTCTTTCTCGATAGGGCGGCTCTCTTAAGCTTTTTACGGCATATTTTAAACTTTAATCTTACGCTTATCGCATATTAAAAAATTTTAGAAGCCTGAAAACTTTGTCCCCAAATTCATATAATACCTTGCATCGAGGCTGAAGTCAATGTTGAACAGCAAAACCATGATTATCTAAAAGCTAATTAAATATTTTTGTAAATATTAAATTCTTAATTATATTTTAAATTTTACACCTAGGAAATGGGTAGATTTGTAGAAAATTAAAGATTTTCCGTGCCCAATAATTGCAAATAAAGCGCTAACTTTTTCGTACATCATGATAACGCTGAGAAAGGGTGAAAGAAGTAAATCTTCGGAAAAAAAGTTAACTAAAGCACACGCACTTCAATTCATTAACTTTATTACGGAAACGAAGTTTGGAAATAGTTCTACGTTGTCTGATCTAAATTTAACCGATTTTTGATGTTTTACTGAAGTCAACCGTAAGACAGGCGGATCACTCTTGACAGCACGCTAAGCGTTCTGATCTATATAGTTTTGGTGTTTGACGGCTCTAACTGTTTTTTAAACATCCCGTGTTTCTTCTTTCTCAATACTTTCTAAGCTGATTCCTTTGTCCGTTTGTACTGTGTGGGCTCGGTAAGCGCACATGCGGCCATGGTATGGGACAGCTAACTCCTTTTTAACCTTCGGCAATATCATTGCTTCTCTTTGCAAGATGCATATGTTTGTCATTTATCGACGTTGATTGTCATTGTTTTTCCTTCCTTGGTATAGCGTTCTTTGTCAGATTCCATTCCTTGTAACTCATTATTACTTTTATTTACACGTGTTGATGGCTAATCGTTTACTATTGGCAAGCCCAGGGAAAAACTCAAAACAAGAAAGAAAAAAAAGTTGGGCTTTCTCACATAGTGTGTAACGCTACTAGAAATATGGCAACATTAATGTTATAGGAGACGAACTCTGAATGCAGACAAAACAAGAGAAATAGTCTCAAGCGATTCCGGCGGTTGGCATGAAGAAGATCGTTTAGTATGGATAAGAAATGGATTCGAATTCTTTGCGGAAGAAGAACGGTGATTTCTCAAAGTCTGCCAAAGCAATCGATATCGTAAATAACCGCAGGAATCAAAATAGTGCTTCTAGATATGTGAATTTTCTGCTTTATTGCATACTCGTTAAATTTATATAGTACTAGCTCATGAAGCAGAACGCGACATAGTTCAAGTTTATCCTAAAATGTATACGAAACAAAAGTTTTTGAAACAATTTCTAAACTCTGACGAAGTAGTCGTTAAATTTGAAATTGTACGGTCTGCTCGCAGATCTGTTATTACACTTTGCAAGAAGTTAATTTTTGGCCACACTGATATCGATTGATGAAGATCAAAATCAAAAGTGAAAGGGGGAAACATCTATAAAGAAACGGACCAGAAGACTAGGATACTTAGCGAAGCGTAGACAAGTGTGTGTCGATGTAAATGAAACAAGCGTTAGTTTATATGAAACTGAAAACCTCAATAATAATTGCAATTATTTAAAGTTCTCGTCGATTTTTTTGATGCTGAACGCAATGAATTTGACGAATATTATATAACGTGGTGAAAAACAAAAATATCTATAAGAGCGAATTTTAAACAAATATCATAACGCCGTCAGGTTGGAAGTAATTGTGGAATAAAATTTTCCGATGGATCAGCTGAATGTGCTAAGAGAAGATATCTTTACGGCTCGAACGGAAGAGTAACAGAACAGTTGGAAATTTTTTTAAAAATAAGACAGACTTTTTAAATTTGGACACTTGAAATTTTTGGCGTGAAGGTTTGAATAATTAGTATTTTTTACTCTATTTTTTTTTTTTTTTTTTTTTCATGTTTGACTTCAAAAAAACCAGGAAGATGAATTGCTCGTTCAACCTCCATCATATAGGGAAGCGAAATTTGGAAGATTTATACAATCACGCACGAGGAAATGATTTTTAACAGTCCACTTCTACCGTGAGGAAAAGAGGTGGTTTTTTGCTTTTAATTTACCTTACGATTTTCACAACTATTAGATAAATAATTTTTGCGGTTAGTTGTACCACCGCGCGACAAGCAATTCATAATTGCGGTTAGCTACGATAGTGTGGAGTATTATAGGCAGCACTGTTCGAGTGTGAGCTTCAAATTGACAATGTAGAAAACTATCATTCGCGTGTTGAGCAGGCAAGCCCGAATAAATTTAAAAAAATAAGAAATAATTCCGGCAAACATTGACGAAGATAGATCGCTTCAATAAAAAATGTAGCGATATTGACATGTTTAAAAAATTTCGTTCTATTCAATATCATTCTATCGTCACAATTTATTTCCGTAATAATTGAAAGTGAAATACGCAACATGTTATTTAAAAAAAAAGAAAGAAAAAAAGCTCCCCACAGAAGAACGTAATATATCTAGTTGTCGAATATATTTATCCATTTAGCAGAGTTGCTTTTTTGTTTTTCTGCTTTTGAATAAATAATGCTATCCGCCTATTCATCATAGGCGATTTTAGGTGCTATTCGTAACAGCGATACAATTTTTGATCTAGTTCATTTTTCTCCTTTTATTTCGTAGCTCATTGTTATTTTATTGCCGTAAAGATTTTTAGTCTAGTTAGGTTTATTAATTTAACGATTAGAATTTTTTAAATTTCACATCGTCCGGATGGAATTCAAAAATCACACGAGCCAACTGACTTGCAGCTGATTAATATCACATAAAGTAAGAAAATTTTATTTCCCCGCCTTCCAATTCGAATATCTCCTTTAAACGGCTGCTATGAATAGAGAAAAAATCCTGCTATCAAAAACTCGCTTCGTTATTTACTAACAACGGCCGGTTTCAAAGAAGCAGGCCACAAAAATAACTGTCAACCGTAATTCGAGCGCGTCTCATACCATCGGGATTTTGCACCTAATTTCGCCCTCGTTTGCAGACTCGCTTACTTAAATATTAGCTCTACACGAATCAACAACCTTCCGGGGTTTTTCTCACCATTACGTCGCCTGTAGATTATCAACTTTCCGCTTAATACATCTCGGCATCTATCGAGAGAATTTTATCCGACGAACTTTAATTGGACATTCTTAACTGACTCGAGAGAAATAGCGCATTTGGTTTCTTTTACATACTTCGCTTGTTTTCCTTGGCATCAACATTATTTAGTCGCTACTTAATTTTCGATCATGGCATCGGATATTTACGCTCCCTCCTTTTCCAATAATTATTCATTTCATCTGTCTATTCAGCTTACTGTTCCTTCCTATTCATGGCTTCTCTTTTGCATCCCTCCCTTCGACGTTCTGAAGTTGTTTCAGTTGTTCGTATGCGTTTTGACCATTCCCTGCTACCTTTCTCCAGATTTCGCTTTTCCCCGATTTCTACTCCCCGCGCTGTCCTCTCCATCCTGATGATGTAGAGTTATTTACGACACCGATCATGTGTTCTTCCAGTGTTCGTCTCTTTCTGCGGAGCGTTCTGCTTTGTATTCTGGGCTTCCTACTCCATATTGTGTCTCTTACATCTCCTATCTTCCCCACTAATTATTCCCGGTGTTTGTTCCTTTTTATCAAAGATTTCTGTTCGGATTAAAATGACTTCTTTCCTTTCTATTTGTTTCCGGGTGAAAGTCCTTGGTTGACGAGCCCAAACGGTTTAAAAAAAAAAAGAAGTCTGAAAATGTGCACTTGTTTGACTGTCTTTCTGTGTGTACTAATCTCACGAACTACCACCCCGAACGGATTTTGTTTTTACTGCGTAATTTATGGATTCATAGTACATCATTTTGTCAATGAAGTGGGTTACATAGAGAGACGTAAAATGCACTTGATAAAACAATAGGGAAATTTCGGAACAACATGTTTACTATGACAAATAAATGTATAGACTCTCTGGAAATCATCTGGTCAACTTCCGACGCGAATGATGAAAGAAATGTGTGTTCTTTATTAGTTTGCATGTGAACGGAGAAAATTTGAAATATGCAATTTAACAAGACGAAAAATATGTGTAATTATTGGATTTTATGTATTTTTAAAATTAGTCCTTTAGGTGATCAAAACTGTTTGTTAGATCGCTGCAGATAAAAATTAGAAAGAGTCCGGAATTATTCAGTTGCACTGAGAACCGCTTTTGGTTGAATTTTGCAAGGGAAGAAATTTTTTTTTTTGCACAAATACATCAATTAACGACCGAATAAAAATAGTTTAAGTTTATTCACATTTAATGGCAAAAGATACAAGCGGGTAAGTAAATGGACAGTTTTTATGAGTAAGTGAATTTTACGAAGAAAGGGGAATGGTCAAAGAGGAATAAAATACAGATGATTAATACGCAAATGAGAGTTTAGAAATGAAGCTTAGCTAATTTTAATAAATATTTCAGTAATGAGCGTCAAGTCGCGTGAAGCAGCTTTATAACGTAGTCACCTAGTATTCAATTACCGCATAATCGAAAGTTTTAATAACGCAAATAACATTATAAATAATTCTTTATAATAAAAAATCTTTTATTTTTTTTTTTTTTTTTTTGTCAACATTTGCATATGTTACTTAGTAACTTTTTATTAGTAATTTTTTACAAAAAATATATTTTATTGGAATATTTTAGAACTTGAACCTACAAAGAAAGAAATTAATTAAGAACATTGTCATTAATGCGCTACACATGTCTGTATAACAAAAACGTACGAATCAGTAGTACTAAATAACCGCTTTTTTGTTGAGGAGATCAATTGGAATAGTAAAAAAAGAAAAAGAAAAAAGAATGATTTAAACGGGTGTCGAGCAAGGTCGTGGAAAATAGCTCTGAGATATTTTATGTAACTTGAAAAATAAGAAAGACCGGGAAAATCTGTTAAATCGTTGCAATTAAATCACTTTTTAAAAGCCTGTGTATTTATATTCAGAATAAAAAAAAAAAAAAAAAATCAATGAACATATTCAAAACAGATTGTTGCAAAGTGTAAAAGGGTTTTTTTTGTTTTTCATTTCAACCGAGAAAAATCACCGTGTATTATTACGTATATGCGCTTATTTCAAGTAAATGGTTCGAAATTATTACGTGTCGGCTTTCTACATTTTGATTAACGTAATTTCACGATAAATGGACAAGTTACTGATTTCAATCAATTTCGATTCGGTTTAAGCGCGCCGATCGATAAACTTCGAAAAACCACAAAAAATTTCCATTTCTAGCGGTAAAGTCTCTAGACGACAAAACCAAAAACCGTTAAAATTATATAGACCGCATCTACTCTTTTTTTTCTTTTTTTAAAAAACGCAATCTGATTAACCACTTTCGTCACATTTATTAAATTCAACCCTAAATGTAAAACTTTTAAAAATTCAAGCTACAAACGTCAAGTTTACTTATTTTTCCCAAAAATTTTTGAAATAGCAAATATTTTGCGTAGTTACGAAATTGCTAGCCATCTTTTATTACGGAGTTATTTAATTAAAATAAAAACAAAACACTAGTAATATCGGGGTTAGATGTGCATGTTTGTTTTAATCGAACATTCACGAGCTTCCTTATATACTACTATAAGTAGCTCGCGTGCTGTAAGCTTTATCGGAAGCGTCATGTGCGTGAATTTGTCAAATTTATTTGGCATCGATACGTTTATCGGAACATGCATTTCTTTTCGAACTTTCCATAAACCCTTTGCTAAACAATGAGTCGTCTCGAAGCGCGTTGTACCTGTTTCATTAGTTTTCGATTTTGTGCGTGCGTGTTCGAAATAAATTAAACCTCACTAAATGACCTGTTGTCGTAAAATATGGCGAGCGCTCGCAATCAGGAAACTGGCAAGGTAAAAAGTTTTTTAAAAAGGTAGCGTAAGGGGAAAGAGTAAATAAACCGAAAATTTCAGATGAACAGCTTCCATTTTCTCGCACACGAAAATTAATCTCACGTGACTGAATAAATTGAGTCAGCTCGCCAAAGCATTGCATTATAATAATTTGTCTTTTTTCCGCTTTCACGGTATAGAGTTGTTTAGTAAGTAGTTCGTGTGTGCGAGAGCGCGCCTTTAGCTGTGAAACACCAGTTAAGGTAAAAAATAGTTCACAGACAAAAAATAACAACCCGATTTGCACAAATAACATTTTAAGAATAATAATAACCATACATAATAATAGTAATAAAAATAAAATAATAATAATAACAATAATAAACTAAATGAATAAATGATAGGAAAAGGCGGAACAGCAGTAATACGATTTCTTCTACCGCTGCTAATGATAAAAACGCTTTCAACTAAAAACCTCCCATCATTCGGATTGAGTAAAATGTGGATTTTTAAAAAGCAGCTGTTATGCGCTACAGTTTGCTCTAAATGCATGGAACTTCCATAAAATGCCAAGGAAAGAAAAACAAAAAAAAACAAAAAACAACAAAGAACTTTTCGCATTTTGTTTTTGCGGATGCGGCAATGTGATTAGATGAGTTGCAAGTTCTCTCGTGCTTGGTCACCTTGAGTCGGTCTCGTATGGGAGGGGGAAGACATAGTTCGTTGTTGTGAAAGTCCGATAAATTGACCAAGAGCACCACAACGGTGTCATCCGTATTTCTATCACCGGTTATGCACTAAACAACACATAAATTTTCACGCTAATGTGCAATTGGCCGGAAAAATTTGCTAATTTTTAACCGAGTACACCGGCGTTATGCGTTATTTATTACGTACAAATTCCCTGAACACGACCGAAATTTTTTATAAAACAGCTGAACTTGCTGCTCTTCCGACGAATCGATGAAAGAAATCACAATGTCAATTCGCGCATAGTACAGAGCTAGTCCGTTGAATTGAGGTCCGTTCTATCGACGACCGATGCGGTACGTTTTATGACTGGGCTCAATCTAAAATTGTTCCCGGCACACAAATGTCACGAAATTTCAGAATCCTTATTTATATTTACAGCGTAGTGTGTAGTTGATTTATTCAACTTTTTGAGTTCGAGTTTTTACTGAAAAACAAGATAAAGTCGTATCATTATGCGCAAAAGCATGTTACAAAGTATTTCCATGTAAAAAAGGTACACTGATCTGCAGTGTTTTATGTTTATTTTCCGTGAAGACATATATTATGTAATTCCGCATGTTTTTTTTAATCCTTTTTATAAGCTTGATATTTCTAAATGTTCATTTAAGTTAATAAGTGTGAAACATTTCAGACCCCCGAAATTTAATAATTCGAAATTATATGTAAATAATACACGACGACGTTGTATACCGACCTGTTAATTCGTAAGTAGTTTTTAATGTCTGCAATGTTTTAATGTGAGACACATTCATTTTAATGCAACCTATTTAAAACTCATTCGTACAAAACTAACAGAAATTTAATAAAAGCCAAATCCGTCCACATCAATAACAAACGGCGCACCTAATTTATTAGCCTCGAGAATATGATTTGGAGTTTGAAAAGTGAACAAAAAAAAAAAACAAAAAAAAAACTATCTAACATCTTTATCGACAGAGTAATAATTAGTATACTTTTAACTTTTACACACGCCGCTAAAAGTATACTGGTAGAGGTATGCGGCGAAATTTCATTTCGTGCTCGTAAGTCTAACTATATCCTTAGATGCGAATGAAAACATCTACATCAGTGAATCGCATATTACGTCAACTGTGTGAATGCGCATTTTACATTATCGGATGTTTGTACTGTTATTCTTCGTGGTTATATTATCCTTAATCTGTCAGTCCGATTGTAACTTCAATTTATCAAGCAAGTGCGGAACAAGTGCGGAACAAGTGCGGAAATGTTGCAATTAAAAAAATTATAATTAAGCTTTTGCTGGAAGCGCAAAAAAAACATGTCAATTTTTGGTTGATTACTTTTTGCGATATAGGTTTCAAGTCTCATCGGAAAATTATGACTGGAAAATTAAGCTCAAATCCGCGCATGTTTCCTTATCGAGTAATAGGCATTCTCAGCAAGGGGTCTATCTTAATATATATATATATATATTCTGTACAGTTTGGTTGCAAAATGATTTTAGATATGCACTCGCACTCGAAACTTACGTACAAAACTCATCTGAAGAAAGAAATTGAATAAACAAAGTTCAAGATGCGTATCACGGTTAATCGGCAGACATCCTGAATGCCTGCTGCAAACGACTCTAAAACAAATCAGCAAACCTATTTCAAGGCGGTATCATTCTTTCAACTATCATCTACAATCGTTACCCTAGGTAGGGTATCGTGATTAATATTTAATCCACCAGTGTTTTCGTGATTTTCCGCCATTCGTCACGATGCTCTGATTAACGTACGCATTGTGAGGTGTTGGTCGTTTTCCATTAATCTTTCCCATGACCAACGTGCGTTCCATTCCCTCCTGGTTTCTCATTATATGTCCGAAGAATTTCAGCACTCTCATTGTGACAATCGCTGACAAACTTTTTGTGACACCGACTTCCTGCAGCACCGATTCATTTGTACGCTTTGCTGTCCATGGAACTCTAAAGGAGTCGTCTCCAGCACCATATTTAGGAGCTGTCGATTTTTTTTCTGTCCAAATTTTTTTAAGTCCACGTCTCCGCTGCATATAACCAAATGGAAAATACAAACGTTTGGACAATTTTGACCTTTTTTATAATGGAGTTGTCTTTACAAATTTTGTTCATCCTTATCATGGCGCTTCTGGCAAATTTCGATTCTTCGTCTTGTTTCACCTTCGGAGCTTCCTTTGTTCTCTGAAACTGACCCTAAGTATACGAAACTTTCCACAGTTTCATAACCGGCGAGTGCCTTTTTATGAGATGGTATGGTTAATCGACAATCGATGATCACTATGATATCGGTACTGAACGTGACACGCGTGGGAATCTCCAAAGTTATTAAAGACTGCGCTGTAATTTGAGAAGAGGTTACACCGGGACACGTAAATGAACAAGCGATTCTCCGTAATCCGGACTTGGAGATGAAATGGTTGGGATTTTTTAAATCGCAGCACTCAAAAATGGTACGCATAAAAATATATGCGCATCGGAGGGGTAATTATAACTTTAATGTGCTAATTAGCATTCAAGTAACTTTTTTTAATGGTGAAAAATTATTTAGTGGATAAAGATTGTTTTGCTCCTATTGGGCATCCTCCTAGGTGCTGTTTCGGTAAATTTTCGCATTTTCATCTACCATACTTTCATGTTCGAGAAATTCGTACGTATTCGTTATCTTCCCACCATCGCGCAACTATTCTATAATGATAGTATAACGAAATAGTCCTAAAATCGTTAAAAGAAAAGAAAGCAGACTAGCAGTAGATGGAATACCGCGGCGGAAATTCTAAAATGCGCAACATCAAGAATGGAAAAATCGCTATTTCAGATAGTAACCGGGTTGTTACTAAAACGCTATACTACCCGGAGGATTTAGTAGAAAGCAAAACGATTACCCTACGAAAAAAGGAAAGTAGATATGAATACGCAAATTACAGAACTATTGCACTGTTTTTGAAAATCTTATTTAACATTGTAAAAAATAGTCTAAAAATTGAAGAAAGCATAGGAAAAGATCAGTTTGGATTTAGGGCTGGAAAAGGAACCAGAGAAGCGCGATAATGGGGTTTTGAAGTTCATATTAGAAGAAGAACGATTGAAGGTGAGACATATGTGTATATAACCAGCGGCGAATCCACGGGGAGGGGTAGGGGACATTTCCCCTCAAAGAACCAAAGCCTCTATGAAAAAATCTGTTATAACAGAGAATTTTAATTTATGCTATAGAAGATATTTGTATGAATTTTACCTACGGATTTTAATAATTAATATTTAATACTATTTTCTGGTAAAACTTTATTTCAAACACAACTGTCGTCAATCTTTTTCCATTTTTATTTATTTTTAATTTTTATTTTGTAATTTTAATTAAAAATAGTAGTTCAATGAGAAATATATATATATATTTAAACTTGCTCACGAACAAAGAGAATTCGGATCGGATTACTAACAAAAATAAAACAGAAGTAAAGTGTCTAATGAAAATACTTTCTTACTATTTCTAAACTACCATATTTAAGGTAGAATTTTATAATTACGTTTTATTTTTCACCCCTAAATGTAAGACAAAAGTTAAATTAAAAATTGTAATAATTATGTACATATTTTTAAAGCATTTTTATGAATTTCTATAAAAGTCGTTCTATTTTATTTTCTTTATGAAAAAAGGGGTATTTCTCAAATCTAGTGCTTACCGTAGAAGATTTTACGTAATTATATAATGTCCAAATGTCCTTTTGGATCTGCCCCTAATATAACCATCGAAAAAGCTTTCGATAACATTGACTGGAAAATATTATTTAGAACATTAAAAGAAAGAAATGTAGACGGGAAAGATAAAAAAGGTTACTATTAAATCTACGTAAGTGTCGTAAAGACGAGAATAGATGTTAGTGGACACAAACTAGAAGCTAAAAAATAAGGAGAGCAGTAAGACAAGGATGCTCTGTCACCGTATCTATTTAACGCTTGCGTAGAAAAGCCAATTCAAGGGATGAATAATAAATTGAAAGGAGTGAAAACAAATGGGATTTAAACCCATTGCGCATACGTTTCGCGGATGATATTGCTCTATTGGCGAAGTCAGAGAAGAATACGAACAAGATAGCAGTTTTGTCGGACGAACCAGAACTAAGTGGAAAATAAATATTAATAAAAAGAAAACAAAGGTAATGAAGATTAGTAGAAATGCAGCAAATAAAAACCGGAGAAGTACAAAAAATAAACAAGACTAAATTAGAAAAGCAAGTAACAGAAACACTTTGCCTGGAAAGCGTTAATGAAAGATGTGGAAAAGAGAATAGGACAAGGAAAACTGGCATCTAATAGCAAAAAAGAAATATTAACAAATAGAAACATCGGTATAGAGGTCGGGAAAAATTTTTCGAAAACACACACATTTGCAGTGTACTCAATTACGAAAATTGGTGTTTAACAGCGCAAGAAAAAAAGAAGCAGAATGCAGTGGAATTTTTTTTTTTTTTTATTTATACACTATTACGAGCTGTCCATCGAGGACATTTAGTAATACGTGTGAATGAACTTAAACATGAAGGGAGGAGTACCCAATGGCACCTACCCGATTACCCCTACCTTAAACAAGGTCCTGCGGTTTCTGGCGTTTCAGTCTTCTTACAGTATCGGTAACATCGAGCAATCCTCTAGCAAGAGTGTTCGGATGAGAATCGAGTCTGTCTGCGTGTCTTTTAGTATGAACTTTGATGACATCAGCTACATAATCTACACATAAATCTCGATGTAAGGTTAGATTAGTAACATACCAGGGTGCCTTGGTTATCAACCGAAGGATCTTATTCCGGGAAGTCTGTATTACCTTCAGGTTTGACGGTTTAG
The DNA here is from genome assembly GCA_039619475.1 of Icerya purchasi. Classification (NCBI taxonomy): domain Eukaryota; kingdom Metazoa; phylum Arthropoda; class Insecta; order Hemiptera; family Monophlebidae; genus Icerya; species Icerya purchasi. The sequence goes on from CM077116.1 coordinate 250,567,588, forward strand.
CGCAACCCCAAAGTTGAACCCCGTATGTCCAGATGGGTTTCAGAATAGTTGTGTATATTAGACGTTTGTTGTCCGTTGTCAGTACACTGTTTCTCCCTATCAGCCGGTACATTTTTTTAACCCGGATATCTAATTCTTTCTTTTTAACCTGTATATGGTGTTTCCATGTCAATCGGCTGTCTAAGTGCAAATCTAAATACCTGACCGTTGCTCGCACAGGAAGATCTATGTTATTGATCTTAACGGGTGGGACTTCAACTTTTCAGGTTAGTAAAATGGATATTCACCGATTTGCTTTCGTTTATCCCGATTTTCCATTTTTTAAACCATGTTTCAGCCTTCGTAAGAGCATTTTGTAGATTGTTGCTAGCTTTCTTCGGATCTTCATGTGATGACAGTAGTGCCGTGTCGTCCGTAAATGTAGCCATCTGCACATTCTCTGTCGCAGGAAAATCTGCTGTGTATAACAAGTACAGCGTGGGGCCCAACACTGAACCCTGAGGAACGCCTGCTAAAACTGGATGTATTTCTGAGTAGGTATGTTCGTAACGCACTTGAAAATGACGATCTTCGAGGTATGATTTTAGCAACAGGTAAAGGTTACTCGGGAATAAATAATTCAATTTGTATAATAAACCATCGTGCCAGACTTTATCAAAAGCCTGTTGAACGTCGAGAAATACCGCAGTACATACTTTTGTAGTTTCTAAACTATTTTCAATTACACTAACCACCCTATGCAATTGATCGATCTTGGAATGATGTTTTAAAAAGCCAAACTGATGTTGCGGAATTACATCAGTTGACTGTATAATATAAGGCTGTAACCTTTTTAATATTAATTTTTCCATTACCTTCGATAAAACAGGCAACAAGGAAATCGAATATTAAGATGTTACGGAGTAGGGATCTTTACCAGGTTTCGGAATCATTACGATTTGCGCAAACTTCCATTGTACCGGAAAATATTGTATGCGAAATACTGCGATATAGAAGTGAGCAATAGCTTTCCGCTCGGAAGTTTATTTAATAGGTCAACGCTTATTAAGTCGAAAGCTGGGCTTTTCTTCTTTTTCAGCCTTTTAAGCAGACACCCAACCTCGTGAGCAGAGGCTGATTTTATTGCTAAAGATGGTCCACATGGACTGGTTATAAATTCATGTATTTCCCTGTCCGTGTTTGTCTGCATGTTTAGCTTAAACACGGTTGCCAAGTACTCGGCAAATAAATTCGACTTCTGTTTATGATCTTTCGCCCATGACCCGTCACCATGTTTCATCGGAGGAACATGTTTATTCGGTTGCCTAATATTTTTGGTACACTTCCACAAGGAATAATCATCAATTGCTAAGGGTGATAGTTTAGTTAAATAATTATTGAGCGTTTTATTTTTGATTTCTTCTAAAAGTTTTTTTAATTCTTTTATTTTGTTATTAAACAACTTTTTATCCGAAGGGTTTCCCGATTGGAACCACCTTCTTCTAAGCTTTCTCTTTTCAAAGACAAGTTTCCGGACTGATATTAGATAATTTTTATTACTTTTTTTACATTTAATAACAGGAGTGCTTAAGGTAGCTGCTGTTTGTATTTCATTTGTTAGGTACCGTACGGCATTCTCGACGTCAGTTGGGCTTTTTAAAGGAATTTTTAAGTTTAACTTTGTATCCAAATGATCTCTAAATGATTCCCAGTCTGTTTTGTGGTTATATAAATGTATTTGCTCCTCTCTGCATATAACCGAATAATCACCGAAAGTTAAAATAATAGAAGAGTGATCTGAAAAGAGATCGAAGGAAGAATTTATATTTGTATAATAACTAGCGGTTCCTTTTGTAATGAAGAAATCTAAAAGATCCGGTATCTTACGATTATCGGTTGGCCAATAAGTTGGTTCCCCTGTTGATATATAGTTGACATTGTGACTTTCAAGTGCTTGTTTGAACACACGTCCTCTTGTCGTAGTTATCCTGCATCCCCACGCTGTATGCTTAGCGTTCCAATCTGCTCCTGACACAAATCTGCTCCTTAAATTTTTTATATATTTACAGAATTCCATCAATGTTATTTTATGTCGTGGCGGACAATAAGCAGCTGATAATACAAGTTGGCCACCCATCGTCTGTATGCTAATGTTAGTTCCCTGCAGATACTCCTCCCTAAAATGATTTAGTTCGTGCTGTACAATGTTATTTTTTATTAATATTGCTGAACCGCCGTGAGATTTTCCTGAGGGGTGTGTGAAAGAGAATACGTGTTGTAATTATTTATTTTGAAACAGTCTTTATCAGTTAGGTGGGTTTCGGAAACTAAAATTACATCCACAGAATTGGAAGTTAAGAACAATTCAATTTCGGCTTTATGATTTTTTAAGCCATTCGCGTTCCATTAAGCTATCCTCAGGTAGGCGGGCATTATTTGGTTAATTTCTGAATTAACATGGTAAGCATGGATAGAACCATGCTGTTTTGCTCGGCTAATTGACGGAACATGGATTTAAATTCATTGAGGAATTCGAACAGGTTCACAAAAGGAATATTCTGTATATCATCCCTTAAATTATTTGGTGATTGGGCGTTAATGGGGATTTGACCGGAATTCCTTATATGAGTTGCATTTGCTGTTATATTGTCCGCTTGACTAGGAGTGTCAGACTTAGTAATTTGTGAATAAGTTACGGTTGGTCGTCGATAGTTTTGTTTAATAGGTTGATTTGCTGCAACCCCCGAATTCGTTTTATTTTGTGCGAACTTTTGATAAATCTCACAACCTCTATAATTTGCGGGATGAGATCCGCCACACAGTCCGCATGTAGCCGGAAATTTCGGGTCTTTTTTACATTCGTAAGTCTTATGGGGCCACCTCCACATTTAACACAAACCGGCGTTCTTGTACAGTAAGCTTTGGTGTGTCCCCATTGCTGACAGTTCTGACATTGCGGGATTGATGCTTTCTTGTTGGGCGATTCTACTTTAATTATAGTATTGCACAATGATTCTTAAATTATGTATTTCTCGGCAATTTGCTGTGGGCTCGAGATCCACGAAGAATAATGGCAGCGGTTTTTTTGTCTGATATTGTTTCACATTATGAACATTACGAACTTCAAAACCGTGTGATTCTAATTCTTCTTTTATAACCAGCGGATCGATTGAAAAGTGTAAATGTCTGATCACCACCTTATAAGCTCTGTCCTGTTTCATTTGATAAGTGTGAAAAATAATATTTTCCTCCCTAAAAACCCGCGTTAGCTTACGGTATTGTTCCGGAGAAAGTACGCTTATTTTAACCACGCGATCTGTCAGTGCCTTCGCGTAGTAATCGGACTTGTTTATAACGAGCTCTATTCTCTCGTGCATTTTTCTGAAATTTTGCACTCCATGTACGAAAATGTCGATATGGCGTAGAATGACGAAAACGTCTTGGAAAGAAATGAAAACAAATAACGAAATCTTAGAAGAAATAGGTGAAAAAAGAGGATTGATAGGACATATAATAAAACGCAATAATTTCATAAAAAATATAATATATGTAAAAGTTACAAGTAAAAGGCCGAGAGGAAAATCAAGAACATCTCTAATGGATATATATATATATATATATATATATATATATATTTATTTTTTTTTTTCTTGGCCCGAACAGAACAGTTAATTTGGCCAGCAAACTACGCCACGACTAGATATTAAAAATTACTAATAATAGAAAATTCAGGAAGAGAAATTTCATTCTTTCAATAAACGTAAAAAGAACAAATAAAATTTTATCACTGGAACAGAAAAGATAAAAAATACACAATGGAGAATAAACACCGCAGGACATGAGGTTTTTGAGAAAACGCAAGTCTCGTGTTATCGAACTGGGCGCAATTAAATAATAAGTGGTTAGTGTCTTCTCTAAAATTTTGTCGACAATAGATATTACAACTCGTGCAGTGCCCGGTGTTTGAAAAATTTAAACCCAATCGGCAATGGCCGGAGCGGAGCCTACACACAACGGTCACAAACCTACGGGTCAAACTAACTGGGACACTAATGCGATAAAACCAAGGTGCGGACGGCAGAGATGGTTGGACCATATGAAAATATTTACCAGGCTTTAGCTCTCTACAAATAAGACTTACCCAATCCGCATGATTATCTTTTTTAGCTTTATCTAGAAGATCGAAGGATGGGATAAATGGAAACTTAATACCTGATCTAACACACCTTCTTTTGCGATTAAATCAACTCGGTCGCTAAGTAGTACCCCACAGTGACCTGGAATCCAACAAAATTTAATGACTCCTCCGAGTTCGGAAATATTAAAATACTTTTCCTTAATTTTATAAATAATCGGATGGAAATTACATTCAAAGTTACTTCTCTCTGAAGCGACAAGAGAGAACTAAGGCTGTCCGAAACTTTTTAAAACGCGTAAATTATTTCGTTATCTCATATCGTGAATGTTTGTTTACGGAATAGTTCCGTGAAAGAAACTTTATCTGGAGCCACCGTTGAATTATTCAGTTTGTTAACATTTTATTTGGTCTGCGTTTTTGCCACTAATGCAAAGTTTGTCACCCCACAACCTATTTAATGTAATTTTAATATATACATACAGCCCCTCACACACGTATATAATTTTAAATAATTAGCGTATTTTCTAAGAAATGGAAAGACCTCGATTTGCACTTAAATTTTTTAGCGACTACGGCTATGTATTAATTTGCGATTTTCATCCAATGTAGAGGTGGTTTAAAAATAGGCCGAAGTGTAATTAATCTGCAAGTAGTAAATTTTATCGGCTACATTTGACGATGAACATACACCGTTGAGCTAATGCGATTGAAAACTTCGATTTCGCCACGGAACTGATTAGCAATAAATCAGACGTGCATATGTCGATGGAAACATCAGTTTGAACTTAGCGAACATATACCGTTTGTGTCCTCAAAACAATGATGTACTCTGAAATCAGCTAATTTGTATTTGTCAAGCAGCTAATTCGACTATTCCCACCGAATCACGAAGCCTTTTGTTAGGGCATCACCGACAATTTATCTGTGCTCGTCAGCAAAGCCTATTTTTTCACTCGATTACTCGCGTTACTCATTCGGAAGGCAAATATAATCATGTTAATAAAATTACATTTAAAAGCGACGAAAAATGTAAATTTGACAAGTGCCGCGCGATAAGGCCGGTTTAATAACACGAAAAATCGGCGCAAATGACGACACCATGTTTATAACGAAGAGATAAGCTGTCAATTTCAACAGTCCTAACAATGCGGAGAAAAGAACCATTTTGTGAACGATTAAGGTTAATAAAACTTTCACGCAGATAAACGTGCGCAAACAAAATGTTGACTTGTAGAAATTTATGCGTAGGAAGAAGACCAACTTGACCGACTAGGTTGTAAAATGGACTTTACTCTCTGCAGTTTTAGATGATAATCTAATCGTTTTTTGTCTCGCATAAAATTTGCCAATCGAGTTAATCTGCCATTTATAAGTGTGTATCTTCTTCCTAACGAGAGATTAGCTTATCGTGTTTTCTCCCCGTTTTCTTTTAGCCGCCAAAACTGAGATCTACATAACGCCAAAACTGAGACGATGAATAAATTTAAATTTACGACGCTACCTCATAAATAAAAAAAAAGCAAGAAACCAGCGAAACTGAAAATTGTATAAAAGTTCATAATGAAAACCTGACAAAAATTTTTATTTTCAAAAAAAATACGAATTGCGGAAACTTTTTTTTCGCTCTATTTTTGGTCTTGCCCTTGGCTTTGACCCAGCCACATGAATGTATTATGCTAGGAGGTGGAGAGAACGAAGGATTGAAGTAAAAGAATTATTGCTGAAGATGGGACGGAAAGGATAAGAGGGAAGCACTGTAAGAAGCCGAGAGGCCGAGAGACAAGATTTTCAAATTCAAAAATTGGTAGTGGGGAAACTATTTAAACCAGGGTTTTGCTTAAATAATTCAGCTGGGTACTACTGATAGTACGTGAAAAAAAGTTATCACCAGATTTATATTTCTGTTTAGGTGCTCATGCTGTACCGGGGTCAGAGAGCGCTCAATCGGAAAAAGAAAACGGATACGGAAGGGGGGAGTTTCAGCAGAAAAACCACATAAAAGTGTTTTCATTTGTGCTTTAAGAAATTTCATTGAGGTAACAGCGGGAGGAGTAGACCACCGTTGGTAAACATTTCATCACTGACTTTAATTATTCTACAACCGTGTAGAACCGTACGCTCCTGAACAAGAACGTGTAGCTTTTTTATTTATTAAACACCATTGTCGCACATAGTACGTCGGTAGTGTTTAACCGCTCCTCTTGTTTTTTATATGTACTCCTCAACGCTCAGTTCATTGCGTTAAATTTTTTATTTGTACTTTAGTTTTTGGAAATCTGATAATTACCGAACAAAAAAAAAAAAAAAAATCTGAGGTCAAATGCAGTATCTCTGAAGAAGAATTTTTTTGTTACCATTCTTGTTCTGGCGTGTACGTATTTTGTTTCGTGCGTTTCTCTGTCGCTTTTTTGTTTATTTTTGGATTTGCCGAAAAATGACGTAGTTCAACAGACTTAGAAGATTATAAAAGAAAGTAGAGGAATATCATTCGGTTGCATACTACGGAAGTAAAGGCTTAGTAAGACAGCAAGGAGGACAGAAAACGAGGAAAGCGGAAATATGAAAAGAGCACAGTACAGGGTGCTTGATTTTATACTGAATAAGATTAATGTGTTTTTTAATTTTTTCAAAAGTTTTCCCAACATCTTAACTCGTAATAATAACAGTTTTTAAGTGATTTTTTGTCGGAATACTCTAGTAAATTTTTAAGTTGCGTCGTAGAAGTAATACTTTCAAAAATTGGTTTCACATTCTACAAGATTTTACTTGTAACTGTTTCAATAATATTTTTTTGAACAATTTTTTCAACTTCAACTTAACGTGGATACAGGTATATTACAAGGAGCAGTGTTAAGCCCATATTTATGGAATATACTGTTTGTACAAATATATAAGTTAGAATTACCGAACGATGTTAAAATTATAACCTTTGTAGATGATTTAGCAATTATAATAGCAGATAGAAATACAGAAAAGTTGGAAAATAAAATAGCAATAGTGTATAAGAATATAAAAGAGTTACTAGAAATATATAATCTAAAGATCAATATGAGCAAAACAAATTTGATGATATTCAACAGCAGAAAAATTAACATGAACTTAAATAAATACGGACTACAGATCACAGTAAAGGACCAAGTAAAATATCTTGGAGTACTGATAGATAAAAACCTCAAATTTTACAATCACTGCGAGTACATAAATGAAAAAATTACGAAATTTATTAATATATTCACAAAACTGTTTAACAATAACAATCAGATGAATTACAAAAAAGGAATAATATTATACAAAACAGCGATATTATCTAATTTATTGTATAGTAGTATTATTTATACGGATATGCTAAAGATCAATAAATTTCAAAAATTTTTAGCAAGCATACATAGAACCATAACAATCAAACTAATCAAAGCTTACAAAACAATAAATTATACAAATGCATTAGTCATAGTTGGAATATTACCTTTATACTTAAAAATAGAAAAACATATCACAGTATTTGCAATTAAAAATGGATTAAAGGTAGAACAAACTTTCGAAAAAATCACATATGTAAACAAAAAATATAGAGTAGAAAATAAAATAATAACAGACAGACAATTCAAAAAATTTATCATAGAAAAATATGTGGAGAAGTTTGAATCGGACTGGACGAATCATAGTGGAATAACGAAAGGTTTTTTCCCAACATTCAAGCAGAGATTAAACAACAATTATTACACACCGAATTTCTATAATGTACAATTTACATCAGGCCATGGGAATTTCAAAATATATTTGAAAAGGTTCAAGATAGCAGAAACGGAAAATTGCATTAGATGCAATGAGCAGGACAGTGTGCAGCATATACTGAATGGATGTAACATATTAAACTTGGAGATCGCGGACGACTGTGGAGAATTAGTAATGGAAAAAATAAACATATTCAATAATTTGGCCAAAAAGAAATTGCAATACAGAAAATACAATATCAATTTATATTAATATTATATGTTAAGATAAGATTAAGAATAGTACAATGTGAAGGGGAGGAAACCAAAAACTTAATTGGATGGTTTCCACCCCTAACCACATTAAAGCTTTATATGTTAAAAATAAATAAATAAATTGGAAACTAAAAAAAAAAAAAAAAAAAAAAACTTCAACTTCTATTATATTATGCAAACGCAATAATTCTTTCGAAAATTTAAAATTTTCTTCACATGCTTCTAATACCCTATCAACTGTTATTGCTTTTTTATTTCCACTTTTTTCTATAAGACTGCTGGTTTCGTGATCTACTTCTATTGCTATTTTTTGTAGTTCTTCTAAAGATTGGTTAAATTTAGATGTCCCAACTTTTAGTTTTGGGTCTTCCTACTTCCTTTAACGCTACCTATATTCTTTCCATTGCCTTCAGTTATCCCATTGCTACTGTCCTTTATCCTCTCCATTTCTGACCGCCTGGTTATTTAGTTATAACTGTTAATTTTTCATGTTGTTGGGTCAAGGCCGCTGGCGCGCCCAGGGTAAGGGGAAAAAAAAAAAGAGAAATTCTCACCGGGTGTAGTTTCACTCATTATGAAAACATATATTACAATATCGAAAGCGATAAAGATAACGTCGCGAGGGAATAAAATTAATAATCATGCCCGCTGTTGTTTCCTTATCGCTTTATCAACGCTGTTTATAGGCGTAACTTGTATTAACTGAACACTACCGTTATCGAAGCATTTGCTTAGTTTCAACAGTTTGGAGTAAAAATATAAACGCTCAGGTAAAAGGGAAGAACATTCAAGTAGGATATGACCAAGATCACAGTTAGGGGGGTATAATGGACAACAATGAGATATAGCGGGAGAGACCCTATGAAGAACAGAAGGCAATAAAGAGTGTCCAGTATGTAAACGGCAAATAGCGGAAATCACTGAGCGACGAAGAAATCGAAAATTATAATACCTATAATAAGGAAAAAAACATTCCACAAAAAGTCATTCACAAAATAGGGCACATTTTTTCCTTTCCCTATTCTGTTAGCTAACTTTTTGTGTTTCAAGATGTATTTTTTTCGTTTACATTTTGCTAGTAATGCTACCCCAACAACACTTATAAGTTCACGATGTATTTTCTTTTTTTTTGTTTTGTTTACATTTTACTGGTAATAGTGCCTCAAAAACATTTATAAGAACAAGGATTTAATTGCTATCGAAGAATTAGCAAAGATACAGGTGACGGTATCAGTGCGCAAGTCTAAAAAAATGCCGGACATCCGTAAAATATGTGTGGAACGGAATGGGCGATGTTTCGGAGGCGGAATGAACAATTCGTAAAGCGCTGACCTCTTCGAAATATAAAATCGTGGCAAAAGGCTCTGTGCGCAGTTGACTAAGAGCGTAAAAATTTTCACGGGGATTTATCTTCAGCCACCACGTTCATTTGTGATTTTGACACATCTTAGAGAAGTCTGACAGAGAGACCAGTATTCTTTCCGCGAGGACGGCCATTTAAATCGATAAACATGGTGGTTAGAAGGTATTTTCAGGCGTGGGAAAGCACTGAGCGAGCGGATACATCGATTTAGCTGGACACGCATAACAACGCAATTAAAGCCAGTATAACATCTGGTGGATTTGAATCACTACCGGAAGCTTGGCACGAGTCTTTGTCACAGCCAAAGGGGCTGACGAGTCTGGTACCAACGGCCTTTTCTGAGATTTAACCTCCAGAGAGAGAAAAGTATTTTCAACGGAAATTTCATATTTAGTCAGAGACTTCAATGTGAAATCGTCATACTAGATTACAAACAAGTAACACTGTAAATACGTATGAGCGCGTAGAACGAGAAGAAAAACTCTAATACATTGATGCGAAATTATCTGATTTTTAAGAGTGAAATTAAAAATAAAAAACAACTAATTCTTATATAAACGAATCCGACAACTCTATTAGATGATTTTTATTGAAATTTCGTTCTGACAGATACGCTTATTTATGACGACAATAGCTTATATAGTTCAGCTTTTATTTTCACCCTTAATGATATCCTCGTCGGGTGCGTATGTATACTATTAAACTTTTTCTGTAGATTATTTATCGATGATTATTGTAAGAAGTAGAAAGAAAACGCTTGGCAGCTCTGCAGCTAGTCAGAAGAAGTGGGAAAGAGTTTTCTGTCGGCTGGTATTTCTTGAAGTGAAAGCAAGTGTTATCACGTACGTCGAAAAGAGTGTTACGAATATTCAGCAAAAGCGACTGCGGCCTCCTTGCCATTGCTTTCAGTCTTTCCAGCACTCGAATCTCTTTTATCCTCTACGTCTGATCGCGTAAACATCTGATTCCGTCTCCCGTCCTTTTTCCTCTTCTTGGGCCAATGTCTATTTTGACGAACCTAATAAAAATAAAAAAAAGCGACAGTGGTGTCATTAGAGTTTCCCGTCTCACGCTATTGTATTCAGCGAAAAATATATATTTCACTACGCATTTCTTCAGTTCTGCCAGTAATTTTGTCGCCGTATAATTATTTATTTATTTTCTTTATATACGCGACAAATCTTTTTCGCCATCATTGGTTTCTTTTCGGTATTGTTGACTATTTTTATGAAAATGGCAACGATTGTGGGAGTACTTGGAACAAGTTTAAAGTTCCGATGTAAGTTTATAGTTTATAGTTAAAAGTACATCGTATTAAATGAAATAAGGGAAATACAAAATTACATTAAGCACGCCTCGAGAACGCAATGTCGTGCATGTCTACCGCGAAGTGTACGTTAGTATGTTGATATTAACAGTCGATAAGCTTATAAGCGACTCGAGAGTTGTTTGTCTGCTATGAGAATGATGTTATACTCCCCTAGAAAACACGATTTATGCTAATGAGATACGGCGTGTGAACTTTACTAAGCTGACAGAGGCAGATATACAACCATACCTGTATCGTGTTTATTAGCGATTTCGCAGCAGAACAATTCTGCTACTGACCTTTTTACGCTATTTTTATGTGTGTCTTTATGTATTCCGTTTTCGCGCTCAATAAACTAGATTGACACTAGAATAAATGGATTTTTAGTTCACTTGAAGAAGAAACAAGTAAAAGTCCTGAACTATTTCGAAATGAACGAATTCTCTAATATTGATTATTTCGCGATGGACGCTTTTTAATTTAAACAGTTCGAGCAAACAGGAAGCGTGGCCGATAAGTTCAAGTTGGACCGGTCGTGAACTGTATTAAGCGTGGTAAATTAAAATTTCATCGAAACTTTATATCTGAACGAATCAATTCAGAGGTGAGAAATAACATTGAAACGAATTTTTATCCATTAAATCCCACACTCTTAAGAAGCTTAAACAGCGCCCCGAAAAAATGATTTCGATGGCGAACCGAACGGCACGTAATGCGGCTGATTCATCAGTTTTCAGCACGAATTCTTCGGACGGAGGAATTCGAACTAAACAGTCGCATAGAGGAACAAAACTGACAGTGATGGAGCTCGGAAAAATAAAAGTTTTAATTTCTCCGAACTTCGAGACTTCACTTTTTTGATTCTACGATTTTTCCCTGAACTGCAGCGTAGTTTATGAAAATTTCGATTTTATCTGACAACAGCCACGATGACACGATGCGACATTGCTTATTTGACGTATGCGATTTATATACGGTCGATTCCGAGTGTCGTGACCATCTCTATTTGTGTGCTCTAGATGTTCAATGTTCGTGGTTGCTGTTGTACGTAACGTTAGTGCAGCCGCAGGACTTGGGGAACTGATTGTAATTGATATACAAGTCAGAAATATATTACGTAAAAACAAAAAAAACAATATTCTTCGCTATACACGTTTTTGCTACGCAACATATTGTCTTTGTCACTTTTAAATAATATATTTCTCGGATTTTTTTCTATCTATTATAATAGTTTCGAATAGAAAAGACGCTTTTGTGATTTCCATTGCTGTTATTGTATGGCACAGTAGTTTTCCCCGATTATGAATGTCTGTCACATGGTGTTTTTTTTTGAACGCTTAGCGAATTCACTAAAGATTACACAGGTTTCTTTCGCGTGTGATATTTTCACGTCTATGTTCAAACCGTCTTTGTAGAGCGATGTATATTCGTCCGGCAATTCTTCAGCTAGTTCAAATTTTTTTCAAGTCTTTTTTGTCATAATCATTTTAGAACTATTTCCATTACATTTTGAGAACAAATACAAACAAATATTGTGAACTGAATTTAATGTCCAAAATTTCGCACGAGTCCTCAACGACGTGCAGGCGCTACTTTTCTTCAAATGCAAGGCGAACGCATCACAATCAGTTGATTTAGTTCGAAAATGATAGGCTACCGATTAAAGCGGATCTATTAAATCGCGCTGAAGTCGCTCTGGTCGCATTTTAATAGCGCTTCGAGGAACAACAGATAATCAACATCATTACGCCTTGTAGCACTGGTGAAAGTTCTGGCGCAACTTTGTTCAGGAAAAAAATCGTGGCGCGCAAAACGCAACAGTGTAAAAGCGAGATGAAGAGAGAATTTTCAACGGAAAGTATAGAGAACTAAATGTTCCTCTATGAGGCTGAAAGGCTTAAATAGAAACGACGATGGCCAATAGGAATGATGCTCTACGCGAATAATCAGACTACGGAAAGCTATACCGTTTTCTGGTAATCAACGCGGCAGAACGAACTGCAGATGATGCGAACAAAGCTCGTTCTTTACAAAACACTTAGCTCGAGTTTTCAGCCGAAGTGCCAGACAGAAATACCCCATTAAAATTTCTCCAACTAACAAGCACCTTCCTGTTGCGGCAAAGGTAAAAGTTGAGCCCCACTTCTGTTGCTAAATCCGGATACAACTTTAATGTAGCTACGCGCTACTAAAGAACGTAACGAGAAACGCAGCTTACGCACTTATTTCTGTAGCGACACTAACACGAACGAGTTCTCATATTTCATCAGCCGAAAGAAATACATAGAGCTGCTCCGTACAAATAAGCTTGTAGGTATCCTTCCGCGTAAACTTCTGATTCAGTACGTTATCGGTAATCTGCATCCTGCACTCACTTGCCGGAACTATTCCGTTCACTTTTGTTATTTATCTTTATAATGCTCGATGTACGGATACGCGCGGCCACACTTTAGTTTGATTATAAATGCTTATTACCGCGACGAAAGTTTAAGGATGCTCTCGAAGCACCACTCTGGTTTGTCACTGCTAGGCAACTTTTAAAATTGTTTCTGACACGCAGCGTTGAATGCTCTAGAGGTTGAGTGCTTTAAAACTGTTCGGTTATGTAATATTTTAATTTTCCGAATTTTTCGAAATTTATCTGCCTTTCAGCCAGTTTAAGGGGTTATTGTTTGGCTACCAAGTCGGAGGTCATGGGTTCGAGACTTGTTTCGTCCCGGATCCAAGTCGCTCCCAAGTTTACCCAGTCTGAAATAATTGGCTACCAGAGAAAACTGGGAAAGTAAAGGCGGCCGCGAGAAAGGAACTGTCCTCGGTATTCTCATCAGATATCCATTAGAACCTTAAGTACCATTATGAAAAGCTTAACTTCACAATCCACGATGCCTTATCAAGGATATATGGGATCTACTTTATACAGTTGCGATGAAAAATCGATTTCTTTTTTTCTTTGTACATTCTTTAAGTACGTTGTTGTCTTAAGAATATTGTCACCGAATTTCATAATAATCGGATCATTAGATCCGAAGTTCTATTTATAGCGAGTTATCTCGATAACGCGCGTTGCTACGCTGAGTGATGATGCTGCTGTGACTCGTTATAATGAAATATAAACGGTACGTCGACTTCCGCCGCTCTATTTTGTATCCTTCGAAATTTATGACCTTGAAACTCTGGAACAGCTGTGCAATATGTTCAACATCGAATCTACTTCCAGCAGTTGTAACGTGTAACATTAAAGCGACAGTTTCTTTAAATTCGCTCGTAAAAACACCAGAATGCGAAAAAAGGCTATCTGCAGAAAGTCGCAAAGACAGACCAAAACGAAGGAAACAACATTTCAATCCGAAAAGAAACCGACCACCAGAGCAGCTTTAGTGCGTCTCGAAAAAATGCTAAAGATTGGGCATCAGGAGGTCATCGAGCCGCCGGTAGATAATTTTTTTTTTGAGTATCGCATTTTAAATTTCATTCGGGCTTTTACGATAATTCCGGAATTAGTGTAAAGAGTGCGCGATGATGATATTAAATCTGCACCAACCACGTGAGCTTTAAAGTACCAATTGCGTACAACAACTGCGAGCAGCGCAATATTCCTTCGTGCGAGTATATCCAGCATATTCATATGAAATGAGCGTGAAACACTTTGAACGCGATTATCTTAGAATATCGTGTTATTCTGAAAGTACCTTTGCGGTGGACATGATTACTAAAAAACTATCAATCCGATCAATACCAAATTTATACCAGTTATTTATAATCATAATAGCTAGTCGCTAAACGAAGGATTTTTAAATTTTTTTTTTAAATCTCTTTTTTTTTAAGAACAAAAAAAACAAAAATTTACCCATTGGAAAAATGAACTTTTTGTTAAAACCATCGCCATTTTTTTTTAAATTAAAATTTTGACAAATCCTTCGTTCATCTACTAGACAATACACAATATTCTAACGAAATTTTTTTGAAATTCGGATTTTAAATGAACCGTTCTCGAGTTATCATGTCCATCGCAAGTGACGCCCAAAAAAAGGTGCTCCTAGAATACAGCTATAGTTCCGCTATTTTCAAATTTTTTTCTATGGAAAAAATTGAACAAGTACCCTAAAAAATATATACTAATCGATGTTCTTTTTAAATAAATATTTATTATGCCGTCGACATAATGGCATTAACCCAAATATTTAATGCTGTAATAAGAATTGGATATTTTCCCCAACTTTGGAAAGTAGCTCAAATAATTATGCTACCTAAACCCGGGAAATTACAGACAGATATTAAATCATATAGACCAATTAGCTTGCTACCCGTTAGTTCTAAGTTGTTTGAAAAATTATTATTGAAGCGATTGAACCCAATAATAGAATATACCCAATCATCAGTTCGGATTTCGAAAAGCACACTCCACAATAGATCAGATCCATAGAATAACAAAAATAATTGAAAAAAGTCTTGAAGAAAAGAAGATCTCTGTAAAGCGGTGTTCCTTGACGTGAAGCGAGCGTATGATAAGGTATGGCACAAGGGATTGATAATTAAACTTAAGAAAATAATACCAATTAAAGTTTGCAGAATTATTGAATCGTACCTAACTGACAGATATTTTAGAATAAAGCATAATGATGAATACTCTGAATTGCAAGACATACAAGCAGGAGTACCGCAAGGAAGCGTCCTCGGACCAATTTTATATTTATTATATACCGCTGATATTCCTGTTAACGAGCATGTTACGACGGCCATGTTTGCAGACGACACAGCTGTGATGGCTATGGGAAATTGTAATGTATATGTGCTTTAAAATTTTTTATTATCACGCTCTGCTACCAAATTAAGTTTTTATAACACTTATACATTACATAATTTGACATCCGGCACACATTCGTTGCCGAATGATTAATTAAAACAATGACTAAACTAACATAAATGAATAAATAAAAGAAATATAATAAAATTAATGAAAATGTATTTTCTATTTTATATAATATTTATGATTACTTCATCATATTAATATATTATGTTTTACCCTGCCCGCCATTAATTAAATTTTAAATTCCTTCGAAATATCCTCGGTACATCCAACCACACATTATGTGTTTTAATTACACATAATTTTCATAATTTCTATAAAAACCAAAATATTATTAAATTTAGCACAATTCATATTTTAACAAGTTCAACGTTTTTCGAAAAACTCTTAACTTCTTCTTCTCCAACCACATTTTCGATCATCATTGTCTCAAAGGAAACAATGATGATCATGTGATTGGCATAGACTAATTATTTATATATATATTTATTTTTTATTTATTATTATTATTATTTTTTATTTATTATTATCATTATTATTATTTTATATATATATATATATATATATATAATTAAATTTTTATTTTCATAATGAAAAAATTATAAAAATTTTTAAAACTCATGTGGCGAGCATCTGTCTCGCTACATCCCCCTCCCCTTGGATCATGTCTTACAATTTTAATTTGGGCATGATCCAAGACTACTTAATTAATAGCGTGCTATGGACCACATAAAATATTTTACAATTATATTTTACATTCATATAAAAACGTATTTCAGAATACATTTACAAAAATAATAAAACAACTAAATATATGCAAAATCTTCCTTCGAAATAAATATTTACATATTAATAATGTTTAGAAGATCTATTATAATTTCAGACAAGTTAGCATCAATTAAGTGAAAGTCAATTAATTAATCCCTTTTTTCTGACAAAATTTTTATAAAATTAATATATTTATTTAAAATCTGTGATGTAAATCAAAAGTTAATTCCGCCTATATGCAATTAAATTCTTTACATTATGTTTCCCAATATATTTTTTACATTTACTATTATATAACAAATATGTATTATTTCCATACACTTCTTTTATAATATAGGGTCCATTAAATAGCAAATTGAATTTGGATATTTTCCTATTTATTTTATTTGAGATAGTATGTATCCTTAACAATACTTCATCCCCTACTTTAAAGTTTTTACATTTCTTTTTGTCATTTAACCTTTTTCTTTCCTGAATTTTCTTTTCAATATTCTCTTTGGCCCTTTTCTCTATTTCACTTACATCTGGAAATATTATTAAATTTTGTACCCAGTCCTTTGTATTCTTTTTATGTTGCAATAAATTAGGCCTAAAACCCGTGGTATCATGTGGTATATCATTTATACAATTTCTTATTTCTTCTACATATTTGGCCCATTTAGAGTGCCGTTCATGACACAACATTCTAAAATATCTATCTAATTCTCTCATCACTCTTTCTACAGGATTTGCATTTGGTGTATAGGGTGTTGTATGTTTCAACTTTATATTATTCTCTTTCATGTAATCTACCCATCCTTTTGAACTGAACTGCGGGCCATTATCTGTAAGAATGGCATGTACTTTTCCATGCTCTGCAATATATCTCTCAAGTTTGCTAATCATTATTCTCGATGTGGCATGTTTTACAGGGTACAACTCTACAAATTTGGTATATACATCCATCATTACTACTATTTGGGATACCCCTCCTATACTCACTGGCAATGGACCAAATAAATCTATGGATATTAATTCATTTTTTTGTGTAATTAATATGCTATTCATTTGTCCCCTTTGTACCTCATTACTTATTTTAGTGGTCTTACATGTTAAACACTTCCTAATTGTGTTCTTTATTTTCCTATATGCCCCTGCGATAAAACAGGAATAATTAAGGAGTGAGTATGTCTTATTTACTCCTGGGTGACCAAACTGAATATGATATTCGTTTAAGACCTTATCATATAGGGATTCTGGAATCATGATCTTATAAGGGTTTATAATATCATTTTCTTTTTTCTTAAAGAGAATATTATTATATAAATAGAATTCTTCCACTCCTTTTTCCTTATTTATCAGTCGCGTCTTTATTATTGAAAGTTTTGGATCAATGTCCTGCAAATTCATTAAATTCCTTTTTATACTTTGATATAGGTCCTTTGACACATGATGGTCAAAGTATAAAATCTGTGGACATTGCCTTGTAATATTGAAATCCCCTCCTATATTTCTAGATAGTGTGTCTGCTACCCTATTTTCTTTTCCCTTGATATATTCTACTTCCAATTTGTATTCTTGCAAGAAAAGTGACCATCTGGTCATCCTGGAATTTAAAAATAACCCTCTGTTTAGGAAAGTTAGTGCTTGATGATCTGTTCGTAAAATTATTTTATGTCCCAATATCATGAAGCGGAACTTTTTACAGGCTGTTACTATCGCTAAGAGTTCTAATTCAGTAGTTGTATAATTCTTTTCTGTCTCTTTTAAAATTCTACTAACAAAGTAAATAGGTGTTGGACCTCTCTCAGTTATTTGATATAAATGTCCAGATACAGCTAATAGTGAGGCATCTGTTTCCATGTAAAATGGTATTGAGAAGTTGGGCCTAGTTAACATCACTTCTTTTGTATCCGACTCCTTCGGTTTTTTACTCGTGGTCATCCGTGTTTCCATGATTGACAAATTTTTTACTATTAATGCACTAATTAAATTTTATATTAATTTTATTGAGGAATGTGGTTGGATATATGCTGGATATTCCAAGGAATAGAAATTTCAAAAATAAAAATAAAATAAAAATCTTCAAATAAGGGGATTTCCCCTTCACATATGGATAATTTTCAAAATATAGGACAATTACCCGTGACTGGCAAGGCAAAACACAAATTATAGTAAATTATAACATTTAGAATATATAATGCATACATGTATATAAAGAGAGCATATTAAATTTTCTTTTGTGCATATTGTTTTTATATCATATATAAAAAAAACAAAATTAAAACATACTAAAATAAAAAAAAAACTTGCGATAAGACTCTCCATATATTGTAACGTTAACATTATTTTAAAAGGATTCCAAAATGTACATGTAATTTTTTAATTCTAATATTGTTGACAAAAAAAATGATATTAAATTTCTTTTAAATAAATCCGCTAATATAATTTTATTTACAATTGTATTAATATAGTTTCGATTTGTGTATTAATACTTAAACTACATCTAGTTTATATGCTAGACACTTTAGTTGTGTTTTAAATTGATCAATAAACGCAAAGAGAAACAAAGAATTTATAGTTCATCATGTTAGTTCCCTTTATGCGAGTATATTCAGTTTCATATGACTTAATGTAAGTTGTCGTACAAATTAATAAAAAAATTTTTAATTTAAATAATTAACTGATGTTATTAAACATTCTTCAATAAATAATTTTAAAAAATTTACATTTCGAATTAAAGTATAAGTTCACCAGACGAACTAGTTTAAAGAACTAGACGGAGGAAAATGAACTAACGTAATCTTTATCGGAACATATATATGGTTTTACATCTATGATTTATAATACTAGATCTATTTAATAATTACGTTTACGCTAAAATCTATAAAAATCAAATGCCGTTTAACATCGATGTTCTTTTTGTTAACAATGTATATTTTACATTTTCAAATGTCGAAATAATTCCAATATCATATCATTAATACTTATAATCAATTTCGGTATTTAAATTTGAAATATTTGATTAATGTAGTAAAATTATAAACACTATATTACAACGAATTAAGTTTGTTTAGATGTTATCGTTTATGTAACATATAGTATAATTTCATTTTACAATGTGAATGAAAATTACATCTAAAACAAAAGACTTTGATAAAACAGATTGATCGAATGATATTTTATAAATATCAAAAATTATTAAAAGCAACAAAAAAACATAATGTTTTTAAATATTTGTTATTGTTGCATTAATAACAATTAACGCCAGAAAACGTAACTACATAGGCGTTTTAAATTGTTGGGTGTAACACATTACACCATATTAAGATCAAATCTTTTTATATATAAGACAAAAATATGACACGACATCATCGTGTAATTAATAATAGAATTTAATAAAAAAAAATGAAAATATACAAATTAGTTTAAAGAAATTAAATGCACAGCATCAAATCGCGTATAGATCGGTAATTAAGTTTTGTAAAATTTTAATTTAAAAAAATAAAATTATCCAATTGAATTGTATTTACATCGTTAACCATTTAAATAACATTTATATATTTATATTTTTTCGTATATATGTCCGTAGATGTTTATGATCGTAACCACGCTCTGCTACCATTTTATGTAATGTATATGTGCTTTAAAATTTTTTATTATCACGCTCTGCTACCAAATTAAGTTTTTATAACACTTATACATTACATAATTTGACATCCGGCACACATTCGTTGCCGAACGATTAATTAAAACAATGACTAAACTAACATAAATGAATAAATAAAAGAAATATAATAAAATTAATGAAAATGTATTTTCTATTTTATATAATATTTATGATTACTTCATCATATTAATATATTATGTTTTACCCTGCCCGCCATTAATTAAATTTTAAATTCCTTCGAAATATCCTCGGTACATCCAACCACACATTATGTGTTTTAATTACACATAATTTTCATAATTTCTATAAAAACCAAAATATTATTAAATTTAGCACAATTCATATTTTAACAAGTTCAACGTTTTTCGAAAAACTCTTAACTTCTTCTTCTCCAACCACATTTTCGATCATCATTGTCTCAAAGGAAACAATGATGATCATGTGATTGGCATAGACTAATTATTTATATATATATATATATATATATATTTATTTTTTATTTATTATTATTATTATTATTTTTTATTTATTATTATCATTATTATTATTTATTTTTATTTTCATAATGAAAAAATTATAAAAATTTTTAAAACTCATGTGGCGAGCATCTGTCTCGCTACAAAATAATATAGAAGAATCAACAATGAACGTGCAGTCCCACATCAAAAATATTTGGAAGTGGACAAGAAAATGAAAAATAAGCCTTAATGAAGAAAAATCTGTACATATTAACTTTACGAATCGAAGAATCCAGTACTGTCCGACTGAAATCAATTCAAAAATTGTACCCAATATAAAGTGCGTGAAATATTTAGGTATGCATTTGGATTCGGAATTGAACTGGTCTATGCATATTAATAAAAAAGTAGAACAATTAAAGTTGCAAATGCTGCAGATTAAATAGCTTATTGGAGGACAAAGTATCCTGTCGCTGAGCAATAAATTGTTAGTATATAATCAAATACTAAAACCAGCGTGGAGTTATGGCGGTCAGCTTTGGGGTTGTGCTAAAGTAGCCAATATAAAAAAAATCCAAATGTTCCAGAACAAAGTGCTTAGGACTATCACTAATGCCAGGCAATATGAAAGAAACGATGATATTCATCGGGATCTTCATGTGCCAGAAGTTTCACAGGTGATAAAGGAACTGGCAAGAATGCACGATTTAAGACTGCAAAAGCATATAAACGCAGAGGCGAGGCAGTTTCTGACTCATCAGGATGAAGTCAGGCGGTTGAAAAGAACTAAACCTCATGAATTAACCGAAGAAAATATATAATGCAAGAAAATGCCAGGATCGTCCATTGAGAATCCTAGTGTATATATAATAATTACAACTAATTTAGAGTATTACTGAATGTTCGTGAACTGAACAGATTGTAATAAAAACCACTTAATTGGGTTTTTTTATAAAAAAAAAAAAAAAAAAAAAATTATACCGTCGAAAAAAATCGAGAAATCGTCGTAATATCGCCAGCTACAACTGTATATAACCCCTTAAAAAGTAATGCCGTTCTATGACGCATTTCCCATGAAATCTTTCCCGTGAATATTTTCTGGTTCTCTGTTACTTTTTCGAAAATTTATCGAACAAAAACAAAAAAAGAAAAGAGGAGTACTTATATCGTTTTTTGTTGTTGTTTTTTGCACGCTAACCGAGTTTGCTCAGAAGAAATACGGAAGGGAGATCATCAGCTAAAAAGAAATTCGATTGGAGAAATACAGGGTCGAAAGCCCGAGAGCTGACATTTGATTATTTGATTCTCAAATGTCACACGTTCCGCTGGTAGAGGGAATTCAAAAAGTACATAAAATTAGCAGAAAGCTTCATCGTTGAGATGAAGAGGTGAAGTCGTAAGAGCAAAACGAAAGCGGGAAGGATAATATATTAAGGCGCAAGTTGATAAACGAAACGGTAGTAGAACGACGAACTAAAAAATAATCAGAAAACCATATGTAGG
Source organism: Icerya purchasi (assembly GCA_039619475.1). NCBI lineage: Eukaryota > Metazoa > Arthropoda > Insecta > Hemiptera > Monophlebidae > Icerya > Icerya purchasi. The sequence continues at coordinate 250,589,551 of CM077116.1, forward strand.
AAGATTAGACTAGACGGACAGAAAAATTGATTGTTTATTAGACCGAAAATAAACGTCGAACCAGATTCTAGAACGGAGTTTTTTCCAACGGGAAAAGAAATTCGGACACCTGTAATTTTCACAAAATAGACATACGAACAGCAAATAGGGTGGCCAGAGAATCGCCATTTCCTGTTGTACCTACATGACTGGGCATTCGTAACAAATCGACATTAATTGAATGCAGGAAGGAAAAATTGTGGATGAGAGCGACCGAATACGAATAATGATAAAGTCACAGGAGTGAGTAGGAAGCGGAACAGATACGGCTTAAAAGAATTTCTTGAGTCAGAAATAATCAAATAATTGGAGTAAGACCGAAATATTGAGAAACAGGAGAGCAGTCGGAAGTTTCACGCAACATAATATTCTACTTCTTCAGGTTCCTTCTCCTCGAAGGAGGTTGACTATCATATGACGAAACTGTTTTCTATTGCTATCTTTAAGGCTTCTGAAACTTTCCTGATATTCAACCATTCCAGTATATTTTTAAAACCAAGCCGTTCTTCTTCGGCTCCGTTTCCCTTCAATATTTCATTGAAGGATAGTTTAGCTCGTATTTATTACTTCTAATTACATATATGTCCTAGGTATTCCAACTTTCTTCGTTTTACCAAAGCTATAAATTCTCTATATTTTTTTCATTCTGTGCAACACTTCCTTATCGGAAACTTTATCAACCCATGGTATTTTTAGTATTCTTCTGTGCAGCCACATTTCAAATGCTTGCGATAATCTGCTTATGGATGCCGATTTTAGTGTCCAAGAAATCTCTTGTATATCATATGATGAAACATAATATTGAGAATGATAAAAAAGGCTCCGATTGCACCAGAATCCATCGAGAGAAATCAGTGAAAATTCACACGCGTGCAGAAAATATGATGCTATGGAATTCTTATTGTTAGTTACGCTTCGATTAAATTTGGAAAGTAACGGTAGAAAATGAACCGTAAAAGGAAGTATCAGGCAAAGTTAAAAGAGAAGTAGGACAGCTTATAGGAAGCAATCGCAAATAGAGTGTAAAAACTGCGATGCAAGGAGACATGGATATGGATTTCCAGTTCTGGTATCTATGACTCTCGTAAGAACACCGCGAAATATTGTACGTCTGTCTGGCCCGGTTTCTCGAGGAAACGTTCAAGGTATCTCGAATAATATTTATCGAATGTGTTTTTACTATAGTAGGACTACGCCTACGGAATATTCCCGACAGTAAGGTGGTTCCGCGGCCCTAGTTTACGCTATCTTATCGGGAAAGGAAACTTCCCAGTGTGAGGAGTTTTTTTAGATCCTACGTCTAGAAGTAATATGGAGGTCAACGAATCAGTAGTTAAATGGCAGTTCACTCAGAGATAGTTAATATAAAACTACTAAGTAGAGGGATGGGGGACAAAGAAGGGAAATGACAAGAGACATAGTAAGAAGCAGGAACGTTACAAATGCTAGGAGTTGCGAGTAAAAAATAAAGCGTTCGTTTGAAAGGAACGGACGCTGAAAAATAATACACTTGAAATCGCAGCAAGCCACATCGTCCGGGTGAAGAACGGAAAAGATGTTAGGGAAAACTGAAAACGAGAGGAAGGTAACAGTGTTAAGTGATTAAGAACCGAATAATGGAAACGGTGGCAGAACGCTGAAGTAAGAGGAAATCAAAAAGAACCATACACGTTGGAAGATGGCGTAAGTTGAATAGACGGTTAGTGAGATAGATTATTACGAACGGACAGAACATAGATTGTAAAGTTCGCAGTTGATCAGTTTGATCGATCCCCTGCGTTCCTTAAAAAAATAAGATTCGGGATATCGGAATTTGGGGGGGGATTGAGATAGTTTTAATAAAGTAAATCGTGCTTCGAGAAAATTTATTCCGAGTAAAAATTGTAAACATCAAAAAAAAAAAAAAAAATGTTCTAGGGAAAAAAGTTTCGATACATAACGACAAGGCGTCATCTTCGGTGCGGTGTATTTATTTCATTTCGGATATGTCTTTCTTGAACAATGCATGGTCGGAAAAATTTTCTTTTCTTTTTTTTTTCTATGCAGAAACTAATAAGATATTTATCAACAGCTGAAAAATAAAAAGTCCCATATAGCAAATACGAAACGAATGCCAACAGAATAAATAACAAAAAAAACTATAAACGGACACTATTCGTTTATTGGTTTAAAAGTATGAGAGACCTACTAGAAAACCTTCGAAATTCATTTTCATTTTTCATTTTGATATATTTATTCTTCCGAAGATATAAACAAAACCAACTGCAAAGCGTTTCCGTAGGCGATCAATTACCAGAAGGAGCCGTCGCTGATTTTTACTTCAAGTTTGTATAGTTACCGACAGAGTCGTCAGGAATATTATTAATGCTTCCATAAAAAAACCAAAAAAAAACCAACGAAAAGTTGATGATTAGTCTTTAAAAACATTAGAAAAGAAATTCAAAATAATGAAAATATGTTTCTTATAATCGAACTGGAATAATTATGAGGCAAAAAAATGAAATGTTAAAATGTAACCAGCGATGTCCTCCCCCGACGACGCACTACTGTTTATACGTTAAATTGATCAGTTTCTTTTTTTGTTCATATTTATCATATCGATTTTTCTCATCGAATGTTACATCATTTTTAGTTTATTGATTATTTTTAAAATTAAAACCGCACGTTTAACAGCCATAAGTTTCCGTTGCTACTACACTATGATGTACATATTTTTGCAAAATTCCATTGTTATTCTAATTATTGAGTTGCCCTTTAAATGCGGTCTTCTTATTAATTAATTAATTTTTCTAATTCGTTTCGAAAATTTTTTCGGTTAATAAACCACCAAAAGTGACCACTTTTATTCTTTGATATACTGCAATAATCAATAGGCTAAACTTTCCCTCAAAAAATAATTCTAATCAACCGTGAAAATCAAAATCAATATAGCATTTTTATAAATGACTACGTCCATGTATAGAACAGTTTTTAATTTTGCTCCCGTATATTCGGTCTCGCCGAGGCGACATCCCCTGTGGGCCCATCGAAAAGCCTCAGTTTTATTTTTCATCCTAATAAAAACAAATTCAGAACTGATACATTTTTATTTACGGCATTTTCTAATTATTAGATTTCATTCTTATTTTCAGTTTTTAAAGTTTATACTGAAAAAGGGAGAAATATATTAGTTTTTTTTTCGAGTGCGACAACACGTGCCGCTTTAGCGTTGATATTAAATTACGCTACTAAGTGTGTTTCTTCATTAAAAATTTTCATTTTTTTTTCTTTCTCAAAAATATACCATCATTTCCGTTCACAATTTTGTGACATCCGTATTACCTTCAGCACAATAGATACGTAGCCATGAACATATATATATATATATATATATATATGAATTTTATTCTTCAGACATAGGAGCATTCGTTGAATCTTAGTAATATTATTTTATAAGTATTGTAGCAGAATCAGTCTTGACTATACCATATTTATACCTTACGTTCATACATTTTTCTCTCAATGTAAAATTAATATACATATTTCATAACAGTTGAAAATGATTAATTACATAAACGGCTTACAGATGTTATGTAAAAATAAAGATGCTTTCGGAATTAATAAATATTTTAAATTATATAGATGGGTCAATAATTAATTTGACTTCTCGTGAAAATGACAGTCTGCAGAAATACTTTGCAACAATGAACAATCCGACTACGGAAAAATGGTAAAAGATATTTGTCAATTTTAATAAAATCGTGACGACTGGAAATCAGATTGCGGACAATTTTGTATTTTAACCAGATTTCAAAACTGGTCAACCTTTGCCGCTAACATATAGTGTCTCATTTTTCATTAAAATAACCGATCCCCTATGTGCACACGTAATGGATGATTAATTGTAGAAAACTAAAATTCGTAATTTTTAATTTTACCTATTCGTACGGAACAAATTTGAAAAGAAGCGGCCTAAAGTTGCGAGAAATTTATACGAGTTTCGAAAGAAACAAGTTTGTACTGAAGTGTTTATTTTTGTTTTTAGCGTTAACATTTTGTGCGCTGCATCGTTATTAAAGCAACACGAACGGAAAGAAATTTTCAAAAAAAAAATCGATGAAAAGGAAAACTCAGTTATAGAGGCGTCAAGTTGGCGCCATCATCCGTGATAGAATTCAAAAATCAATTTTCTCTTTTCCCTTAATGTGCACTTGTAGTATGATTAAACAATTAGCACATGAGCTGAAAATGTTTTGTATGAATTAGTAGTGGTTCAGCTGAACATGAAGCTGCTCGATAGTTGCTGGATTCGCAGCACGTCACGACATATTCTTTTTTTAGACTTCTATGTGGTCTATCTGGCGATGTCGTCGTATAAATCCTTCGAACTATTTTCGTGCAGCTATAGTGCCTGGTGAAAGTTTTTATATTTCTGGTTATAGGTTTCTGCGACTGTTTTTACATTCAAATCTTGGCGAATTCTTTCGTTACTGATATCATATAGAGTATTGCATATTATCCTCAATGCCTTCGACTGGAACTGCTGAATACGTTTACGATTGGTGCTCGCGGAACGTCCCCAAAGCTCGTACTTCCATTTCGAGGCTATGATCACGCATTATAGGACTTCATTGTTCAGAGATAGGTTCGATTTTCTTCTGTAATTCAATGTTTTGAAACATGCCTTTTCAAGTGCACTATGCGAGGTAGCCATATGTGAGCTTTCTATTTAATATTATACCTAGGTATTTTATTGAGTTCAACTGCGGAATAGGTTCGAATTCATAGGAAATTGTTGGACAAGATCCTTTTCCTAAAGAAAATGTTATATCGGCTGATTTACTAGAATTTATTTTTATTTTTCGCTCAATGCGTCATCAGAAATCAAATTTCAAACTTAATTTTAAAAAGCTCGTTTTGTGCCGAATCGTGCTAACAATTAAAGAATTAAGCTGTGCCGTGACGTAATGTTTTAATAATAAAAATAAACCAGGGCCAAGTTGACGATAGCTCCGCCAAAAATTCGAAGATTGTTAAGAAACACATATTAGTTTTGTGTTGATTCGTTAAAAAAAAAAAAAAATCGAAAATAATAAATGCAACTGCAAACAGAAAGAAAATGTCGACCACATGGAAAATATCTTCCGCTATAATGAAGTCGCTGGAAAATTTTTGATAAAAACAAAAAAAGGCGGTACGATCGAGTCCCAAATCCGGAAACACGGATGCCGTGATTTCGGCCTAGCTAGGTTGAAACATCACCGCAAAGAATAACGGATTAATTAATGATACCGACAAGAAAATGAGCACTTCATGTTACAAAATCATCGGAAGAATTAATAGAAATAATCAAAAAAAAAAGCTTAAAAAGTCCCTGGGTTCGATCTAATAAGAATGAAATATTTAATCACCCATTCGAAATTATCAGCCCCGTTGATAATGAAAAGATTAATTTTCTATAAAAGTAAGTTCCATCAGTGCTAAAAAAACATAAATTCGCATACTAAGATCGACTGATAAAACTGATGACAGAATGCCAGTTGTAAAAGTTATTGCATACTATATAGCTGGACAATTAAAAAGCGATCTGGAAGAAAATAATTTAGAAGTCTGCGAATATAGATGTTTCCTCTGTTACGTTCGCAAACAACCGATCACGTCTCAAAACGCCCCCGAATCGAGCTAATCTTATTTTTTCGGATCTATCACAAGAGGCTCCTTTCTCTCGGATTCGTCTAAAGACTTCACAGCATTTGACGCTTTATTCATCCGCAAGATTTTTATCTATCGTATCAGATAAACTCTACCAGTTATGTATAAATTAAAACAAGTTACAACGCAGTGACCCGTATTTCATTCTGTTAAAAAGTATTCTTGAAAGAACAACTTAGAAGTGTACAAAATTGTAAGATGAAAAAGTCGTTGAATATAATAGGTAAAAATATTTGTAGAAAAAGCAAAAAAAAAAAAAAGCATATAAATTGTTTATTTGTCGGAAAGTTGTTCAAAGAAAACGAACTTTCTAATGAGCTTTCTTTGAATTTTAATTATGAAATGGTAAATCTTTACGTATAATATTCGTAATGAAAAAGTTTGCGAACATGCTACGCTTACAATGCTCGTTGACGTACTAAGGTCCCTACAATATGTGACTAATAACTGCCGGGTGAGTAACGGAAAAAGCGTCATTCGAAAACATAGAGCTTTTATGTGCCTTTGTATTAGAAAAAGACTGCGCACTGCTATCACCGTTGTCACTTGTTAGTCCAAACAAATCACCTGAAATCAAAAAAAAAAGTGTTATTGACCTGAAAACTTTTGTACTTTTGTGTTGATTTATTTAGGTCGGAAAAAGAACGCGGTGATTAAATAACGATCGTTTTTATTATTCATTATTTAATATTTTAATCATCGTTCAATATCGTTTTCATTTAAATTTTATTATTATTTTTGTAGACTCACGGACTTCATAAAATTGTCTGGGAGTTTGTCTGAAAGGTCCCTTAAAAATGCTGCCCGCAATTTGGACGATATACAACTCGCCGTGACTTCCTCTTCGACGTAATTGATTACTTTTTTTTCTTTTTTTTTTTCTATTATTTTCTGTATAAAATAAGAGAAATTCCGCTTGAAACTTCAAATTAAAAAGAATTTGTGCTCTTCTACGGTCTATTCGAAATTGATTGAATATTATATTTATCTATGTAAATCAAAAAGTGAGCCTAGGTTGTGCGTGGACTATGTGTCAAAGGCTCATATCTCATATTGAATGCAACCTACGCTCAGATTTTAACATATGCGCAACATAACGAATAATCTGTTTCAAGATGACCAATAAAGGGGGAAAATTTTTCCCGATTTAGAATAGGAGAATAGTTCTCTGTTATTTATTAAATAATAAAAAAAATAAAAGTAAAAAAACCAACTATTTACGTCTCAGAAGGGGGGGGGGACCATGGAAAATTTAGGCTGTTCAAAGAAAAAAACGTGTTTAAAGAATCCATCAGACTTAATTTGGAAACAATTTAACGGGCAAGGAATTTTGAATATATATTTTTGAAGTACAGTAAAATACTGAAAAATATGTAAAATCAAAAGTGTTTAAAAAATTTTTCCAGAAAAAGAATATTCTTTTAAAAGTGATTCATATAACAACACATATATCAGATGCGCAAGAGTATACTGCGTTTCTTTTCCTTTTCTCGAAATCTACTTGGTACTTCAGTGTGTCTCTTTTCATCTTTATTAATTGCTGATAAGAGTAATTAATTTGTTAAGCGTGTACGCAGGAGTAAGTGTAATGGAAATTTACTTAAATGTAAGATTGATATTAAACTATGTTGTCTCATATTAGACCTTTTAATTTTGAATGTAACCTGCATGGCTATGTGTCCTATAATTCAGGATATAATTTAACAGTTTCAATTAAATTTTTCATTTTAATGAATAATAAAAATAGGAAGGAAAATAAAAGAAGTTAAACCGGCAGCGTAATGAAAAAATTATGAATTAATTATCGGAACGACGATTAAAACGGTCTGCAAATATTAAGATATTAAACAATGATTAATTAAAAAGTGATCATGCCAATGCCATTTTCCCGCTATAAATAAATTAACCGCGTGCTTTGGATTTTTTCAATCGCCGTTGTTTCAACCTAATAGTGTCTTTTAACTTTTTTCTAATACAAAAAAACTTAAATGTCGATTTCTTTTATTATTCGCCGATTTTTTTAAATCACGCGAGTACTTTTGGCGACGTATTCGTTTTTACATATCGCATCGCAGCACGAAAAAGGATCATCTGAATGTACTATTAAGCAATTACATAAACGACCTTTTTTACCGCGTATCATTTATCTGACGTCGTAAATATAACATTCGACACTCCGGAAGCTAAATTTTTTCAAATTACTATGTGTTGGTGACTTTTCTTTTTTTTTTTTAGAAAGCTCTTTTCTACTTTTTCAAATAGCTTTACGTAGTGTGTAATTAGTATTTCGATGACATATTAAAAATCTATTTTGTATACTTACAAAGTTCTCCGCAGTACAAACCGATACTATTTCAAGAACATTGTTGTTAACAAAAAAATGAAAAAAAACCAATCATCTCGAAGTTATTTATTTCGTTTTTTATAATAATTTAAACAAAAAATCAAAATTTTTAACAAATGAAAATTGTAAAGCAACCCGACCGACGAAACTAGCGGAAACTGTGTTCTCCACACAGCCGGACAGAAGATTCATGCGTAGTAGGTCGGCTGTACGTGAACTGGGTGCAGTGTGCGCCATTTCAATACGTGTTTTATAAAATAATATCCACGTGCGAAAAATAATATTGAAATTACAGGTAAACCACAAAAATTGCAAAAGTTACGAAAGTGATGCTTAAAAATGATACTGCCAAAATGAACTAAACCAGGTGTTATATATAGGAATAAGACATGGTGGAATAATGAAATGCCACTAAAAATTCTATTCTATAAAACAGTACAAAAGAAATCGATTTTTTTCCCTTTTTGTTTTAATAATAAAATATGAAGAATAGTATGACAAAAAATTTGATTTTTTGCATAAAAAAAAAATTAATGCTAAAAATTTTTAAATATTTTTTTCTTTTTTTTTTTTGTTAAAAAAAATACCGACTTCCAAGTTTATTATAAAAATTTAATAAAAATTTCACAGAAAAGTAAAAAATAATTATTCGATAAAAAATTAATTTCAGAGTGATGTAACTTAAGGTGATATTATCGTAATTTTTATACGACATTAATACTTATCAGAGTCGGCACTAAATTAAAATTACAACAATTAGAAACAATTTAATGAATATTTAATGCAGGTTTTAATGTTATTATAATATGAGTTTGATGCCGACTGTAATTAAAGTATTAATGTTGTATAAGAATTGCGATAATTTCATCTTGAGCTATATCATTCTGAAATATATTTTTTATCGAATAAAAAGTTAATGTTGTATAAGAATTACGATAATACCACCGGTTATATCGTTCAGCTTAAAATATATTTTTTATCGAATAATTATTTTTTACTTTTTAATATATTTTTACTAAATTTTTATAATAATTGAAGGCGGTGTTTTTTAAATTTTTTTTATAGTTTCATAAAAATACTGTATATATTTCAAATAAACCGGATAAAAATATATTAGGCAAGGCCTTGCATTGTCTGGAAAATTATTCACATTGAAAAAAAGTAGGAACAAAAAAATTCCGAAAAAACTTGATACAATAAGTGATTTTTTAAAATACTTCAATAAATAAAACAACTACACAAATTACGAAAGTAAACAATAATAAGATAAATGCAACATATATTTTTTTTGTCAATTCCCTTAAATTGTCTGTGCTGCGTGTAACTACTAAGGTCATTACAGCAAACGCATCGGGAGATCATTTAAATATGATGAGTTAAGCCGCTCATTCTAATAAACCCCGGTGATGGTAATTGACTCATTTGAGAGGATGCGCTCTATGTTCTGCAATAGGCGAAGTTGTTTTTGTGATACCGTAAACTTTTGGCAGATAAGCAGTATGTGAAAAATTGTCGGTACGCTTGTCTAACCGCACAAGGGGCAGATAGCCGGAGGTGGCGTTTTATCGATTACGTGTTTGTGGGAAATAGAGATGTGGCCGATTCGCAACCGGCTGAGGATCTTGAAGTCATATCGGGATGTTCCCTCCGGTGGCCACCGTGATTCAATTATGGGCTTAATGATTCTTAAGAATGTTGTAGCAGCTGCCCATTCAGTTCTCTACTAGTTTTCGCACGCCTTTAAGAATGTATACGCAATTGATGACGACTGCTCCACTTCCTCTGGTATTAGCGAGATGAGGACAGAATGTGCTACTCCGTCAACCCTCTCATTACCAGGCACTCCAATGTGCCCAGGAACCCACAACAGCGATACGTGACTGTCCATTAGATATAATTCGTACAGGAAGTGGTATATTTTTAGTACCAGCGAGTTGTATTTTTGGTCCTAATCATGTTTAGAGACTGTAGGAAATCAGTAACCAGGAGGAAGTGAGTCGTAACGATGTGGTGGAAGCAGTGTGCAATCGCATACAGTTCTACATCCAATGCGGAACAGGCGTCATTGAATCGAGCTTTGTATGAGCTGTCATGACCCTCGAATGCGCTGGCTGCGGGCAGTGGATCTGTCTCGCCGACTGCCTTAGCTCCATCAGTGTAGTAAATTAGGTGGTCCGGATACCTATTAATTGCCCCAACTGCCATCTCCACGTTATGCTTGGATTCTGTTTCAGCGCTAGATCAATATTTATCTGAAAAGTGATCCAAGGGGGAATAAGGACGCTGAGGATGGGTGCTGACCTCTGTACGGACGTGGTAGTAATTCTGGTAGTGGGTCGCTGGGGAAGCTTGGTTCAAGAGGACAATGCCCTCTAACTTTAGAGGGAGGTTTCGTGTGTGGCTGAACTGATGGTACATATTTCGCAGTATGAAATATTTTCGGAAGTTGGCCAGCGTGGAGCACCCGGATAGAACGCACATGCTGGCAGCTGGAGAGGTTCGATGCACTCCGAAAATCGTTCACAATGCGGAGCGATGTACCGGATCAAAGGATTTCAATAGACATTTACTGGCTGAAGAGTACACCCGGCACCCGTAGTGGATTTTTAATAAGATCAGCGATCTATAGATGTTAAAGAGGAATTTAGAATTAATATTACATCAGGGGCTAGACAGATATTTCAACATGGGGATAGAATTTTTGCAGCTATGTTTTAAGTTGGCAATATAAAGCTTCCAAGTAAGTCTAGAATCAAAGATTAATCCGAGGAATTTGACAGTAGCTTTCTGGGAAAGAGGAAGGTTGTTTAGATTTAGGGACACGCTGGGAGAGAAATAGCGCCCCCTGCAAAAATCGACATATACGGATTTACTCGCCGAGATGGCTAGGCCGTTGTTTTCAGACCAACTCTGTATTTTATCAATAGTTTTCTGGAGTATTTTTTGAGCGATAGGAGGAAAATTTGAGGATAAGGAGATGTTAAGATCATCGATAAACAGCCAGGATAGGCGGCGAGATACAATCGCCTACGTCATTGACGTATATTATGAATAAGGTTGCACTCAGAGCAGAGCCTTGTGGCACGCCATTCTCAGTTGGAATGGGTGCTGATAATGATGTAGCGATCTTAACACGGATCGTTCGGTTGCTTAAAAAGCTAGCGATATATTTGCCCATCTGGCCATTTATTCAAGCGGCTTTGAGCTTTAGCAATAATCCATGCCGTCATGTACGATTAAATGCTTTTTTTAAATCGAAAAATACGGCATATCTATGTTGATGGCGGTGGAAGCTCATTAATATTTGTATATTAATAGTAGTATCATCAAGGTATTTTTAGGTTCTGTATTGCTAAATAATTATAAAAGGCAATTTATCGACTTCATAAAGATACCATTTTAAGTAGGTCTGATTGCCAACTAACGTGGCCTAGGAGGTTAACCAGTGTCTCGCGCGACCCGGTTCAAATCCGCTGTCACACAATTTACGAAAATTTCACTTGCGCTGAGTTGATGTTCACAGTTGACGCTCACACCTCCCAAAAAAATTTAGACCCGATTCGGATGTTGCGATTAACTCGTGTAACTCTTGTCATTGTGGCGCCGGATTTAGTTGCTTCGGCCATTGTAATCCAGACGTTAGAATAATCGTTTTTATCCAGAGATACATGTACTTAACTGAAAAAGATATGTTACCTGATCGCGCTCAAAATAGCTTCCATATACAGAGCACTTGTTGATTCCATAACAATCATGTTTTTATAAAAATCAGTGAACACATCCTTCGTGTTTTAATTATTTTATTGTTATTTTTTTTTTGCCAACTTGGATCATGCTCGAAAATTAAAACATTTCATGTCTCAAGAAAACGTTGGTCGCCTATATTCTTTTATTTTTCATGTTCACGATTAATTTTCACCCCTATGAATCGATTTTAATGATTCTTTGTTCGTTCGAAAGTATGTAAGTGGTGGTACACTCGGTAGTCAGTAAAGTAGACGTTAAAAATTTAGAAAAAATTTTATTTACATAACAAACGCCATTAATAGGTGTAAACTGTAAAAAATTTAATTTTACCTAAGATAAAAAAATAAAATATCATCGATGTTAATAGCCATAAAAGTGTAAATTCGAATAAGGAAAACGAACTTAAAACCCATATAGCGTCATTCCACATTACTGACGGAAATATTACATATTTATATTACTGCGTATAATTTTTGACCATGCGGACTATAACTTTTATGTGGTATTCTTTTTTTTTGGTCGCATTACCGATGAGTATCGCTATTACTCAGTTTAAAATATACGTTAAAAAAAGGGAGAATCTCCTTAAATATATAGGCTTAATGTAATCATACAAAAATTACAAAAGAAAACATTTCATCCGAACAGAACAACTAGAATTTTAAAATTAAAAGGACGATAAATACAAAATCAAATATCAGAACGAAGTTGATTAAATAAATAGTTCTGTTTCCGCGTTCATTTCTCGGCTTATCAGTTAACGGTTTATCGCTTCGTCACCGAATTAATCGGAGTACGAGGCGTGATCAGCCATGATCCCCTCTTCCCCGCAACCAGCGCCTGCGGCCAACATTTCTGTCTCCGCTACCAACAACAACACCTGCAGCATCAGCACGCCCGCCAGGACTGATTTATCGCTTCCGATAAGTAAGACCGTTACTAATCTTATTAACACTAACACGTCGCTGAATAACATCGCATCCGCTAACAATATTCGAAATCAATCTGATAACACGCCAACTCCTCGTAATAATCCCCGAATACAAAACGTTTCTTTCGCGCAGAAACTAAAATCACCGATCTCTCCCATTTCAAACTTTCAGCATCCCACCGATGAACAGGGAATAATATTTCCCGCTTTGCCGCAAACCGAATTAAAAGACTACCTACAGGCGCTAAAACAAAAAGTCGGTGGCGCGCGGAATATCATCGCCGCATCGAAAATCAGTTTAAACCGCATCATGATATTTCTATCTTCCGAGAGTGTAACGGAAAATTTCATGCAAACTGACGGAACCATCTTGCTGAACAACCGACAGATCAAGGCAATAAGACTCAAAAGTCCTTCGCAAAAACTGCTCCTTTCGAATGTCTCCCCGACAATCCCGAACGAAATCATTCGGACGTATTTAACAAACAGCCTCCGACTGAAAATCGTCTCAGCAATATCCTTGCTCCGAGCGAGTCCCGCAGACGAAGAATTTTCGCACGTCATCAGTTGGAGAAGACAGCTATACGTACAGGATACTGTGTGCACGGACCTCCCAGAAAGTTTCGTTATTTCGTTTAAGGACAGAGAATATCGTATTTTCCTACAGCTTTCAAACCACACTTGTCCACAATGTAACACATCCAATTCCGATCCCACACCAGTTGCTCCATCATCCTCTTCCCACCAATCACCAGATCCCCCGAACCCTATTTTATCAGAAATCGTGACGGACATCATACACCGAGGGCTAAACACAACAGAGACGTCAATAGAGCCACCTTCTGCTGCTAAGCGACCTGCACAAAGCGTCTCTATTACCCACTCCGCAGCACAAGACTCCAACGCACCTCTATCTCCAACATCAACTCCGCCGATTTTCAAGAAAGCGAAAAGTATCGAACCAGATTTTCCCCCCAAGAAAGCAAAAAGTGTCGAACCAGATTTTCCCGCATCAGCTGGCGCAGCGGCAACGGAAAGCGAGCACGTTCTTGCAAATCCTCCTACGAACAGTGGTACCGATGAATCCATCCTGAATAAAGATAACGCAGCTCAGCCGGTGGATGTGAGTAAGGATTATAAAGCCATCCAGCAGCAGCCAATTAGTATTATCCGAACAGCGCTCCTTCCGATCAAAGAACTTTACGAACGTGCCTCTCCGCGTTTCTTATTGACCCATGAGCAATTCATATCCTTCATAGAAGCAGCACTAAATTCCAAGGACCCGCTACCTACTTTCAACAAATTCGCCACAGATCCTAACCATCTGATTACCATTATCAACTTCTGCAAACCACACATCAAAGATCCCCAAATAAAAACAAGATTCACAAAACTCGTCAATAAGGTCACAAAACAGAAACAGTCCAACAGCTAAGGCCGTAATTCCCACGACAACACTAAACACGTCAAGCGTCAATTACATTGTGTATACCGTTCGTTTATGTTTAAGCACTGTTATATTAATTTAAGTTTTCTCCCTCTTCTTCTCCTTCTTCCTTTTCAATGTATAAGCGAATAGTGGGCACCGAATGAATTGTTGTAATTCTTTAATTATTCAGTGGAACTGCAGAGGTTTCTTTCCCCGTCTCGCCGAATTAGAACTTCTGATCACCCAATATTCCCCAGCTATTATATGCCTACAGGAAACTTTCCTCAAAAAATCCCACCACCCCTATATTAAATCCTATCATATATACCACAATCCCTATTCCCTTGCAACCAAAGCCAGTGGAGGCACTGCAATATTAGTTCACAATTCCATACATCACAGCCCCCTAACAGCACCAGGCGTCTTTCAGTCAACGGCCGTATCCGTATACCTTCCGTCCCTATCGCGATCACTTATTTCGATTGTGAGTATGTATATTCCTCCCGATATGTCCATATCCACCCACCAGCTTAGCACTTTCTGCACCCGCGTACCCAATCCTGCTATGTTTTTTGGGGATTTTAACAGCCATTCTCCCCATTGGGGATCCAATACCCATAATTCAAGAGGAAACGTCCTCTCCAAATTCATATTAAATAGCTCGCTCTTGCTGCTCAAACCCCCTACACCCACTCACCTCGATGCTTCCTCCGGTTCATTCTCGACTATTGATCTTGCTCTTATATCTCCCTCATTCTATCCTAAAGTTGAATCCACTGTTCTTCCAGACACCTTTTCTAGCGACCATTTTCCTATCCTTATAACTTTTGCTCCCAACACTAATGTAACCCCTCATCCGCCACCCCCAAAATTCAATCTTCAAAAAGCAAACTGGGGTATTTTCACTTCCTTTCATGAAACCATGCCTCTTCCTTCTCCCTCAGTGCAAGAAAATATTACAATTTTCGCAGAAAAATTAACTTCTGCTGCCAATGTATCTATCCCCAAATCCCGACCCTTTTCACTTCCACGCTACATTCCTTGGTGGTGCATCGAAGTTCGCTTAGCAATCACCGCAAGGAAAAAAGCCCTCCGAAGATACAAATCCACCCACCTACCCTCTGATCTCATTGCTTTCAGGAAAGCCCGTGCTGCTGCACGAGATGTAATCCGCCAAAAGAAACAGGAGGCATGGACAGCCTTTATCTCTACCATAACACAGATCACATGCAACCGAACAATTTGGCGTAAAATTAAATTAATAAACGGCATCCCTACCATCCCACCAATTCCCCCTATCATAATTAACAATAATCCAATAATTGAACCTTCTGTGGTGGCAAATGTGTTTGCCACACACTTCAGCCACGAATCGTCGTCCTCGGTTTACTCACAAAATTTTCTGACGCACAAATCTAACGAAGAAAAAACTGCGATAACTTTTAATACTAATAACACGGATGGATACAGCAGCCCTATTACATTAAGCGAGCTTAATTATCAGATAAAATTCCACTCTAAAAACTCAGCCCCTGGTGCCGACGGAATTCATTCATTGATGTTAAAGCACTTACCACCACCTGCCCTTTCATATCTCCTAGCAATCTATAACCAAATCTGGGCTCAAGGCTCCATACCGCTATCCTGGAAAGAAGCTATCATAGTCCCTATCCTCAAACGCGGCAAAGATCCCACCTTCCTCTCAAGCTACAGGCCAATTTCTTTGATTTCAGTACTGGCTAAAACTTTGGAAAAAGTGATCAGCAGAAGACTGTCGTGGGTCTTAGAAACCCGTGGACTCCTCTCCTCGTGCCAGTCTGGCGGACGGAAAAAAAGATCGACGCTAGAGCATTTATCCAGTTTGCACAACGAAGTCAGAGCAGCTTTCGCTAACAGAGAGCACACCTACTCAATTTTCTTTGACATAGAGAAGGCGTATGATCGGGTCTAGCGCCTGGGATTACTCCAGAAGATTATTAAGAACAATGTAACAGGGAACATGTTTGCGTACTCAAAAAGATTTTCTCCACGACAGATCTATCCGGGTAAGAATAATTAATTCCCTTTCATGTCCGCAATTCCCAGAAAACGGACTCCCTCAGGGCTCGGCCCTAAGCGCGACCCTTTTCAACTTATATATCAACGACATCGTGGATCACATCCCCCCTCCGGTAATTGCCCGCCTTTTTGTTGATGACTTGAACATTTCCCTAACAACATCGAATCCTTCCTATGCCCAACACACCTTGCAAAATGTGTTAAAAAACTTAGAAAAATGGTCTAGCCTGAATGGGCTCTCCTTCTCTCCATCTGAAACTAAATGTATTGACTTTAATAGGAAAAATAAAATTACTTCTCCTCCAACTCTTTTTTTAGATAATTCTCTTCTCACATACTCCAGTACAGCAACTTTCCTCGGGATCATTTTCGATAGCAAATTATCCTGGCGGCCTCACCTGCAATCTCTTAAAAAGAAGTGCAGCAAATATATCACTACATTAAAATATCTATCCCACAAAAACCATAACTCTCCCCCCAAGCTTCTGCTAACACTTTTCCAATCCCTTATCCTCAGCCGTCTCTCCTACGGATGCTCATTGTATTCTACCGCCTCCCCATCCCTTCTCAAAATGTTGAACCCACTACAAAATTCTTCTCTTCGATTAATACTAGGTGCGCACCATACGTCCCCCACGCACAGACTCCAATCCTTATTGGGTTCTCCACCCTTACACTTTCAAAGATTCTTACACTCCTTCCGCGATTCTTTAAGAGTCTTCCTTCTTGGACTTTGTGATCCTTACCCCACACCTCCTAATGGCGCGCTCCCTCGTCTAACAAAAATCCTATTAGACTCCAACATCGACCTCCAACACTTTAAAAACCTCAATACACCACCTCCTCTTCCACCCTGGGCTACCCTACCAGCTGAAATCGATTATTCCCTTGTACATTTCTCCAGGGGAAAAATCTCCTCCTCCCTCCTCTGCACCAGAATCTTCGGAACCCTTAAAAAATATTCAAATCACCAAGCCTACTTCACTGACGGCGCGAAATCATGCCCTGTTTCCGAATCGTCTCCTACTGCTTGTTCCTTTCACTCTAACCTAGTTTCGTCGTCCGCCCGCCTCCATGACCACTGTTCCGTTCTCGATGCCGAACTTTATGCCATTTTCCTAGCCATCGAATCCACAGTTAAATCCCCTCCACCCAACAGCCGCATTTTGATTGTATCTGATTCACTAGCAGCTTTGGAGTCCCTTCCCCAACAATCCCCATCGAATTACATAACCAACTCTATACAATCCCTAATCCTAAAATTAAGATCATCCTCCCACCAAATTACTTTCTTATGGGTGCCAAGCCACACCGGACTTAGGGGTAATTACTTAGCTGACATCGCTGCTAAGTCAACACTGTCGTGCCCCATGCCCTGTTCCCCTCCTCTTCCCACCGACATAGTAGAATCTATAAAAATTCTTGTGCAATCCCAATGGAAGCAAGATTGGCTCACTAGACAATCTTGCTTTCTAAGAGAGATAAAACACGGAATT
The DNA here is from genome assembly GCA_039619475.1 of Icerya purchasi. Classification (NCBI taxonomy): domain Eukaryota; kingdom Metazoa; phylum Arthropoda; class Insecta; order Hemiptera; family Monophlebidae; genus Icerya; species Icerya purchasi. Next base: position 250,607,286 of record CM077116.1, read on the forward strand.
GACCCTTGGTTCCCTCCTTCTGACCTCCCCAGAACCCACTTTGTGGCTGTGGCAAGACTCCGCATTGGTCATATTTCGCTGACTCATGATCATCTTCTACTTAATTGCGAGCCCCCTTTCGAATGCTCCTTTTGCTCCCATCCTCCCTCTCCTACAGTAAAACACCTGTTTCTGGAGTGCCCATCCTTCGCGCTCCAGCGCGCCCAGCACCGGATATCGTCTTTGCAGTCGTCTTTGGCCAACTCGTCTTTGAACATTGCAGACACTATTCAGTTTCTTCATACAACTAACCTATTTCCAACCATTTAACTCTCCGATTGCCATAGTGTCGTAATAGCCCCGGCAGCTGTACACGACACTTAAAAAAAAAAAAAAAAAAAAAAAAAAAAATATCAGAAAGATGAGAAGGACACAAACGGCGCATGAAAGATTAATATTAAATATAAGGCGGTCCGACCGGAAGCGAAATACTTGGATACGGGAGAAGACCGGACACTCTGTAACGTGACAGAGTAAATGGCCAAACTGAAGTAGATCTGGACCGGGCACATAGCCAGAGGAAAGGATAATAGATAAACAAAACGAGTGTAGGAATGGTAGCCACTGCATGAGAAAAGAAATATTGGTATACTGCTGACTCATTGGTAGGACGAGATAACTCAGGTAGCGGGAAAGAACTAGATTCAGAAAACTCAAGACCGGGGCGAATGGAAAAAATTAGGGAAAACCTACGTCCAGCAGTGTACCGATATCGGATAAGAAAAGAAAAAAATACGGGTGACTTAAAGTATTATTAACTGCTACCGTATGGAAATATAGTTTCGAATAAAGAAAATGCGTAATTTACGAGCTAGTCACAGACTGAATTTGAACATTATACCCTCAACCAATATATTACAATGATCGTATACCGCAGATTATTTTCTTCTTTATTTACAAATCGCTACCGAATAAGTTGGATAAGAATGAAATTTTAACAACGATTTTAGATTTCAGTAACGTGATTTGTTTTATTTTTATTGGAATTTTATTATCAGTCTTTTCCGACCTAAAACCGTATATATATATATATATGTATATATATCTGCAACAAAATGATAATCAAAAGCAACTTGTTCCGGACAGTTTCCTTTTTCTTTTTTTTTTTGCAATCCTTCTACGGTTTCTGATCTATGTAGGTGCTGATTTTCATTAAAGTTGGCGTTTCCGTTTACGAGATATTAGCACTTTCAACATTAACGCGCTCAAATGACGTATTAAAAATTTTTTTCTGGTAAGCTTTTTACGCGTCAGGATGTATCAAGGTGCCGATTTTCATAAAAATTGGCTCTGCCATTAGTGTTCAAAGTTTTGCAAGAATACAAGAATACGGACACGAAAGTTAAATTAAATAAAAGCCTTCTTTGAAAATATTATTTTTCAAAAAAAAAAAAAAAAAAACAAAAAAAAAACACGCTGACTTCAGGATTTACCTCAAAAATTTAACAAAAATGTACCAAAAAAGTAAAAAATTATTACTCGATAAATGTATTTAAAAGTAATAAAACCTATAATGATATTATGATTATTCTTAAACAGCATTCGGACCGTTACAGTTTCGCGGCATTCGAAATTCGAGTTATCGCAATAAGAAGAAAACATTCCTAACAAAACTTGGCCCATAGAAAACAAGTGGTTGCGTTGTTGTACTTAATGCGGTTTCTAATTGCTGTAGTTTGCGTTTAGTGCCGACTCTAATAAATATTAATGTTGTTTAAGATGCTCACAATATCTTTACCAGTAAAGTACCCTGACATATATATTATTTGTTATCAGATAATTACTCCTTTTCACTATTAAATTTCAGAGTAAATCTTGAAATAGGTAATTTTATTTTTAACTATTTTATTTATATCGTCAATTCGCTACTACAATAATATAATGCTGAGACATTGTATAAAATATCCATTGCACCAAAAAAAAAACGAAAAAAAAGAGACATGTGTATGTTGATTAAAATGCAAATTTATATGCGTGTATAGCAGAATATCAAATTGAATTCGAGAAATATATTTATCTGTATGTAATTTAAAATGCCCGGAGTTTACTTAATTCAGTACTGTTGTCGACAAGTTAATTTAGTTCGATAAGAATAGTACGTACAACGAAAACGTTGTTGTTTGATGTTTACAGCTCGAAATGCACTTGCACAATAACCGGTCTCTCAAAATCGACGATACGGTTGCATTTTAAGGGTGACCGAAACGTCTTTGATGATAGAGGTCAACTAGCCTCTTCAATCGTAGTTATAGAACGTAATTAAATGTATAAAAACTATTTAACGAAGAAATCACAAAGAAAAGAAAAAACCGAAATTCTTCCAGAAAATAAATACGCGGATGTGAGAAAAAAAGAGAGTATTGGCGCTCAGCGTGACGCAGTCGACCATGCGGAGAAGAATTTTATAATTTGGAAAATATTTTACGACTTATATGGCCGATGATACTTTGCTTTAGTTAAGATTATTACCGGCACTAGCAACGGGAGCGATGGAACTCCAGCCCTGCAGTGTCGTTATCGTCGTGGCCGTTCCGTCGTTATTGTGTCGGAAAGCGAAATAGTTTTCAGACAGGGAACGGCCCGGTTTGGCGCCAGTAACGTACCGAAGTTGTGGGAGGTCGCAGCAAAGTCGACGCAGACATTTAAACAGAAACGTAGAAAATTTAAGGAAATTTGTAAATGAAATTAGGACGATGGCTTTTATATCCGGAGCTGAACAGTTAACGCTGTCTTTGTGCCGGCGACAAGTCACACTTAAAAACATTATTAGCGAACGTTCTCGCTTCAGTTAATCACTCAAAACGCCATCGGATCGTTCGCAGAAGATCGCTTCGTTTTCGAATAAATTCCCGCTCATTTGGTGTCGAGGAGCGAATCAAAAATTACCGTCATCCGATGTCACTTATTTTTCGCGCACCCTGACGGGGCAGATGCGTTGCTTCCTTTACGTTCATTTCGGTCGCCGTAATAACCGCGAACGATTCCAGTCGACTCCGACACGTTTCCACCATTCCTGCGCAGCTTTCCCGGCTATTTTCGAATCGGTTCTTCGCTGCAGCATTCCCCGGATTACGTTACGCGAGGTGCGCAGTGTCGGTAGCGTTAAATCATTTACCGGAATCGGTCAAAGAACTCATTTTCGCTCATTAGTATTCTCTAACCGCTCGTGCTAAAACAGGATACGACAAAAGTGACAAAAGGTGGAGAAATGACACTACTCAATACACGAAGGCAACCATTATTAATTATCGCAAGCAGTGATATTTCGGTACTCGTACCCTCCGATTATTTCAACGATTATAGTTCGTTCTTCGGACCGCGCAAGTGTTTCTATAGTTGACGTAAGGTTAATCGAACATTTAAAAAGTAAGTCGGTTTTAAGTTCTTCGTTTTTCGTTTCATTTTCGGCAAAAAAACAAAAAACTCCCGCTTCAATCTAAGAGAAGAAAATAGACGGAGATTATAATTTTCCCATCCAGCTGAGGTTGCAGTAAATTAATATATTAATAAAATACGCACGGAAGCGTTGTAGAAGGCTTTTATATTTAGCGGTAAAGTCTGTAAATTTCGATTACAAAATGTAGCGTTATTCTTAATTTGCCCGCGTCACCGGCTTTTTTACCAGCAAAAAAAAGCATATAAAAGGGAAAGTCTTTTTATTGCGTAATTCATTAAAAAGCCAAAAAAGCTATCTTGGGAGTTATCATCAAGTATTTGTATCTAACAAATTTATTAGCCGAATTTAATCGCAAGTCAAAATAACGATTAAATATTTATTTCGAAATTTTTAAAAAATGTCGCTTTAAAAATTCTTTTATGAGACACACCCTAATATCGGCCCCCTCTATGTGCTTCATCTTGGATGATTAAATTGTAAAAATATGCAAATTTTACCGTGTTGCAAAGCGGTGTGTACATATGGATCTTTTATCATTTCCAAAGCTAATACAAGTTCAAGGTCGAAACTATTCGTACTATTCAGTCAATCTATCTTGCCAAGTTCGTTTATTCCCTCGAAAGATATTGTTAAAATGCGTATGTGCTTAATACATCTCTCTAAGTAATATATATATATATATATATATATATGTATATATGTATATATATATGGGGCATTTCACGTCAACCGTCCCAGCACGTCGCTCGAGCGCCAAAACGCTTACTTTTCAACTGATGATTACGCTACTAAGAATCGTACACAAAAAAGTTAACACGTTTTCGATGTATTTTTTCCTCAGCTTTCCAATGAAATCATTCGCCCTTTTTTGAAAATGTGCCCTTTTAACCTAAAAAAAACAACACAAAACGTGTTATATCTTTAAAAAGGCATTTTTAATATTTTCTTTAAAAAAACTCTATGATCGAAAAAGGAGGCGTTTTTTACGTCGATACAGCAATTTTCAGAGTGTGTTTTTTTTTTTCTTTTATGAGATATTGAACGCCAAAGTAAAAGCGGACCGCAGCTGCGGCGCAGCGTGATATGCGACACAGCGTGTTTTCTATGAATAATGTTTACTAAATAATTAATTCTATTACATATAAGTATATACATATTATTTATTTATACATTGAAACATTCTTTGTACATTTTTGAAATATAATTACATAATGTATATTTAAGTAAGTATCAAAGAAATTTATTTATTTGTTTTCTTCGTTTTTAAAATTTTCTTTGTGTTTGTAAGTAATTAATCTGAGATGAAAGAAAGAAATTAGGATTTTCCTTAAAAAACGAAAAGGGAAAAAAGTAGTAACCTGAGCTAAAGGATCAGCCGTTTTATTGCCAAAGATGCGTGAACGGCTCAAAAATAGCAAATATCAGTTTGAATTGAATGAAAGAAGGAGTCATGGAGAGTAATAAATGGAATGACCAGGTAGGAACAGATGGCCTGAAGAGCGCTCATGGAGTCAGACATATTATCGAGTGAGGCAAAAGGAAATATTTTACACTGTACCCAATCAACGAAGTTCGTATAAGTAACGTGTCGACTATTTCGAGCCACTGCGAATAATAAATAATTATCATCAGCGGAAAGTGCCGAATGTCGTGAACAAAATTAAAGGTTTTGCTGAAGTGAATTTTTCAGACAAAATCTTCAGACTTTTGAATTTTTAATTATTCGTTTAATATTTTTGAAAATGCTCTCTTAGGCCGGTTAGAGGCAGTTTGTTTTTTCTAGCAGGTTGAAACATATGCTGAGATTTTCCCTGAATTCTTGATTTTCCGTAAATTCGTGCATCATTTTTAACTAAATTGTTTCTCGCTGAGATGGTAAACGATCACGCTACCTATTTGCAGTTCAACAGATTTCGCTGCGTATCTTAGTTTATTTTTATATTGTAATGTGTCTATTATACGAAGAAAATAAATAAGAATAAAAAAGATAGAATAAAATATTAATTATAACGTAATGTGTGGGAGAACCTGTCGCCGGCTGGGAAGGAACGGATCGATGCGTGGCTACTGATGGATGCGCGTGGTGATTAGTCAGCGAACCGTCTTTTGTCTTTTTTTATTTATTTTTAATTTTTATTTTTTAATTTTAATTAAAAATAGTTCAATGAGAAATATATATATTTAAACTTGTTCACGAACAAAGAAAATTCGGATCGGATTACTAACAAAAATAAAATAGAAGTAAGTCTAATAAAAATACTATCTTTCTTACTATTTTTAAACTACCATATTTAAGGTAGAATTTTATAATTACGTTTTATTTTTCACTCCTAAATGTAAGACAAAAGTTAAATTAAAAATTGTGATAATTATGTATTTTTATGAATTTCAATGAAGGTCGCTATTTGATTTTCTTTATGAAACAAACGGTATTTCTCAAATCTACTGCCTACCGGAGAAAATTTTACGTAATTATATACCCCCCCCCCCCCCAAATGTCCTTCTGCATCCGTCTCTGATTCCTACGCTAAAATTATAATCGATGTTGTTTATTAAATTTTTTCGCAGTTATTTTGCTTAATTTTGGACGCCTATATATATTCTACAATAGATCTAGAAAGAGCGCAAAGTAAAGATCGTTTTTGATATTGAATTTTAAATGAAAGTTGCTTATAGACGTTCCATTTTACAGTAATATTTTCTAATTCTATCCTAATCAACACGAACGTTAAATTTCAGATTTTGATCAACTATTACTTGGAGTCTTTCATTTCCGAATTGATTAGTCGATTTTTGGTTTTTTATCATTGAATCTTAATATATTTGTTCCGTTTCTTGTTTAATTTTATTCCCGTTATTATGACATTAGTTTCTTTGTGGAGATTTATAATCCTAATTCGTTTAAAGTTATGCTTACTAATGTAACTTTATTGTTTGTATCGATCTAATGTGTGTGATTCCAGCTGATTTAATTCGAGTATTGAATGCTATATTTAATGTACTGAAAAGCTATTGCTGTGTTAGAGGGTACGGGAGCTGTGTGAGGTACTGCAATCAAATTCGACTAATGGAAATTCGGTGAAATTATCTATTGCAGAATGTCAGTGTTGCGACCATAGTCAACGGGGTCCAATTGAATAATTCAAAATTGAAAAGATTTTTCGGAGCTGAATATTAGAACTGTATTCGGATTATTTCAAAAGGCATTAATTCATAAAGATATAAACAATGTATCTTTTGGGAGAAGATAACAAGACATTTTCAGTGTTCGGAAATGTAATCGCGATACGGTGAAAAAATTAAACTCTCAATGCAGAAGTAGAAATATTTACCTAATTATATCCGCGGTCGTGTCAGATTTAATGAAATCCAGTGCTTTTTCCTTTTTCATTTTGTCGGTTTTCCTATTTTAACTGTAATTTCTATACCGTTGAAAGAAAATCACCTCAAGTAGCATGTTGAAATTTTCCGCATTTTGTCCACAAATGTCCAATTTTTTTCATTCACTTTCCAATAATGAGCCTTTTCCCGTCATCTCTTCTATTCTTACGTATTTTTCTAGTTAATCTATTTTATCTCAGAGAAATTTAATGTTTCATTCATTAAAAAATTTTAATTTTACTATTAATTAGCCTTTTTAAATTTAAAAAGTGCTTAAACTAAATTCGTAAACACAGTAAAAAAACAACAAAAAAAAAAACCATCAAAAGTACAGCAACTGCGAAGTTCAACATTTTATTATCAATCTCGTATTACAAAATAATATATTTATCAAACTTTTTATGTATAAGCTAACGAAAATCAAAACCTGTTAATTTCAGAATCTCATAACTGTTTCTATCCGGTGTGACTAGCTTAACGATAAATCACGTTTCAAAATTTTTGTCCGCTCGTACCGCGCGTAAACCGATCATCAAGCGAGTTGTTGGAGCGGCTCCAAATTTCATCCCTGTGCTTAGCGAAATTGGCCACGGTATGAGCTGGTAAAACCATTTATTACGTATGCGTGTATTGTTTCGAGGAGGCTTGACTCTGCAAAACGAACGTCATACAGTATTTTTTTTTTTTTAATGTGATATGTTTCTAGAGTGGTGGCCTACAGTTGGTAAAATGCGTGTGATGCAAAAATAGGCCATGCGCGATGTGTGACACTGTACGCACATATAAGTGTATCTTCTTGACTAAGTGTCTTAACTGATGGAAAATTGACTGAAAAATTAACACTAACAAAGGTTGGCCAGCGAGAAGCCTGTTACTGAATTCAACTTTGGCTGGAAATAGAATAACGTTGTCAAGAACAAGAGCAGTGCCAAGAATAAGAAAAAAGCAGCGATTTAAAGCAGCGTTGTGAAAGTCAGAATAGAGTGGAGAACGTTCAAAAGATAAGAAGAAACATTCAAAGAAAATGCAGTCAGAAGTTGCTTACGATTCGGAGAGTGCGCATCGAATCATAAACCAAAAATCGCATTTTAATTGTGTTAAAATCTGTTCCGAATTTCTGATCATTTTATTTTAAAATACGACTAACGTTTTGTGCAACATACGTTTCTATCTTCCGTTATTGCCTTAAATATTTCGTTCTACAATTTCCAAATAACTCCCTGAGACCGTTTGATTCATGTTACTAGTGGTCTACTGTTTTCATTTGGACCGGAAGTCGTTGCCCCCCCCCCATCGGTAATTTAAAAAAATTGCTCGAGAAGAAATCATGTTTTTTCTCTAATTTCCTTTCTTTTTGCTTCTTCATTGCTTAATTAATATATTAATTGCATTGTATATTAGCATAACAATGGTTAAGCGAAAAAGAATGAATGTGCTGCGCTCAATTGTGGAATCTATTTTTATTTTATTCTCAAAACTGATTTAAACAAATCTAATGCAGGTATATTTAATGCCGTTTAGATTTCTACTATTATAATTGCTACTATCGCCGAAGCAGATAGAATGTCTTCGCAGATATTATTCGGGTTATCGCTTTCTTAGATGTTTTCCACTCACATTTTCTGTTCTCATTTACTCTTAGCTTTCAATTTTCACGAATTCGCGTTTTGTGCCTAGGAAAATTCCTATCGTATCTCTTATTTCTTTCTGTCTTAATTCATTTTGGCCCTACGCGATTTCCATTAATAGTCCCATTTATTTTTCCCTTAACTTCAATGATCGCTGCCACCCTCCCGAAGCATTCATTTTACTTCCGAAATCTCTCCCTCCGGACGTAATTAAACGCTAATTCTACAGCACCATTAATTCCCTCTTTCCTTCTCATGTAACCATTTCCGCTGATGGTTTTCTAAAGACGGTATTGGTGCTTCTTTTATTATTCCAGATATTAAATTCTCTGAATCCTTTTGTCTTCTATCTTTTTGTTCCATTTTTACGATCGAGTTGATGACTACTTTACGTTCCGTTATTTTTATTTCCTCTAATCGTTTTTCTTCCTAATTACTGACTATTTCCGACTCTACGAGTGCCCCTCATGCCATCTCCTCTCCTCCTCTTGATCATTCCTATGAGACTTTATTATTCTCCGCATATGTTTTACCATTCGGGTTTTTTTCGTTTCTCCATTTGCTGTGGGTTCCATGAGACGACTGATTCTTTGGCTCGGATTGCTGCTTATTTTTCCTGCTTCTTCGAAATAAAAAATTCTGTCTTCCTATCTCTTGCCGCTGTGTAGAAATTTCCATCTCAGATTTTATCGGGATATACACACACTTCTTCTTTTTCTAATAATCATATTCCTTTCATCTGTTTGTTCAAACTGGTCTTCCTTCCAGTCCATGGTTTCTTCTGTTTCCTTAACTTCCACGTTTTGTTGTTGTAGTTTCCATTATGTGTTTGCGTTTTAATCGTTCCTTGCTGCCTTCCTCCTGCTTTCGCTTGGGAGAATCGTTTATGGCGAGAGGGAACGCGGCAATTAATTAATATACGATTGGGGATTGTACTTATTAATTTAATCAAAACTGTATCATTAGCCTTATCAGTTCATAAATTTACACAGTGGGGATAGATTTAATACGTATTACTTTGGTTTTTTGTTAACCGAACCCTTTTTGCCTGGATGGTAATTTTATATTATTGACATTAAATTCTAGTAATCTATAATAGTAATAGATCATCTTGGGCGACATTTCATTGTTTTCCTTTCACTATGTTGATCTAAAGTTGTTCTGTTTCCCGTGAAATAGTATAAGTTTCAAATACCTTTTCTATATTTTTTTTATTTTAATTTCCGTTTTCTTAGCCTCACATAATATATTTGAATTCCATATAAAATTCTAGATATTATTATTGAATTATAGTATGTACGTAGCGTGTTCGATATAGTAGAACCTGTTTTATTTTATATGAAGCTGAAATTGTCTGTCTTATTTTCAAATTTAAACTTTGAAGGTGTTTTTTCCGGTTCAAGGATTTATCAATATATATATATATATACCTATAGATATTTAAAATCTTTTGCATTCTTAAGCGGTAGACAAAAACATAAATGAGTATTGTTATTTGCATAAAGCTCATGTAGACAATCATTATTGTGAAGGATAATTCGCGGATCGTGTATCTCATGTTTAGTACTGTTCCGAATGTGTAATAATTTTGATTTATATTTATACATAGCCTCCTATCATGTGCCTATTTATTAAAAATAACCGAATATCGTCTTGTAATAATTTTTCCGCCATCTCTAAATTTTTATGTTCCATTAATAATTCGTTCTTTATGTTATTACTATTAAAAATAATCCGTTATAGGCTTGATTAATGAAATTGACGGAGGCTTCCAATAGGATAAAGAAAACACCGTACACAGCATGCCGACTAAAAACATTGAACACACTAAAACACATTGAAAAGTTCCTTTCATGTAATAGATATACGCTAAGCCACTGATGAACCAGACTGGTACGAAAACTGGTACAAACGGAACGGTATTCGGCAGAACGTAAGGTAATCTCTTAAGACATAGCCTGAATAATTCTCAACTTCTCAAGTGCAAACATTATAAGGCAACAGCTGCTTAAATGGTTTGCGACTTATGCTGTTATATAATTATCAGTCGTTCAACTACTAGTCTTCTTTAATACTTCCGCTGAAACTCGACGTATCTTTTCCATATATTCCGTGATCTTATTGCGGTAAATTGTCTACATAATTTTTCCTCTTTCAACTGCGTGAAGTAATTCGAGAGTTCCCCCGTTAACGGTGCATCGGAATTCCTTATTTCTACCGTTCAACCGAAACCGTGCCGTCTATTTCAAGATTGAGGTCGTTCGAATTTTTATATTTTTACTCAGAATATCTCTGGCTCGACCCAAGATCCTACAGTCACTATTAAGCGTATTGACCAAAACACAAAACGTTTCTATATATCGCGTTCGTGATCTGATTAGGGTTAACCGTTTTTCAAAAATAAAAAGTTATCAGCTTGATATTTTTATTTTCTCAAAAAAAAAAAAAAAAAGTGACTTTAGTGGCTTTCATCGGGCTTGGCGCGCGCGGAATGAGCACGCTAGAAAAAGTTTTTAGTTAATTACGGGAAAAGCAAAAGAAAAAAAAGGGGGAAAGAGGTTACGCTAAATAAGGAATTTTTGTACAACGTTATTTTGATCGTTTATTATAACTGACACTGCAGTAGTGGCGCGGAAAACAATACGAGACCGGGAACGGTCCGGTTCCGATTTGTTTATGCAACCTGTTCAAAGCATCGCAATATGCTGCGCAGATTAGGCGCTAATCAGATTTTCTTATAAACAGTTTAGAGACAAATGAACGACCCCGTTCGCTCGCTATTACATAATATTTCATGTCCGAAAATTTTGTGAACCAAAAAAAAAAAAAAAAAAGAAACGACAACTGCGAGATTAAGTTATTATCTTTTCCGTCGGCAGAATCTAATTTTCTTTTAATTCGAAGAAACAAGCACGGACAAACTAAGGCGTGTGAACTTCAAGTTAATTTTTCAATTTCCATTACACTTTCGAAGGGAACGGCCGGGTCTGCTAATAGTTATAAATTTACGCGAGAAAAATAACCGAGAACAGTTCATTAATCACCGGTATACCGGATAATAAATTAATGCGATTAATTAAATTTAAAAGTTAGAAAATTTCCGAAAAGACAGCGAGCAAGAGAAAAAATCGCCGCTCTTTCCGTTTCTTAATAAAAGAAACGCTGAACTTCTTCTACAGAATTAGCCCGACCTGACCCGGTTCGAATTAATTAAAACTATTCTCGCGATGTGGAAATTCGGGGGCAAGCCGCGGGACGCGTACTTATCCGGAGAGTGTATTATCCCTATCACCGTCCCGTGTGTCAGTTAATCAACTTTCACCGCTGATCGCGCAATCATTCCATGAAAGTCGACTCGCAGCGTCGAAGTTATGAATTAATTATCAGTCTCAGCCTTCGTTGAAATATCATAATGAGCAAAACATCCCGTCCAGCTGGTCTGTGAAATTCTTCCGTTTTTGTATTCATCTGCGCTTGTGTGAGGCTGCCTTCAACAATTCCGTTTCGTGGTTTAAGCTGACTTTTCCTAATATGTTAAACCGTTTTCCAAAATCATCTGCTCACTTTTTTTTGTATCGGGTGAATTTTCTTTCGTCTTTTTATAGACACGCTGAGTTCTACATTTACCACCACACAGCTAGTAGTTGAATTTCGAAACATTTGGAAAAATAAGTTATGCACCGAATTCGAAGGTGCAACATTCGAATATAGTCGATTTTTTATTCGTTTAGAAAGCCAATCAGAATTGTTAAATATCCGCAACAATATAGAAAGGGTTGAGAGCGAGTGCAGTGCACAACGAATGAATAAGTAAAACAGCGAATAGAAAGTTTTAGAAGGTGAGACGTGAAAAAAAACTAGAAGAACATTTAAGGAAAAGAAGAAAACGCGACAAGTTGATTGTTCAGTCTAGGATGAAAAAACGTACTGCTTCCAAAGGAATGCGACTAGAACGATGACGACTAGTGATCGCCACAATAAATCGGGTAAGTGGAGCAATGTCAGATATAAATGGAGGATGGTTTTTATGAACTTTCTGCAAGTTTTAACCTTAAATTTTAGGTATTGAACCGCTGAGTCATTTCAATTATTTTCCACATATAAGTATAATTTATAATATTAATTTCGGGAATTATTTACTGCGATAAATTATATCTCAATACCGTATGTGGCGCGAAAAAAGGAAATAGCACAATATGCAATCTGAAAACTATTAGTATCGTCATTACTAGTATAAAACCAATTGTAACTCAAAAAGTAATTTAGACCAATAATTTATATATTAGCGTTACGAATCTGTAGGATAGAATATATATCTCGAATATACAAAGAAATCGAGATAAAAAAGATTCTCAGTAAAATTCAAGGAAGGCAAAATTCTTTAATAAGGAGAAAAGAAAGAACAGTTTGAAAAAGCCTAAAGCTAGGTTACGTAAAAGATCGCATTTAATTCATTAGTTTTTGAACCGTCTCTTGTAACACGTTGGGTTTCTTCTTTTTTAATTTCTTCCTTCATCCTATTCTCAGCGTCTTTAGAAACTTTTAACATTTGAACATTATCAATCGCTTTGTGAAGATGGTTTTCTATTTCTTTTCGCCGTTTATCAATTATTTCCCTAGTAATATGTTTTTCAAACGGTACGGTCACTTTTGTGTTTAACTCATTTATTAAGCCTCTAAATATTTGATTTGTACCTTTCACATCATTTTCATGTTTTGAAATACGCGAAGATAACGATGAAAGATTACTCGAAAGCGTATTTAAACATTTGGCACATCATCCGAGCAACGTGGAAGTAAAAATTTCACATCAGATTTTCCAATTACCCTTATTAGGTCGCTGTTTCTAAAAATTAATAAAACTCACTGGCCCGAAAACTCACATTTTAAACGAGTTCTGCTAAAATCGACATTTTTTCGAACAATTAGTCAAAATAACGAAGAATTATGAATATCGTATATTATATAAATTATGCTGAAAACGTCGCCCCTCCCGTGGGGGATATTTCACCTACACTACAAAATAATTACGGAAAAAAGTGTAACATTGAATGTCTCTGAAAGGAGACTGAATCGGAACAAACATATGTCGCGTTGTTTACCGTTACTACATTTTTTTTTTGGGGGGGGGGGGGGGGGGGGGGTCCTATTTTAATATTCTTCTTTTCGTGTCCGAGACGCTCTATATATACAAAATAAATCTATTAATTCGATAACATCGTCGTTAATATCCACAGGTCCTCCATGCCGACTGTTGGCGCCACGCGCGTACATTTGAACAAATGTTTGTAATTTTGCCTTTCACCGCATTGCCGTCTGTCGTTAGTGTCCGTATTCCACATAACGTGATTTACTTGTCTACGACCGCAATCAGTGCGTAGCCTGTTTAATGTTCTCCATTGTGGCCAGTTTAGTACGTTTTTTGGTCGTATACCTCACGGTGAAGATACCGGCCTTGCACTACTAATCTTCCATCTTTCTTTCCGTATGGCGGTTCGATTACTCGTCAACACAGTACTACTATGCATGAAGGCTTTCCGGGATTTCAGCCTTTAGTTCAATACTGCGTTTGGCCAAACATCGAATGGCGGCGGGGGTGTGTTTCAATTTACGTCTCTTTTCAGCATCAGCGATAATAATATTTCTTATGAGTGGGAGAATGGTAGCACGGTAGCCTAGTAGTTTGCTTGGCTACTAAACCAGAGGTGCCAGCGGTTATTGAGACTTGTCCCGTTCCAGACCCAAATCGATCCCAGGTTTATGCCTAATCTGAAATAGAATTGGGTGGTACCAGAGAAATCTGAGAAAGTAAAGGTGATCGAAAGAAAGGAACTGGTCCTAATACTCTCTTTAGTTCCATTAGACTCAATACATTATGAAGAGCTTAATTTCACAGTCCCCGATGCCCTACTATAAAAGGGTACTTACTTCACTTAATTTTTATGGATGGGGAAGCAATACCGCGTGCCAGGTATAATGAATCGATCTTTGTTGGACGAAGACATCCAGTTATAATGCGGCATGTGTCATTTAGGGCTACATCCACTTTCCTTGCATGAACAGATCGACCCCAAGATGAACATCTATATTCTCCTACTGCAAAGCACAGTGCCAAAGCGATTGTTCTATTAAAAGTTTAGATTCGGAAAATATAGACTGCACTTATGCGTTGAGTAATTGTACGTTTCCATTTTCTCTTTGAACATGTACTGTAATTTTTGGATTATATATTAACCTTATTTCGTACAAAAATATAAAACGATATGATTAAATAAATTATTAAATTAGATTAATTAATTAAAATCGAAGATGATAAATGTATAATTAAAAAGGCGTAATAAATTTGTTAATTGTTTGGCAAAAAAAAATTTACCTAATGTAATAAGATCTTTCGCGTAACGCAAAAAAAGGCGCACAATATATTGAGCGAACGTTTAAATCGACGTTGGTATCTCGAAGATTTTAGTGGACTTTTCATGAATACGCTTCTTTTTCCTTATCATCGAGCATAATGATGAAAATATCGTTTCAGAAGGAAAACGGGAAAGAAAAGTCGGCGGAAAAACTAGATAGGCAGTTTTATGGCAACGAGACTGTTCTTGGGGAAGATTTAATCTCAGTCCCAGTGGGAGGGGTAGGTAATGAAAATTTCCTACTTTTAGCACGCTGTACCAGGAATCCAGGAACGATCAGTCCCTCTATTGCAGCGACAAAAAATAATCGCATGAACATTGTTATATTCAGCATATACAAGTATATATATATATATAGGTGCAAAAAATTTCATATATTTCGAAAAATAAATCCTATGCGAGTGTTACCACCGATTATTTTATCGATGTCATCTTCATTGTAGATTCGAAAATTAGTCATATTATTGATTATATTAGTATCACTAATAATCATCATAAACGAAATTATCTCTAACCGTGGGCTAGCTACCGTAACTTAGTTGGTTAGATAGTCGTGTCTCGTTCGGAAGAGCCTGGTTTGAATCCCGCTATCGCATATTGAAACTTACAAAAATTTCACTTACACCTAGAATCATTTGTCCAGGGTTGCCGCACTAGCAGAAAAAAAAACAACAACTAATCGTGCTTTGTTACATTAAGTATAACGTTATTAATTTTAAAAAAATATATATATATAGAAAAATTTAAAGGAAGGCTATTTTTTAATGCAATAAAAATAAGGAAAATATTTTTTTCGACTCCGTCAATGATCGGGATATTTTAAAAGTATGAGATAAAACGTTAATTCTTAGATCGACACTTTTATTTCATTCTTTTAGAATATTATCGATGGACCTGCAAAAAACACTTCCTTTATTTTTATTACATTAATAAATAAAAGTTTTTTTCTTTCTTTTTAATAGTCTTTTTTTCTTTCTTTTTAATTTTCTTTTTAATTTCATTTTACAATTTTTAGTTACATTTGCGGAGTACAAAGATTTTTCCTCATTTTCGAAATATTCATTACAATTTTTACATATTACAGATTATTTTCTATTTTTATTTAAAAAGCGCTATCGAATATGTAGAAGAGAATAAAATTTTAACAATTTTACATTTAAATAACGTGATTTGTTTAGTATAACTGGGGTTGTATTTTTATTTTTGTATTTGCACTTTTATATATACATATAGGAATATAATAGAGATAGATTTATGGATTCTCCTAACGTGTATTAATGAGAGGATTTCATCGGAGACGGAGACGATGCTTTTGATAAAGGAGACAGAAACTCCTTGCAGGTTTAAAAAATAAGAAATTTATTTACACAAATCTTGTTTCTTACTTTTTTTTATTTTTTTCTGCGCGTATTGCGGAATTGTTTTTTTATTTTTTGTTCGTTCAGGCAAGCCCTTTTCAAAAATTTTTAAATTAAAACAGATATTATTAATAGTTTCATTTAGGGGTTAAATTTAAGAATAGAACTTGAGAAATAAATTCTTCAAGCTCATTACTGATTGTATATTCGTAATTGCATTTATATTGATAGTTTATAATCTTACCAGACAGGATGAGCAGCAGATATTTCTGCATAATTTTCTATACCGATGTGGCAACTTAATTCTCGAGTTCATCGTTAAATTCAAACTAAATAAAACTATTAATATCATCTATTTTAACGAAATATTCTTGAGAAATTCTGGAAACAATAAAAAGTAAAATATAATTTTCTTAATTAATAAAACTGTAATACAAGCGAAAAAAATAAAAATAGAATAGGTAAAAACAAGATTAGTGCAGATAAATTAAAACCTGTAAAAAGTTTCTGTCACATTTCAAATAAATCGCTTTCGCGGTACATTCCGCTTCTTAATTCGGAATATCTGAGTTCATCACGACCGCATCTACAATAATCAACCTGTTTCTTCAAATATCTGTAGCACTTTTAGCTGATGATCGTTTAGACCGGAAAACGTTACTGCAGACGAAAGTACATTGCCTTATTATGTAGTTTCCAGTTTTTTTGATAAACTCATAATTGCGAGTATTTTAATAATTTTTAAAAATTAAGTAACGCCGCATGGTTAGAGGAACAATTTTAAACTCGAGTGCGGTGTTTTGGGCTGTATTGAAACAGAAAAGGCTCAAAGTCTTGAAATTGCACATTAGTTTCCATTTGTTCTGTACTAAATTTTAGAAAAGCAACCGTTTTTTTTTTTTTTTTTTTTCTTTTCTTTGGGCGCGTCAACTCAGGACATTTACCCAACACAAAGTACTAACAAATAATGAAACTTCAGTTGGTAAAGGTTTTTTTGTAGGCCATTTGGCAACCATGACTAGACCGGTTACGTACATCGGACGTGCCGGTACCATTTGTATAAAACAATCTCGGAGGAAAAGCTGCTGTAAAAAGTTTTGGCGAGAGAACGAGTTATCTTCGTTTCTTCCGTTCCGATCGTTTTTCTCCGTTTGCTATTGCCTCTTCTTTTCGATAAATGTGTACACTTTATCTGCTCGTACACTTCACTGACTCTCCTCGACTTCCAGCTGCCGCCGATACTGCTTCTTCGGTTTTTATTAAATGAAATACTTCTTCGAAATCGACCAATGTCACGCATAAAAGCATTCTCTGAATTTATTCGAATGTTTTTCAAATTTGATTCGTAACGTCGATACGGTAATTTGTATTATATCCCTTTCTGAATTCATTGTTAGTCTTTTCGTGACAATTTTCGAAAACAGTTTATACGCCTATATTAGACAAATTAGATAATGGTCTTCTTGTTAGCCGATAGTTTTTTATATCGCTTCCTTAAATTCTTCATTAATTAGCAAGCGCATGTGCATTTTGAAACATCAACGATTGATTACCTTTGTTATTTTACCTGTGTCCTATTATTCTTCACCTATTTTCATTCAGGATCGATCTGAAGAAATCGTTAATTTTTCTTTACCTGATCTCTTTGCGCATCTTCGCACACGGTTGTATTTTCGTAATCACAAAGATTTCTTCGTAATTCCAATATTATACGTTTTACGATAAGATTTGAACACGGCCAGTTCAGTTATTCTAGTTTTTAATTTCAATTAAAACCGTTTACAATTTAAAATCAAAAATATAAAATAAATTAATTTCCCTTTTTTGGCAAACAAAAATATGTATAAATATATATTTTAATAAGTTCAAATTTAAATATCTCAATTTAAAGAAAAATTTTCGAGCTATATCATCAGACACAGAGAGTATACTGGAAACTAAAAACGCCCTGCCATAGTAGGCTATGCCCCAAGACATTTCTTTAAATTAAAGGTATTTTAATTTGAATTTATTAAAATATAAATTAATTGCTTATTTTTGTTTATTATTAAGGGGAATTTATTTATTTTATATATTTGTAACGGAAACATTTTGGCGTGATGCCCTTTTTACGGATGAATCGAAGTTCAACCTGTTTGGCCATGATGGGAAAGTCAGCGTGTGGCGTAAACCCAATACAGCACTGGAAAGTAAAAACTTAACTGCCTTAATAACACATGGTGGCGGCAATATTAAAGTACGGGGTTGTTTTGCCGAGAGCGGCGTAGGTGCATTGTAGTTTATTACAGGGGATATGGATGCTGCTATGTACAGAAAGATCCTGAAAAAGAATCCACGCCCCATTGCGGAGAAATTGGAAATGATAACTTCCTTTCGCTTGTACCAAGATAACGACCCAAAGCGTACGGCTTATCGTAAGCGTGAGTGGCTCTTATAAAACTGCCCGAAGGTCCTCGAAACGCCACCACAGTCCCCAGGTTGTAAACCAACTGAGCTCCTGTGGGATTATTTAGACCGCAAAGTTCAAGAGACGCCAGTCTCGAACAAGCATGAATTGAAAGATCGTCTATAAGAAGATTGGGCAAAGATTCCGATACAGTACCTAGAGAAGTTGGTTTTTTTGTTTATGCCACGAAGGCTTAAAGCCGTTGTGGAGGTCAAAGGTGGTCATACGAAATATTAAATTCCCACTTGTTGTCCTAGAAGGAAGAATTTTCCCATGATTTGGAATGTGTTCAACGATTAATGTAACGCGTGATTTCGCCATTTTTGTGTTCTTCGTAACCGATGCTGTGTTTAATTTTTATTTTCCTGCTTTTTTGTTTCTGTACATGTGTGCGAGATTCACCGTTTTGTTATTCGCCTAAAAAAATTCAGTATATAACTTTTTTTCTTTCATTTTTTTGTGTATTTTTGTTCCGATCCCGGATTAATGTCACTCACTGTATACGAAGTACTATGCCGTGTGCAGATCTAAAAGTAATAAGATAAAAATATAAAATTTCGTTCATATTTTTCATTTCCTATAGCATAGTAAAGCCACAATTCCAAAATCAAAATCAGAATTTTATCTACGTTACACTATAGTCGGCTCATGACAATGTATATTTTAATAATTGTGTTTTAAGCGATCGGACGTTTACGAAAGATGGGTGTAGACCTTTAATCAAAATATATCGTTTAAAATAGAAAAAATTTTAATCTAATAATAGTAATAAATTAAAAATAAAATAAATTAAATCCGCGAGTTCCAAAGGATCTCGTGGTTGGCATCCCTGAAAGCTTTTAAATCAAGTATGTAACATTACACTATTCTTGTTTGAACTCAACGATGGTCTTCGAAGACAATAAAATAGAGAGTTAATTCTAATTTGGTTTGGTTGTACTGGCAATACAAAAGAGCTGTTAGTAGGAATTCCGAACACACAAGGAAAAGACTGGACACACATAGCGAGTTTTAATAGAAGGAAAAAGTTTAACAGAAAGTGATGACATAGGTGAAAAATAAAGACACAGGATGAAGGAAGCAATAAAGTTGCGGAGAACGGAGGATAAGCAAAAATTACAGGAAGGCAATAAGAATAAGACGAGAATGTAATGAAGATAAAATGAGTAGTAGAAAATCAAGGACATTCGCGAGAAATCACTGAAATAATTAGGGTGTAGGTAAATTAACGATCACTAGAATTTATCTGATTCGAATGACGGCATGGGGAATTTTTAAGAACTATTCGACAGTCTTACCCCGAGTGTTTATCTTAACTAAGGAATCTTGTGTCTGGGGAAAGTAATCGAAACGACGTGTGAGCGTGGCAAAAAACCAACGTTCTCCATCGGTTAATTATGTGAACTACCGCAAATTTGTCTGTTTGGAAATCCGATAAAAACTATAAAATCTGATAAAAACCATCTTCGGCGAAATCAACTTTATCCCGACGACAAAGAAACGTCTGTAGAAAAAATGTGAGCTACAAACTGCTTCCACCCTTTTTTCAAACGCCAAATTCGTTTATTACACTTTCCGATGAGTCAAAGTAAAAGTTCAGCCTATTCTGTCAACGCGAATGGCGGAAATAATTTTCACATCCGGCCAGAGTTTAACCGTTGAAAATTCGTAATATTGCCTTTTCCAAGAATTTTCGAAATACTACTGTGAACTATATATCTATAAAACTGGAAGTTCTTCAAAGTTTGGAAAGTCTTCCAAATAAAGCAAATCGAAAATTTGACTTGATTCGATAAAAAAGCAACTTCGAATACTTTTTTTTTACTAGTACCGAGCTGGAACAAAGTTCAGGTAAAGTTATAATTACCTTCAAATCCGGCCCAGGTGGAATAAAGTAGGAAAAAGATTCTACTAGAAATTTCAGTTTGCACTCAGAATTGTGTTTCTGAAATCTTCTCGTTCGCGATAAACAGCCTCGATAAACACCGAAGGGCGATTATTTTAATCGGTATTTCGATTTAAAAGCGAAGCGACGTTTTCTGTGAACGTGTTGATCGACAAAACAACAACGAAATACAAACTGCTCTCGTAAGTTATCGCGAAAAGTTTAATTAACCGACCATTTCCGATTGTAGAGCAACTCCTCCGTTAAACTTTAGCGGTCTATTTAAGAGACTCCGATAGTTGCGGATCAGGTGAGTAATCAGGTTAATAAAAAAAAAAAAATCAAGTTTAGAAGTAAGCGACAATTACTTTTGCACGCAGTACCGGAAACGGTTTTATTAACTTTACACTTAGTATTCGGTCGCAGTCAGTTTTTTACAGCTAGTCCGACTAACATATAACGTATCGTTTTCCAGACATTCTTCAGTTCTTCGACATTTGTCACGTTGTTCTTATTTGAAAAATAATAATCACACTTTCGTAAATAGCAAAAGATGTGTTCGATTAAATCCGCGCACGCTTGCTCGCTTGTACGTTACACGTAGACTAGAATAAAAGTACGATTATAAAATACTCGAAAATAAACATATAAAATAGAAAACACCACGACACCAAAAACTGGAGAAATTTCCACCGTGCAGCTGAATTAGTTTACAAACTACTGTAGAGCAACATTTTGCCACAAAAACAGGCATTACCCGTCATCCTCAAATAGCATCAGATTATTTTAATTATTACGCCTCCGCAACAAACCAACTATCTGAATCGTAACTGTTTGTTGTGCATCCGGAACATTGATGGGAATCATGTGAAAAATGATTCGGACCTTTTATGCGGACATTCTTTCGTCTTATTTAATGTCTTTTCAACGATTAAACTCGATTTCGTATATCCGTCATGTCTTTTCCGCAATTCAACTTCCTTATGCTAGTGGATCTTTCGTTATTATCTTCCTATTACTATTCGTCCGGCAATACCTTAAACGCTTACTCATTTACTCTCTGTTTCTTAATCCGAATTCTAGTCAGTTATGAAATTCCGAGCAAACTGTTTTATATCAAGATGATTTTCTCCACTAATATCCCATAACTATTTGTTAGAAAGAACATCTCCTTCCGCTGTCTGTTCCATATGCAATTCGCCCGTTTCACCATTTGCGCTGAACACATTCTACAACGCTGTTTTCGTGCAGGCATCTCCATCTTACCGTCAGTTGCACTGTCAAACGAACCAAAACAAGTAGTCATATGCTACACCACATAAGAACGGCTAAGCTATTAAAATATCTCTAAACCTGTACTGATCCATTCTCGGCAATTGTACATATGAATCATATATATAAAAAAAAAAAAAAAAAAAAAAAAAAAAAAATACACGTATTCGAAAAAATAATCGCGACCAGAGTGAACAAAAACAAAATATTTCAAAACGTACCGCAACGACTTTAAAATGGCATGGCGACGAAAGTTTCGTACACAACAGCCATGCGGCGACTAGAACAATGTGTGACGACGGTTTTCGATCAACAACCGACCAGCCTTTTCACAACAATGAGTGCGTTAACGTTAATCAGCGACTAGAGCAACAATTGCATATCTCTATTATCAACTAATTATATCGCGAGCCGAATTGCCAACTATCTCTCTAAAATAAATATTCCTTCATCTATTTACCGGGAGTTACAAAATTTCTCTGGCTCTTTGCGTGTGGTCTACTCACGGTGAATGTTACATGCGTAGTACCTGCACCACCGCAGCTAACATTTGGTTCTGCTACCGAACAGTACGCGAATTTTCCGAAATTAATATACACACACAGACACAGCACACCTACCATCCCTGAATATTGGCAATTTATCAGATCTTACCGAACGCTTGATCGTAATCACTAACACACGACAAAGTATAACCTCGCATTGAACGTTGCAATGTATCCATTACTGGTGTAAAATAATAAAATAATAAAAGATAAATCAAATAAAATAATAAAATAAACTTAAATAATTTGGAAAAAGTGATACGAGTGTAAATGTACGTGTGTGTGAGATGCTGTTGTCGGTTGGGATAGCCAATCGTCGGTCACTACAAGAAGAAAAATTTTTAGTTGAGAATAAGTCGCGTTTTGGTCAAGAAGTTTCTCATTTTGGAAGCAGTTCCCGTTTACAAGCGAAGAAGTAGTTTCGCCATTCGTAGCAAGTCGATTGTTGTTGTCTGGCTTCGGAGAATATAAGTAACGTTTTCCCCAAGTTATTGTGTGATATATCGAAAGTCCATAGTCGTTAATGTATCATTTGTGTTGGTAGCGGAATCAGAATGAAAATATAAAAAGTATCTATCACCGAGGTCCTGGACGTCAGCAACGGAATCCATCGTATCCGGCTGCCATCGGATTCGCTGCCGACAACAGTGATACGTACTATTTTATTTTTATTTCTTTGTAATCGTTGTTTTTCACTATCGTATACATATAATAATTATAATGAATAATTGCTTTTCAGCGGTCGACTGGTAATGGAAGATTTGTGTAGGATATTATTGGTAAATATATAGATAAAAAATCAAATTGATCATTTCGTCTCAATAATAATAATAATCATCAAATCAATACTTCGGAGAAATAATACAACCTAATGGCTTAGACAAAGAAGCGAATAAGTTGAGAATGAGGAAGATGGAAACCGCATTCCAACTAACGAGAAACGTGTATAATAAGAAATCACTGTCCATCAATGCAAAAATCAAACACTATAATTCGGTCATAAAACTGGAAAGTTTATACGCATCTGAATGCTTGGCTCTAAACATAGTAAAACAAATGAAAGAAAGAAAGATTATTAGAAGAATTCTAGGACCGAAACAGGAAAACGGAATGTTGAAATTGAGAAGCAATAAAGAAGTTTATGAAAACATTGAAAAAATAGTCGTGGTGACACTATGCGGAAAAGAAGAGTGAAACTGTACGGACATTTGAAAAGAATGGACGGAAAAAGGATGACGGAGAAACTGTTCGATTATTTCGACAAACTACACGAACACAAAGCTGAACTGGTTTCCGGAGGTGAAAAGTGACTTTGCAGAAATCGGAATAAACGAAGAAGAAATAAAAGATAGAAAGGAATTTCGAAGAAAGGTACAGGATTGGAACATGGTAAAGGAAAAAGAAAGAACCGGAGCAGTTTGGACAAGTGAGAGAAAGATCCGGCGCGGAAAGCTGATGAAGATGCACTGGAAGGAGCGAAGAAGAAATGACAGTATGCATTATAATACGTGGTCCAAAGACGGCCAAAATCGCTGAAAGAAGAAGAATAATCAAATCAAATGTTTATTATCATTATTACAAGATACTTCGACTACTAAGCGCATAGCTGCGCGAAGCGTAGTCAATTATACAAAACAATAAATAATAATAATCCAAGAAAAAAAGAAAAAAAAAATATATATATTTTTTTTTCATTGGGCGCGCCAACACAGGACATTTACCCAACACAAAGGACCAACAAATAATGAAACGTAAGGATTTGAAAGTTATATCAGGAAGCGATTAGAAACAGAAGAAATGAAGGTAGCCAATACAAGGACAACAGAAGGAGAAGAAAGAGCAAGAATGTAGTGGGCACAGTAAGGGGTCAGGAGGCCAAAGCCAAGCAAATTAGAATAAAGGACTGCACGTTCGGAGGAGATAGAAGAACATTCAAATATAGAAGGTGATACAATATTAAAACGAAAGAGGGAGGCAGGAAGTAGACTGTGATTAAAGCGGAGGCGAATTATGGAAGAAATAACAGAACGGCTGATGCAGGGAAAACTATTAAACCAGGAAGAAGTGGGTGGAGAGGGTTGTATAGCAAGGTAAAAGGAGTTAGGATTGGAGAAAAGAGGCGGATAAAGATCAGTCCAAAAATCATGATGAAAACGATAAGATAGTGGACAGAGACATTGGGAGGGGAATCTGTCTATGAAACGGCCATTTACTGCAGTTAGACATGCCAATGAATCAGCAAGATCGTTACCAACGATGCCGCAGTGGCCCGGAATCCAGAACAGGTCAATTAGGATAGAACGGGATGTTAATAAATTATAAATTAAGGAACGAATGTAAAGAATAATAGGATCTGACGATGGTTTAGGGAACGAAGATGAGATGGCTGATAAAACGCTTTTCGAATCAGAGCATATGACGAATTTTGATAAATTAGGTGTTGAGGATATAAAAAGGATAGCACGTAAAATAGCCATGGATTCGGCTAAGAAGATAGAAAAAAAGGGAGGGAGTTGAGAAGACTCAGAATAGTTGATATCAGGAAGGATAAAAGCAGCTCCGACACCTGAAGCAGATTTTGAGCCATCCGTAAAAACCATGCCGTGAGCTGGAAAAAATGAATGTAGAATTTTGGTTAAATTCGTTACGTATTGCTGAAAACGGAAGAGATTTAATGTTCGAGGGAGGAGAAAATAGCTTGGGAGAAAACGACAGTTCTAGGAAGTTGTAAGTGAAGTACGGGGATTTGTTACAGGAGAGGATAAAGTGAGAAAATAGGACAAGTCGGGAGGATATGTGTGGAAGAATTGGAATTTTTCGAGGAGAGAAACGCCAGTTGTCTAGAATATATTGATAGGAATGCACGAGTTCCGAGTGAGGAATATGAAGACGTTTAATCATAAATCTTTCACCAAGGTAAAGTCTTCGAATAAATAAAGGAAGGAAGCCAGTTTCAGCCAAGAGAGCAGGAGTTGGAGAAGAAAAAATATAAATTCCACAAATGCGCATAGCTGCACGAATAGTGGGATTATTATTATAAGAAAAAACTGATAATACATTGATAGATGTTACAATATCAGTGCACATAAATCTTCTAAAAATGTATTAAACTTATCAGTATGTTGTAAAGTAGTAATACAGTACATTTAATTAAAACACATGAGCCAAACTTTGTCCATAGAAGGAGAGAAAGAAAAAAATGAAAAATAATTAAAAATTAAGAAATTTAAAAGCCTGGTATATTTTCAACTTCCATAAACAACTTTGGCCCATGTTCACAATATACTTATTATCTACACTTAACATTAAACACACATTCGCCCATGTTCAATACGTCAAGATTAATGTTACAGTTAAAACTTAATAATAATAATAATAATAAAATAAAATGCACGAGTTCTAAAAGGTCTCGTGGTTGATATCCCTGAGGGATCTTAACGAATACGTGAACGTTATAACGTACGAGCATGGTGGAATTTGATACCGACATTATGAACTGAAAGATAAAGTCAAATTTATAATTTCTCGTCACCAAACAAATAATTTCGAATTTCGAAAATTTACCGCACTAGTTCGTATCGATACATATGCATGTATACGTGTACTTGTACCTGAATACAACAGCTGTAAATTACTGTAACAATTGCAGTCTTAATTCTGCATCTGGCAATAATAAATTGAATTTGCAATACAATAGGAAGGATTATCCGAATTAATGAAATCTATGTCGCCTAGAGACTAACTTGTCGATGAAAGTTGTAGAGATAGACGATCGGTTAACGAGAATTGTGTTGCTATTTTATATCGTCAATATAGAGCAATACCGTGAAGTTATTTGAACTAAACCAATATACTGCTTTCGTGAAACACTTTGAACACAATAATATAGCAGACGGGTAACATCAAAAGCGCCAGGTAACTTTACAAAAGAAATAAGAAAAAATATTAAAATCAATAGGTAAAAGTAAGAATAACGTAATATTTAAAAATTATTTACAGAATCGATATACGATAACTGGTATGTTAGGTAAATAAAGTGAGAAGATGAAAACGGAATATTATTCCATCGGAAAGTAACTTAGCAGACATTTAAAATATTATAAAACGTTTGCATTTGGTAACAGTGGCGCGTAAAGAAAAGAAATTGAAATTCGGAATGATCTATTAACGGCGAATGGTAATAATTTCATAGTAAATTAAACCAAAATTAAGTTAATGATAAGCCAAATACCGAAAACATTAATGCGCCCAAATGCAAATTAATGTGTAAAAAATGTGAAAGATGAAAGACTGTGAAATTACAGAGGTAACACAAAACTACAAATATATAGGGGTTATAATAGACAAAATTTTATGATACAGTTAACGTTGCAAAAAAAAAAAATAATATGCACAATACCATTATTAGGTACTTTTTAAAAAACTAGATCAACGAAGAAACCTTAGAAATAGCATAATAAGGAGTGGTATAATTCAGATTAAGCGGCGAAGCATGATAGCTGGGAAATCATACACAGAAAAAATAAATAAACGGAAAATAAAAAATTTTTAAAATAGCACTAAAGAAAGAAAATAGAAAAAAAACAAAAAACAACCGAAATATTAAAAGGAGAAAGAGAATATTAAATGGCAGAAACTTTTACGTTTAATAACAGAAACACAAGAATATTGGAATACATTACAATAGAAAAGAAATTCCTAAATAAGAAAGCTTAAAATAATAAGATATCGAAAACAAAAGCGCCATGTGAAGAATGAACACATATAATAGTTACAAATATAAATAATACGCTAACTAGTTTCAGTAACACAGTTACTTGTAGCGCCTGACTGAATTTATATTTGAACGATAGCAATACTAACACAGGTGCTAAATAAAATCTCCGAAGAAATAATATATGGAAAAAAAGGAAAAGAAAATAAAATTGATAAGATGGTTGCTAAATGAAAAAAAAAAACCTTAAACAAAATGAATATAAATGAGGGTTGTACACACGAAAACTTTCAAAAATTTTCAAGTATTTTCATGAAAACTAAAATATACCGAAGAGGTAGAAAGTCGTAATTCGGTATGTATAACGCTTTTTTACATATGAAACTTGAAAATTTTTCAATACAAGTCTTAAATGGAATTAAATTATTGAATTCTTTGTACTTATGTTATTGATAAGGCGTGTTTCATAGAATCAGCAGAATAACATGGCAACCTATACAGGGAAGTATGGCCCATGGAATCCTGCCAGTACTATAAAGAGGATATTAACAGTATTTTGACGCCCGCTATATACGGCTCTTAGAATACTGGCATATAGCGTTATAAAATGAATATTATATACATGAATTATACGTTTCAAGAGCGTCACGGCACCATTTTCTTTTCTTTAATCTCCTTTTAGGTTTGCCCGACAGTGTTTTAGTGCACATTTTATGTATATAAGGATGCGGATTTAATTTTTCAAAAAATTTGTTATATTGTGTAGTATAGACTTCACTAACAAAGGGGATATTTAAATCAGTGTGTAAGGTCATATAGAGACGTATTTAGCAGCAGCTGCGATTGTTCGGAGAATTTTAGACTGCTGGCTTTGGACTTTTCATAAGTTACTTGCACAAGTGCATCCATATATCTCTAGTCCATACCTCCATATTGGCGCTATGATAGATGGATCCAGGGCCGTATCTGAGGGGGGTTTTCTGGGTTCACCCCCCTGAAATGTCTGCGAAATAATAACTGCTTGAATTAAATGGACCGAAATTCTTTGACAAAAGAAAAGAAAATTAAAATTTTTACGAATTCTATGGAAATGACTATTTAGTATTTGTTTTTATTGTAGTGTTCAAATGTTACGTATACAATAATTGATTACAAGACTTCAGTGTACCATTTATAAATAAATATATTTCACGATAACACAAACACACACACATACACATACATACGTATAATTATAAAAATATTTTCGACTCCCCCCCCCCCAATTTTGATCTAGATACGGCCTTGGATGGATCTGTTTAAGATTAGGGTTAAAGTAAAAGATCTTCCTAATAGAGGGTATAGTATCCTAGCTCGAGCGGCAATTTTTTGACAGGTCTGAGCAACATGATATCTCCAGGTGAGTCTGCGATCGAGATACATTTCCAAGTATCTCACATAATCTGATTATTTGATTTCCCTATTATTTATTTTTATTCCGGGACTTGTAACCGATCTATTTGTAAATACGACCTGCTGGAATTTCTCTTCATTGAATTTAATTCCATATTTATTTGCCTATGTCCAAATTTTGTTTATATGTTGTTGAATAGCTAAACTTGCATAGTTGGGGTTTGCAGAGGAATCCAGTAGAGCTATATCGTTTGCAAAAGAGTCTAAGATAGTCTGGTTAGAGGTAGATATATCTACGGTATATATGTAATATAAGACGGGCCCCAGGAGACTACCATGTAGGACTGAGGTCAAAATGCTTCTCTCACTAGATCTTGCATTGTTCACTTCTTCACTCTTAAAATTCCGAAGATGGTAAACCTGTTTATTACGATGATATAACACTTAAGCTATTTGTTGAAAACAGTTTTCAACCACTTATCACCATATAAAGTTCAATTTTTCAAAAAATCTTTCTCATTGGATATTTTCGGTATATGGTGCGTTCTAATGGGCTTTCTGAAAACCAATGCAAATGGTTTCGGCTGAGATGTAATTATTATTTTATGCCAAAACAGGGTGTGAAGCCTTTGATACAATTAAACTTTAGGGTACTTAAAACAAATCGTGCACACTATTGGTATACTGTATAAAGAATATTAAGACAAAACTAAAATTTGATAATTCATTTCTACGGGAAAGATAACGGTTTATGTATTTTTTTGGAAAATGGTTTTTTATCCCTTTCTACATTTTCAAGTTCAAATTTTCAAAAGAAGCGTTCTTACTTGACATCATCAGGATATACATTGTAATGGCACTGATAATCATGATTGTTTAGATTGCAGTGTGATTTTTGGTTTTCTCGAAAATGGGATTCTGCCATTCTTTTCCCTTAAAATTTTGAGGAAGGAAAACAATTTTGCACGCTTTTAATACACCATACATGTATGTATTCATGCGAAATTACAATTGAACCCATTTGCACCAAAAAGATAACAGTTTGGATATTTTTTTGGCAGCAGCTTTTAACCCCTTTCCACCCCCTTGAAGTCTAAGTTTTAAAAACTGCGTTCTTATTCGACATCTTCAGTATATACATTATATTCACATGAAATTACACTGATAACCACTGTTCGTAAGGATTGTAGCGTGATTTTTGGTTTTCTCCAAAATGGGGGGTTTGCTCTCTCTCCCACCGAAAATTTTAAGGGTTTTATAAAACTTTTTCACACTTTTAGTAGACCATGTGAGGTATCTTCCCCAGCTAAATTACAAATTAGTAAACCCATTTGCGTCAAAAATATAACAGTTTGTGTATTTTTTTTGGAAATGGTTTTTAACCCCATTCCATCCCTTTAAATCCGAATTTTCAGAACAGGGTTTTTATTTGACATCTTTAGTATATACATTGTATTCAAATGAAATGACACGCGATAATCACGATTCGTAGTGTGATTTTTGGTTTTCTCAAAAATGAGTTTCTGCCCTTTTTCTAACTTAAAATTTCGGGGATGGAAGAAAAGTTTTACACACTTTTAGTACACTACATGAGGTATCTTCATGAGAAAATATTATTATAAAGACCCATTTTCACCAAAACTATAATAGTTTTTGTGTATTTTTCGGTAAACAGTTTTTAACCCTTTTTCACCCCCTTTAAAGTTCGAATTTTCAAAAAAGCGTTCTTATTTGACATATTCAGTATATACACTGTATTTACATGATTATACACGTAATAATTACGATTCGTTTAAACTGTAACGTGATTTATAGATTTCTCAAAGACGGGGTTTTGCCCGTTTCTCCCCTTAAAATTTTGAGGATGTACAAAAAATTTTGCACACCTTTAGTAGACCATATGAGGTGTTTTTGTGCGGAATTATAATTCGGTAAACCTATTTTCACTAAAACTATTACACTTTGTGTATTTTTCGGGAAACAGTTTTTAACCCCTTTTCGCCCCTTAATGTCCGAATTTTCAAAAAAGCGTTCTCATTTGACATCTTCAGGATATACATGAAATTCACACGAAATTACATGCGATAACCATGATTCGTTTGGTCTATAGCGTGATTTTTGGTTTACTCAAAAATGAGGATTTTTTCTTTTCCCCTTTTAAAATTTCGTAATTTGAAAAAAGTTTTGCGCACATTCAGTACACCATATGAGGTGTCTTCATACGAAATTATAATTTAATAAACTCATTTGTACCAGAAATATTACAGTTTGTGTGTTTTTTGGAAAACAGTTTTTAACCCCTTTTCATCCCTTAAAGTTCGAATTTTCAGAAAAGCGTTCTTATTTACGTAAGTCATGTTCATGCGAAATTTCAATTATGTGGTGTAAATGGTTCGGCTGTAACGTGACTATTATTAGTTTTTAAAAAACGATTTTCTGACTTTTACCTCCTTTTTCACCCCTAAAAAGTTAAAATTTTTTTAATGCATTTTTAGATGGCGTCAGCACATAATATCGTTATATTACGTGCCAATTTTCGGCTTCATAGACCTAGTAGTTGCAACGATATGTTAATAATTGCTATGCCTTTCAAATATTTCCAGATTTTCTTTTTTACATAATATGTAGATTTTACTGCGTATAGCTCTCTGATGATAATATCTTTTGTCTCATTACCGATGATTATTGTTGATAATAGCCATTAAATGGCGATCCACTGCTGGATATAGGCACTTCCCAGACTTTTCCTGATTTTCTTTACTATATCCTTTGCAAGACACTGTGAGTCAAAGTTAAAATGCTGTGTCGAAATTCTAATTTTACTGGCATAGTGGAAGGGAACATTACTTTTTTTTTTTTTTTTAAAAAAAAAACATTTAAATTTCATTTTTTTTCGATAGAAAATTTGTTTTTTTGAATTTTTTAGTTCATCTCTACAGTGACAAATAGTCCTTAAGCGAAATGACGCCCTTACTGCTCCATTATTTTGTCATATTCGTAAATCACATTTCAAAAAAATTCCGCTTTTATTAGTTAATAAATTTTACGCGATTTACTCAATTTTTGGTAATGGAAAAATTCAGGAACACTAACAAACTCAGGCAAAAACACACGATGCCAACAGAAATTTAACCATGGTATTTTGAAATTAAGTAAACCGAAATTCTGGAAAGCAAATTTGAAAGAAAAAATTAATGCGCTGTTTTTGCTGATCAATATTTATCTTATCCTACCTACCAAAAAAAAAAAAAAAATTAACGCCCTCTTTAAACCCTCGCGATTAAAAGTTTCCATTGAAATAATAACAGCGAATTTTCCGACCAATTTTTTCTCCGAAATCATTATTTACTATAATGAGTTCTTTTTCTCTTATTCAACTACGAGCTGTTTGTTCGTGTACGGCGCATTCCGGGAAATATAAAAAAATTTTTTTTTTTTTTCTTTTCCTGTGTTCATCTTGCCACGTACACTAAGAGAAAATATTTTCGCTAGCTGTGCATCAAAAAAAGGAAAAAAGAAACGAAATAACCTACGTTATCGTCATTAAGAACTACACGAAATAAACGCTGAATGTATTTTTATCTTTGTTTATAACTGCGAATACTGTATATTATGTATAAATATACGCGTGTGTCGAGCGTACAGATCAGTATGTTTGTTTGTATGAACACTTGATCCCTGAAATTATTACACGGATTACGATGCGGTTTTTACGGCCAATTAGGCGCTTTCGGAGGTAGATTTAAGTACGTAAATTATTGCACTGCATTAAAAGGAAAGTGGGCAACACTGTTTCTGAAAGTAATATGTTAAAAAATATTATGAAAAAAAAAGGGTAATATTTATAATACTCGTAATTAAAACAATTTACTAATAATAACAATAATAACAATAATAACAATAATAATAATAATAATAATATATGTATGCTGGCGTGTAGATGACGTAGATGGGGGAAAAATAAACTTACAGCAAGCAAGAAGGGGAGCAATGAAATTACACGGAGATAACAATACATGTGACTTTTAAAACTTTTTGATCCTTTGTCGCGTGTCAGATTGATTACGAATGTGTTTTGTCTGAACTTCAAACTAAACATGTTCCACAAAATAAAATTACTCTTTTTCTCTTCGCATTGTTTATAATTATTAGACACGGGCTAAATGAACCGAATAAAAACCCTATAATCGTTAACGAAAAATTTTCCGGTTACGATGCCGGCTAATTCGCTTCAAAATAGATTTAAAATAATTAACAAATCTAGCACACCACGTTGGTTCGTCTTAGAAAAAAAAAGTTTAACCAGTCTATGAAAATATGATTTTTTGGGAATTCTCCGTTAGACAAACAAAACGTTGTAATATACGTAACGTAAGAGAAAAAAGTTGGACCTGGGCTGAACCATACGGACGAAAACAGAGTATAAAAAATAATCCGAAATAATTTACTAGTAACGTACTGAAAGTAAAAACATGGTGACCCCTTGGATTAGCTTTTGTTTTCATCTTAAATAAGGAGACACATGTTCTGGTTAAGCTCGATAGAATAGTACGAAAATATTGATGAATTTTAAAATTCGCAGGAAACCGGTAAAGAGGAAAAGAAGTAGAACGAAATTATAAGCAAGTACTTTCGTGTAACGATAAATCTTGTTCGAATGAACATGACGGGGCCGTCAAGCATTAGCGCAAAAGAAGTCATCTCGGGACATTTGAACACAGGGGATCGCGAAAAACTAAGAAGCAATAGAATAATCTCTTCGGCACAGCGCTTTGTTTTCTTTCTGACATAGGGTTATCAACGTGATTCAAGGCGACCAAAACTTTCTGCAGAGAATGCTGAAATTATGGAAACCGAGTTCAAATCTGCTTGTTCTCAGCGGATCTCGGATAAAGTGAACTACACACGCGCATGAGTGCGTACCATGTACGCAAGTCCGGGTCAAAACGCAGTAACCGACTTTCCGAAAACAGATAATGAAATCAGAAAAATCCAGAGAAACCCAGCTTACGCTTATCATGTAACTAACGATAACAAAAACTGACGCAGCCCTGCGTATATGTTAACGTTGGCTGCGAATTGAGGTTAATTAATGTTTCGACAAAGTACTTCCGACCGCCCGACAATCAGTTTGCCGACAGAGTTTAAACGATCCGTAATTATGACGTGAAATCGCTTCGGAAGCAACAAACAAAAATTACCGAAAGTCGTAGTACAAAATAAAAACACAATAAGTTTTTAGTTAGAAATAAAATTATTTCCGCTGTTAATTAACCATCATCGAAAGAATTTTCAATAGTGGAGTGAACATAAACTGATGCTGCGAATACAAATGTGACCCCCCCCCCCTGAGAGGGGAAAGCAGTTGACAAAAGCCGAGATACAATATTCACCATTGAGAGCCATTTAAAGAAAGAGAGAAGAGAGAGGAAAAAGGAAGAAGACTTATATGCTTTTTTTGGAAAATTATAAACGAAGTGAAAAAATTTCAGGCATCATTTCTACAATAGAAGTGAACTGTACAAGACAATAGAATAGAACTGGATAAAGATTTCATGAAATTTTAAACAACGAGAAGGTTGAACAAGACAAAGTGTAAGAACAGCAAAAGCGATAAATCGGAATTATCAGCGGAGTAGATGGAGACAAATATGCCTCAAAAACAGATAGCTGCGAAAAGCGGTTTTTTTGGAAATGGAATAATTTCTTCTAGCAATCTAAGAACCGGTACTTACACAAATAGGTAATTAGAAATAGGAAAGCCGTCGATAAATACAGAAATTGTAATAAAGGAAAGAACACATCTCGTGGCAGGATGCGAAAACACCGCGTACGAATTTTAAACGAACTGGCGCGCTCAGATAATACACCAAATAGCAGGCATCAAATGTGATTTAACAGCCATAAATATAAGCACAAGAAAGTTCCAACTCTGTTATTACTAACGAATAAGATAGTGAAACATAGTAGGCTAGTCATATTGCTAATAGATAACAAAAACTAAGAAGCCTAATCATGGGTGTACGAAAACATCGAAAGATATAAGTTTTAACGGATGCGCAAACTAAAGAAAGTAAAGACATTTCCACAGATATTTGAAAGTACCGGTATAGAAATTCATGAAAAACATAGTTAATCTCCATTTTTTACAATGCCCGATGACATGCAAAAATCAACCATGTTAAAGAACACCACGCGTGCGAAAATATTTATAAGTGAAATAGAAATTGAAAATTGAAAACTGAAAATGTTTACTACAGTTGCGCTTATGTAATAATATTGTTGGTAATAAACGGTGAGTATGAGAAATAATAGTAATAATAATAATAATTACAGTATGGAAATATATAGAGGTATATTTGGTGAGTTTGCGACAATGTCAGTTGGAAGTTTGCTATACTTGTAGCATGAGAAACTTTAAAGTTCTGGCAACAATCGACGAGCCGAATGAGGGAACCACAGGTGAGATTGCATGAGTGGAAGCTTTAGATTTTAAAGTCGATTACAGATTCCCCGGCGCGATTCTTTTTTAATACACAAACGTTTACGGTGTATTCAGGTGAACTTCGAGAACAGGCGCGCACGAAGATATTTTCTCAACAAAATTTATAACGGAAAATCATGTTTTTTTTGCAACAAGCAGACAAATTAAGTTAAAACAAACTATTCCTACTATTTCTCTCTCTCTCTCTCCCTTTCTCTCGGATACAGTATAAATCTTATCGCATTTGATTTTTTAGCTATGTCAAGAATAGCATATGAGAATCTGAAAGAAAAGAAATAAAAACTGACGACGTGCGAGGTTAATTTTTCTATTCGGCACGGCTAACGATGAAGGAGCTGCTGTTTATTACTGCTTTTTTTCCTTGTACGTTATCCGATTGATCGAAAATGAATTATATTTAATTTTTCGAGACATTTTACTCGTATTAAATATTTCATTTTCGAAAATTGATGCTTCCTTTTTCCACTAGTTTCAAACACAGAAGACCTATGAAAATGAACATGCTTGACAAAGTTCCACATTAGCTGGGCTCAATTATTACACATTAGTAAAATGTGATTTTTGAATGTTTCCTACGGCTAATATCTGTTCTTTTTGTTATATTATTTTTCTATTCTTTTTCGCATCTGTCCACGTGAAATATTCGTAATTTTTTTCCGGATACGCTATACACTTGTCAAAAAAAAAAAAACAAAAAAAAAACGGAACGCAACTTTCCAGCTAACGCGCAAATGAACTAAAAAAAAACGTATTTAGCCGCTATGATCACCGTGCCAGACTGAATGCTCCTTAGCGACCTTTACTGAATTACGTAGTGTGTGACACAATTGAAGCCTCTAACCCATCTTTGTTTCGGTGAAAGGAAGTACTTCGAAGCAAACGTGCACGCACTTGAAGGAACCGACGCGATCGGATGTCGCACAAAAATCTACGAAGCCTACAAAAAATTCGAGAACAAAGACGAAGCGACGAAAATCAAATTGAAAAAGTTGAATTGCTGCTAGGTCATAAAACTGGAAATGCGATAACAGAGTTAAAGAAGAAAGCAATCTTCGCGCTATTCGCATTTTTCGGTCTCGGATCATCTCAAAAGAATAACTGTGAAACTTTCCTTTCGGAAACGCAAGGTCGTCGTTTAAAAGTGTGCGAATAAAGGATCGTTCGAGGTGAGACCGAATTTGCCGGACGGACGGGAACTGCTATTCAAATTTCGGCGGTAAAGAAAAAGAGAGGCCATGATAAGTCGGCCCCGAATGTGACGAGGACGGGGGACGGTGCGAGCGGCAGAAATTGTTAAACCGTAATCGGTTAAATTACTCGGAAAAGGTGGAATTGAATTTACACGGGGGCCGAGGACTTCGGTCATGCTTTATTTGCGACCAATAAAAGAACGAGAATACCAACCGGAATCTAGTCGGTTTACTGCTCGCGTGATACGTCAAGACGTTAACTAACCGATCCGACGGTGAAAATTCAAAGGAAATATCCCCTCTCGCTTCAGTCGCCGCTGCGTGCTGCACAAAGGAAAAACTCGACAACGGTCGCTCATTCGGCGAATGTAAAAGCCGTTTGGGATTTTTATTATTATTCGTTTTGACACGCAAACTCCTTTGAATAATTACGAAGCCCGTTTCAAGTTCGGGCCGCGTTCGACTATAGGACGAAAATAATTGAGCCGAACTTCGCAAGATAAAAGATTACCGTCAATTTGGCGAGATCCAGTGCGAATCTAGTCAACGATACTTCTAGTATGTTGAAACATTTTACCGAGACTGGATTCGGCTGCTCCCGCACATGAAATGTTTGGAAAAGAGGTAAAGACAAGGAAACAAAGATAGTGCGTGTGGATGTGTAGCTTTTGGGGTAATTCTTTAAATTAGTTTGCAAAAAACGGGCCGAGGAATATGGGAGGACACGCTGGAACACGGAGTAAACGGAATACGCGGATGTGGACTTGTTTCGATTCCTCTTAAAGCGAGTTTTCCGAACGTTCAATTTGAACTGTTCCATTTTCATCTGAACGTTTACTTCATTCGGTTCCTAGTTGGGCGCGAAATATTTAAAGAGGTCGTATAGGACTCGGTTGAAACGAGATATTTTTAGAAAAAGCGTTGTCACGAACAGCTGATAACCGTTATCCGCGTGTTTGCGAGTTTTTCGCGGTTAATTTACATTTTTGCCACACACTTGGATGTACTTGTCGGAAGAGGAATGAATCTTAAAGTATTTGTTGCGCGCTACATAAACACAATTTCGACAAAAACTCATATCGAGCGAATGGAAAATTTTAAATTATTTACCGGTAAAGTAAATTTTACCTCATCAGTTTACAACCGCAGGGAGGAGACAGATGACCGGGAAAATCACTATGGTAGTAAGCTGGCTACGTGAATTAGAAACCTTCACTTATCGCCTTTCTGTACAGATGCAGAGAGTGACAATAATTGCGTTAAATATTAAAGAAAACAGGATCGGTTTTAAAATGACCTATTTGACACGTAATACCGTTGTCTTCGCGCGACAATAAGGTTGGCCACTTAGAGAAGTAACGGGAAAGTGATCGACGTGAACAGGCTGAAAAATTTTAAAAAAAGCACATTTTAGTAGAAAAATCTCAGGAAACACGAAAAATTAGACTGATTTGAAGAATAAGTTCAACAGCAACTTCGGAAAGGGTGTGAGATTTGAATTGATTAAATTGGTTCCGATAAGGGCCGAGAGTTAAGGCCAATTGGAAAATTGATAAAAAGACTATCACCACGTTTAATGGTGAGTATCACGGTACTAATTATAATATGTAGAAAGTACTGATTAAAAAACTATTTTCTTAATGCACTTTTTATTTTGGTTTGAAATGAATTTATTAAACGTGTAATAATACTGACAACTTACAGGGGGGTTAGCTATATTACATGAAGTACGTCATAGCAACGGATGTGATTTCCTTCACGGTGAAACTTTCATCGGTCACTAAAATTCACACTGTTTCCCGGTGAATGCCGTACTGCACATAAAATTTCATTGCTTCCGACTAATCGCGAAATTTCACGGTTTCGAACCAACCGTGTTTGCAAGCGTTATAATTGTTATTTATTACCTCGTTGAACCGATCATTATTAGCTTCGGCATTTATAATGAATTTTCATATTAGTCTCAGTATTTAAGGGAATCCAGCCTCTCCTCCATTGTAAAGAGTAAATTGATGCTTTTATATCGGAGATTATTTTTAATTATTTATATCCTCGATAACTATCTCTTTTAATGGCGCGATCGAATTTTTATTCCATATATCTATTACTTGTCTGTACGAGTATATTTAATGTTTTGTTTTTTTTTGTATTTATTTGATTACGGGATGAAACTTCTGTCCCATTAATTTTATGATATACTTATCCGCTACATACATAACATATATTGCATTCTTTATCGGTGTTTGATGTTTTATAAATTTATATATATATATATTAGTAAAAGTAAATTTCAAGTTGAATCTACTACTGTCTGAGTTACAATCACAGCAAATGTATGCAGCTTCAACAATATTTCCGTTGTAAGTTTACCTTATTCGTATTTGAAATAATGCGGTTGATATTTTGAATTAGGCTATTGTATACTATAGGGTGGGCCAAAAGAACATCCCGAATTTTAAACGCTCGTCAAAATCATACACTGTAAGTTAGCGTGGCGATTGCAACGCCATCTGGCGCTAAATAATATGCCGTTTAATATAAAGATATAGTTGGTAAGTAGTCATGATGTCGTGGACGCGTAAACAACGCTCTTCCGTTGTCGAGTACTTTGTGAAAAACGGTGAAAAAAGTGTAATCGCGGTACAACGCGCGTTTAAAAAACAATTTGATTTAAAACGTCATGACAATCCCCCCGACCGTAAAAGTATCCTCAAATGGGTAAAAAACTTCCGAGAATACGGTAGTGTGGTGGCGGTCAACCATCAAGGTCGCCGTCGATCGTCTAGAACCCCGACAAAC
Organism: Icerya purchasi; assembly: GCA_039619475.1. Taxonomy (NCBI): domain Eukaryota; kingdom Metazoa; phylum Arthropoda; class Insecta; order Hemiptera; family Monophlebidae; genus Icerya; species Icerya purchasi. The sequence continues at coordinate 250,646,250 of CM077116.1, forward strand.
ATCGAAAAAGTGCGCGTAGCATTGTCGCGAAGTCCGCGCAGATCCGTTCGTCGCCAGGCTTCCGCCTTGAAAATTCCCCGTACTTCACTCAGAAGAATAATTCGAAACGACCTCAATATGCACCCATACAAGATACAACTAACCCAAGAATTGATACCAACAGATAAGCCAAGAAGGTTAGAATTTTGTAATAAATTTTTGGATATGCTGGAGGAAGAAGACGTCGATTTGGATTATGTTTTTTTTAGCGACGAGACGCATTTCGATTTAAATGGTAACGTTAATAAACAAAACATGCGGTATTATGCTACTGAGAACCCTCGAATCGTTCATCCGGTACCCTTGCACTCCCCTCGTATCACGGTATGGTGCGCAGTCAGTGCGAAAGCGATAATCGGTCCCTACTTCTTCGAGGAGGACGGAGCGAATGTTACTGTGAACGGCGACCGCTACATCCAAATGTTAAACGATTTTTGTCTACCGGAGCTCAGACGGAAGAGGATTGCATTATCTAAAACGTGGTTTCAACATGACGGGGCCACACCACATATTCGTAACGATGTTTTGCGGTTATTAAGAGAAAAGTTTCAGGACCGCTTGATTTCGCGAAACTGTGAGCTGTTTTGGCCGCCGCGCAGTCCGGATTTAACACCGACAGATTTTTACCTATGGGGGGCTACTTGAAAAGCAAGGTGTACACGAGGGTAAACCAGCAAGAACCGACGAGATGAAATTGGCCATTCAGAAGGAAATTGCGGCGATTAAAAAACCAACTCTTAAAAAAGTAATGCATAATTTTGAGGAAAGATTGCAACAATGTAAAAATCAAAATGGTGACTATTCATACGGAGTATTGTTCAAAACTAATAGTGTACAATAAATTTTTGAAGTATTTCAACGTTTGTTTCATTTCCGTAAGTATATTAGTCTTTATTTGACGAGCATTTAAAATTCAGGATGTTCTTTTGGCCCACCCTGTATTTTCATACATTAGAACGAGCCGAAATATTCACATACAAATTAGAATACTTTTGCTAATGAACGCGGCTATACTAATACTGCACTAGTGTACCTATATAGTGTTTTTGTGCGTATTTATTAGTATGTAAACATGATTGCATCTATATATTTCGAGAAATCCGTTTGAAGACGATCAAAACAAACTTTCTTTTCTTTTTCTCTTTTTTTTGGGGGGGGGCGTCAACTATGGACATTAACCCAGCGTAAGTGAAATTTTTAGAAGTTTCAATATGCGACAGTAGGATACGAACCTGGTTTTATCTGAACGAAACATCACTGCCTGGCCAACTAGGCTGCGGTGGCTGACTAATCAAAACGAACTGTATAAATCAACATTATACCCGAACGATTTATGTTATTCATACCTGCTTTCTGTTGGGTATATATGTATGCATATATACATTATTTCAAAGAAGAAGAAAATGTGACGGGACTTCTTAACTTTTAAATGTGACGCATGACGTCATCGGAACAATTCACGAAACTTTTTCTATTCACTTATCGATCATAGGGAAATGCACCTCTATAAAGGATAGACACTAATACATTTCTCAGTTCGTTCATCTGGAAAAACTTTAACAAAGCAGAACAACAAATCGCGTATCATTGATGCCACCATCGATGCCGGTAACAAGCTAATCTCTCTTTACCTATTTGTCCAAGCGTGAAAAAGACAAATTTAATATAAGTAACGCGGGAAGAGAAATATGCGGAAAATGATAAATTCGAAAAAGTTGTGATTTCGAAAAACTATACGTGCATTTTTAATTTCGGACTTTTTTCGACCATCGATGTTTCCATATCGCAAACTGAAAACCACGCACAATTAAAACGGAATAATTAACTCGTTATTATGATTAAGTTAGAAAGCGACGTTGAATACTTTTCATACTCGCCGTATGTACAGCAGGTACATTAAAGTTACGAAACAGCGTGGCCCAGTAGTCTGTTTTCAGACCAAGATAAAAAAAAATTAATTGTGTTTACGTTTTTTACAGTTTTGCAACTAATCAGGTCTGTGTTAGGTTTCTAAAATGGAAAAGTATAAAGTTTGGCAGCTATTTTTTCTATGAATATTGAAAAGCGTTTATTGTACGTCTATATATATATATATATATATATATATATATATATATATATATATATATATATATATATATGTATATAAATAAAAATTATAGCAAAAGTAGCCTACTATATCGGAAATTCGATGATAGAGAAAGAGCATTTATTGAACGACAACGCCCATATGTTTCGGAAAAATAAAATTCAAAATTAACTGGTATCGTTTTTGATTTGCAAACTGACTAAGAAAACAATCGGGCTTATCTGATTAAATTTTTTTGTAAATTTTCCCTGTAATTCTGCTAATATCGAAGCAATTTGATTAAAAACAGTATTTTGACGTAAAGCTTTTCTCTGGCGTTGGTTTTTCTTATCTCGTGTTATTTTAATACATCTTACATAAAAAACGTTTTTTATCGACAGTTTTTAAAATCAAATTTAGAAATGTTAAGACGATATCAAAATATGACGAATCTTCTATGGAAACCGTCACTGTAAACCCTTCGTCCTTAGAAACAAATAATAATGTTCTAGTTTAATGAAATTCTCTTTCCAGATGTATTTATATACAGTATATATATATATATATATATATATAAGTGTATAAACGTTAACAATACGATATTTATAAACAGATAACTTATTTACTTCCAAGAAAAAATTAAGCGAAATTTTGTAGGCCACGAAGGATAATTTATGATACGTTTTTCTTGTTTGTTTTTATTATTTTTAATGTTGTCCGAGAACACTAGAATATGGCCATTATAATTTCAAGTATAACCGTGTAACTAATTATGGCCTCCACTATACGCGCATTTGTGATGTAACTTTAATAATATTCGTATTAGTATTTGGTTCGAAATCATGGCGAAGATGAATTAAAGCATTATTAAATTTTTCCCGCGTCCGTCGTGTTGTTAAATGGGAAAAAAGGTGAATGAAAAAAAAACAAAAATACAAACGCTTTTTAATGTTTATGAAATGAAGATTTGTGTTGCACTGCTTCCTACAAATGCAAATTACACTTCAGCGTATGCGGAAGGGGTAATTTTTTTGTACAGTTACAGAGAGGAACTTCGGAAGTACGTGACAACAAGTTTCTCCATCAGAAACGACATTTAGCATATATACATGCGTAGTCGTTACCGTATTTAAAATGCATTCGTTTCAAACACAGATTTTGTAAATGCGGGTAATTTGCATAACTTTTGTTTAATTAACTTTTCCCGACACTAGGTTCTCGTAAACGATTATTTTACAACCCTCAAAGGCAAATGATGCAAAATAGAACAAATATCGCAGCCGAAATATAGGCACTTTTTCTAATAGTTATTCAAAATATATTGAAGATATTTGTTAATTACAAAAACAAAATAGTGAAGGTCTGAGTGGATGTCATAAAAAACTTACCTAAGAAGCATTAAACGAACCACCGACCCTTCCTGGTGGCCTCCTGATGGCACAAGCAGGAAAGAATATTCAATTCTCAGTTGTCTCCAGACGGGACACACTGCTGCGTCACGTAATTACATATCAACAGTCTCTCATCAACCGTATGGTAGGCTGCCAAACGAACCAACTGTGATACATCTCATTTATAAATACAGCAAGCTCGCGCAGTACCGGAGAACTGATAATGTAGAGGTACCTGTGCACGAGATTCTCTCCAACATTCCTGGCGCCGTAATCAAAATTCTAGTGTTTGTCAAGAAAAATGAGGGTTACTTTTATGCGTGTAGATTTCGCACAGCTCTCTCAGTTGAGGATAGAGTTCATAAAGATGTAATAAAATTAAAAAAAAAAAAAAAACTCACCTTAATAATCAAACTGCGATCTTCGTAAATTATTTGTATATGTTTACTATTTATTTTATTTTATCGGTTTTTAGATATCGCAAAGAAGGACGATCCGGGAAGAATTATTTATCCGTACTAAAAAGCGGAAAGTAAAATGATCGATTTTCCAATTCCAGCTACGAACGAAAAACTTGGATCGGTTCGTAGCATCGGTCGCCAAATTTAGAAGACGCTAACGGTAAACCGGAGATTCCTGGATAAAGTCCGATTCGATGAGTACCGAATTCCGGTTGCGCGGCCAACAAACCAAAATCATCGTTAATCTTTCCATCACCGAGGATGCGATTAATGAACAGCTGTCGATCATTCAAAATAGTTTTTGAGAATAATGAAAATAATCATACAGAAACATCACCTCGACTGCGGTTAAAGTTTGAGTTTCGGAGCAGCTTTCGTTTGTTAATGACTTTCCGGCGAAAGAAAATAATACAGCGAATAAAACAGAAATCGTTATATCCGTTACACATTTCGTATAAATAAGTTACAAAAAAAAATACACACCCCCATACAATACATACATATATATATATATATATATCTGGTTTTTTTAAAGTGTATATATATATATATATATATATACATATAAAATTTATATATATATATATATATATATACAAACACGGACAAAACAACATTTGCGCCTACAAGGGAACAGCATGCCCGGTGGCCGCAGAGGACTTGTAGCACCACAGAATACCTTTCTGGAAAACATTATTAGACGATCCAGTTCACAACGTAAGTAACGGTTTTGTATTTTATTTAGTTATTTATATATTTTTTTTACATTCGGTATGTAGAATTCAAAATCCGCCATTCACTCATAAATAGAGCGACGTAACGACTTTAAGTTTAGGGGGAAGGGCTCATTTTGGCATTTTTAAAGAGTTCTCGTGGAATTTCACTTAAAAAAAATACTGCGACCAATATACGTATTTTTTTGAAGACCGTAAATGTAAATTGTTCAACAACTTGCAAAGTCTATTTGTACATTCTAGTTGTACACAGATCTACTGCTTCTGATCTGCATACAACAAACTGATGTTGTGCACATCCCCGCCGTGCATACGATAGTACGTTTGTCACTCCACGCGACCATCGACGATTATTTTAATCGAAGTAGTCGGTGCAAAATAGAAAAACAAAAAACTATCTACTAAATCGGATGCGCGCTCTTAATAAACAACTCCCCCCCCCCCATCTGCAGAGCTTCTCAGAAAATTTCCGATCATCTCTCAACGCCTCCATCGATGCGTTTCACGATATTTCTTAAATAAGTGTTAGGCGCTAAGTTTCCGCGCGAAAAAAATATATTTTTGAAAATAATAAAAGTTATGGAAAATTATTCGGCACTTTCTATTAAATACTTAAATAGAAAATTTTGTTTTACATTTTTAGACGATAAATTATTTGAAAAACACGCAATGCTTTAACGGATGATAAATGTTTTAATAAGAAAAAGTTGGAAAAGTCATCCGGGAAAGGTACCGAAAAATCGTTTATTAATCTTAAAATGAACCGGAAGACTATGGCTGTTCATCTTAAACAAGGCGGATAATTTTGAAGTCACAAAAGACACTTTAATCGTTAGACAAGTTCACATACCTCACGGAGTGGAACGAGTGACGAAGAAAATGCCGAATGTGATTATTTTTGATCGGACGAATGAACTAGTGCTTACCGACAGGAGTAATGTTTTAAAACCGAGAAGAGCGAATATACACCCTGTCAAGAAAGTATCGGGAATTGTCAATTTAAATCTCCCGGGTAATAGCTAGGCAGATCATTTTTTTTTTCCAGGTTGGTACAACTGTTTTGTATTATGATGCCTATTTTTAGCGCGATCTGTCAACCAGTGTGTTTACAGCAGCTGTTAAAATCAGTCGACCTTGAAGGTTTTGTCGAAGTTTTACAATGAGTGAAAATATTGAACAACGTACTTGTGTTAAATTCTGTGTTTCGAACGAAATTTCTTGTGCCGATACACTGAAAATGTTACAGAAGGCTTTTGGTGAATCTGCTTTATCAAAAACGCGGGTTTACGAGTGGTACAGAGCGTTCAAGGATGGTCGGGAGACGGTCGAAGACATGCCTCGCTCTGGACGGCCTTCAACGAGTGTGACCGATGATAACGTCGATAAAATCAAGGAAATCGTTGCTGAAAATTGTCATGTGAGCTTGAGAGAGATGGCTCATGGATTGGGCATGTCACACGAGAGCGTACGTACGATTGTGCACGAAAAATTGGGTATGCAACGCGTTGCGGCTCGGCTTGTTCCGAAAGACCTGAATTTCTTTCAAAAAAAGTACCAAGAACAGGTAGCTGCAGACATGCTGGATCGAGCCAATTTGGATCCTACCTTCTTGGAAAAGATAATTACTGGTGACGAGACATGGGTGTACGAGTACGACACGCTTACGAACCAGCAATCGTCCGAATGGCGGCCAATTGGCGCGCCAAAGCCGAAAAAACCTCGCCAAAGCCGATCGAAAGTGAAGATCATGTTGATTGTTTTCTTCGATATTCGAGGCGTGGTACACTATGAATATGTGCCAGCCGGACAGACAGTCACCAAAGAGTTTTACTTAAGTGTTTTGAGACGTTTGAGAGAGGCTATCCGTCGTAAACGTAACGATTTGTGGGTCGACAATTCTTGGATTCTCCATCACGATAATGCGCCGTCTCACAAAGCCATAATTGTGAATGAGTTTTTGGCCAAACACTCGGTAAATATCATCGAACAACCGCCGTATTCACCAGATTTAGCACCCTGCGACTTCTTCCTATTCTCAAAACTCAAATTTCCGCTACGGGGAATGCGCTTCGAATCGATTGATGACATCAAGACGAATGCGACGCGAGAGCTAAAGGCCATCCCGGAAACCGCCTATCAGAAGTGCTTTGCCGAGTGGAAAAAGCGTTGGCATATGTGCATCGCTTCGAATGGATGTTATTTTGAAGGTGACAAAATAAATTTGGATGAAAATTAAAAATTGTTCGTTTTATTTAACAATTCCCGATACTTTCTTGACAGGGTGTATGTTCGTAAAAGATGTGCACCGCTGAATAGAGATGGCTAAAACATAGCCGAAAAATTTGACCTCATAAAAGTTTCTGACTTGACCAGATTCGCCATTATCGCTTATTACGGTTATACCTTTCCAGAAGACTCGCTAGAGAAAAGCTATTACGACGGTGAGATGCGAACATAATTGCGCTACGTCATCGCAGCTGGAACTCGGAGTAGCCCAGAAGCACATGTAGCTGTCTAACAATGTGTTCTTCGTAAGTGGCTGATCGGGGTCCAATTTTAGCGGTACATGTTCTCCCGCAGTAATGACATCCTCTGGACTGTGATGTCTCCTTTTTACTTTTTCTTACGTCATTTATTGTGGTTACTTTCTACCACATCCTGAGTCAGCCTTTTCCATTTCTAATGTCAGTTAGTCCCCTTGGTGATGTTTGCATCCCGTAACATAGTAGCAATGCGATCTGCAATAATGAAAGAATAACTGTCGACTCCGCAAATATAACTTAATATTCAACTACACACGGCATTTGTTTAATCGTTAATTTGCTCATTAAATCGATTTTCAGAAATTTCCTCCAAAAAACTATGTACACCTACGACCATCAGTGATATGGAGCGGAGTGATCACAATAACAGATCTTATTTTTCCATCAATCTCCGTCCTGTACCTTTCGCGCTGTTCGTGAAAGGCCGGTCCAGTAATGAAGCGGACAATATCTGTCTAGCGAATTTATGCAACCCATTTCCTTCAATTCCCATTAATTGTCTCTTCCTCTACAACAGCGCTTTCAGACCTTCTGCACGAATCATGTTGATCAAAATATCGTTTCGTCAACACCATATCTTCACGACATTAAGATGCTTTCTCTCGAATTTTCCACCTTTCGCGCCGTATTAATTTATTGACAAAATAACCCGACCAAATGAATTTTTAATCGCCAATTATAGACAACGACCCATTATTGCACATTAATTTGTTCTATAGCAAATTTCTATGACCTATTCTGTGGTATTTTCAGCAACAGATCCTGGGTGTGTGAATGATGTACGATTTTATTTAGACGATCTTTTATCATTGTCTTCGTAACTCGGTGCTGATGTCTTAAAGTAAGTTTAATATATGTGTGACATAGCATGCTTGTTGCGAGTCATCTGCAGGCCGTACACCTTTCACACAAGCTTCCATTAACATTTCTCTCATAATGCACTCGCCAACTTAGATTCATGGGTCATGGGTAATAAGCAACGCCATCTAGAGTACCGGATTGTATACGCTGGTCCCTCGTTCATGACGGAGCTGAGCGCGGTTCTATCGAATCTAGAATACTTGAAAAATAGACAAAATAATAAGATATATTACTTTCGTCAGATTTTCCGGCCATTTCACTAAGATCGAAATGTATTAATTCAAAAAAAATGTTCCAACATTGAAATAGAAATCGGGAAATTAGCTACTAAGTCGTCGAAAATATTCAGGCGGATTCCTACGCGCGTGGAAATTCAGCGTAACAAGATAGTTGATAACCTGTGCAGAAAAGATAGATTCATAAATAGAAATAGTAAACTAAACTAGAAAAAAATAGTCAAAATTAGAATGCAAAGCACTAACTCATTGAAAAATGTATTGATCAAAACCTATCCGTAATTTAAAGGAAAAATTTTACTATATTATAACTGTAATTTGTCGTGCGAGGGATTATCAGGCTCAATTTTATTTTGCAAGACTAGGAATAATAAATATTAACGGTTGTCCTGAATGTAGTTTAGAAAGTTTTTTGCAGTACGACGGATATAATACAGAAGGGGATTATCAGAGAAATCCCCAATAAATAATATAGCTATTACGTTAAATTGTATCAGATCCAGTACCTGCGCAATGTAGGGCGTTATATATTTTTTTTCAAATTCGGCAGAAATTAAATTATAATATAACCACTTCTGTACTATACGTGTATTAAATAAATATAATAAACACAACAAAATTTACTCTTTAATGTTTATAAAAATAGAATAACACCGACATTTACTTTTAAATTGTTCATGACGTAATTAGTATTACAAATTTTGGTGTTATTCTATTTTTATAAACATTAAAGAGTAAATTTCCGTTGTGTTTATTACTGTTATTTAATGTATAAATTATAGTAACTGTGAATGAATTCTCTAAATATAAGTAGACTAACCAAAGGCAAAAGCTGAGGTAAGAAAAAAAAAGGGAAACAAAATAAAATTTCGCGAGTTTGCTTGATAAATAGAAAATAATGATACACTTCGGGATTTAGACTGTAATATAAACAGATTTTCTGTAAACCAAGAATAATAATAACATCGACAGAAGATTTATTACCAGCTGAAAATGGCGATATTGCCTCGCAGTCTAATGTTATAACTATGAGACAAACGATTTGGATATACTAAATGATTTCATGTACCGCTGATGAGTATTTAAATCGATTACTTAGAACTGTGTAATCGATTAATTTCAAAAAAGGCCGTAGTCACTCTCGTCTTATTGTTAGTAACAGACGTTGCGATTATAATAAAAATTAATTCAACTCTTCAGAAAAAAGAAAAAATAGTGGAAGAAACAGAACCTCTTGAGAATACAGAAGTTAATCTGAAATATAGAGCGCAGATCAGTTTTTCCGGAAAGTAAATAATCGTACAAACAAAAGTAGATCTTAAAATACTGAAAGATAGAAAATAAAAACACGATTTTCGTAAATTCGAAAACAATATCCATTTTTCTACTTTTGTATCTAATTAATTTTTTACTGATTCCAAAATGTACCAGGTTATACGTTCGTCGCGTATATCTTTTTTTACGTTTGCTCGCGCATATGAGGACCGATTTTAACTTTGTTCTGTCGAAAGTGTACCAAACAGCGGCATTACCATGGGGGGGGGGTATCAGTGAAAATCAGTGAACACAAATGCACAGTAGTCGTTAAAATAAACGTTAAAAAAATATGGTCCTCCTTTTAGATCATTATTTTTTATTTATTGTTATTAGAAAAAACTGAAGTATTATCAATGTTAATTAACAGGGATAAATATGGATCCAAATAAAAACTATCATTGCGCAAATTAAAAAGCTCGTCACTTTTAAAAAAGTTGATTTCTAGCAAGACAAAAAATGTTAACATTATGCTAAAAATTGTGAAATCGAAAAAGTACCGATACTTGAAGACACAAATTTAATAAATTAATGTTTCATAATTAAAAACTATAAACTTTGCTTTATAGTGATGGAGAAAGTCATTGAACTTTCGGATAATTGTTTACGGACGCTAAGCGCTGTGTTCTATATAGGTTTCGTGCTTAATGGATCTAACTGCTTTTTAAACATCCCGTGTTTCTTCTTCCTTAATTATTTATAGCCAGATTCCTTTGTCCGTTTGTACTGTGGGCTCTGTAATTGCAGATGTGACCATGGTATGGGACAGCTAACTCCTTTTGCTCTTACCTCCGTCATTTCTTTTCTTTTCAGGATGCATACGTTTGGCATTTTTCGACGTTGATTGTTATTGTTTCTCCATCTTTGGTATAGCATTCTTTGTCAGATTCCATTCCTTGTTACTCCTAATTGCTGCTATGTACACATGTTGATGGGTAATCGTCCGTTGCTGACAAGCCCAGGGAAAAACCCAAACAAGAAAAATAAATAAATAAAAAAAAAAAAAAAAAAATTCACTAAAAATTAGAAAATAATTACTTTCGATAAGGAAATGTGTATACCTTAAACGGCGATATTATATGATGATTCGTATACAATATCCATACCTTAATTAGAGTCGGCACGGGAATTATAGATTGCAATAATTTCTAATACTCCGATTATCGACTGTACTGTTATACTCGTTGAATTGTTTCTAGATATCGTAATTTATGAATGTTATATAAGAATCATCGTAATATTACCTTATTTTCGAATGATTTTTTTTCCGTTTTTTAGCGCACTTTTATTAAATTTTCATTATCAAAGAATAAGTTTTTACTTTTTAGCGCGTTTTTATTAAAATTTTGTAGCAAAAAATCTCAAAGTCAATATTTACAAAAAAAAAAAACAAAACATTTTTAACCAATTAGTATTACTTTTTTTTTTTTCATAGCGACTTTTTATCGCTGATGTTTTAACAAATTATTCATTTTCAAAGGAGCCGGGAAATTCGTTTTGCGTATCCATCCCTACGTATATATGCGATAGTACGTCTAATTCTTAATCTTATTGCTGGCGGTACTACACGTTTTCTATTGGTTAGCTCCACTTCATTATTTCTACCTTTCGATCTTTAAAACCAACAAGAAAATCCCGATTTTACCTTTCATTCATTTTTTGATCATGCACAACTTTTTTTTAACAATGTTCCTCATGTTTCCTTCAACTTTGCCAATCTGTATTATCCTGAAGTTCTTATTCTACCGTCACTTTCATATTCCTCCACAAGCCGTCATTAAACATAAATCACTTTCCCGTTTCCTACTCGTGTGACCATTTTCGCTGAGGTCGGTGGGGGCGGAGTTTTTTTTTTATCCTTCAAGATTTTAAGTTGCTGGAATCTTTGCGTCTTCCTTCTTTCTTTCTAATATTCATAGATGATTTCTGTTATTTCCATTCCCTCTCACAATCTTTCTTCCAATGATTTGATTATTTTCGACTCAAGGAGACCCCACAGGTCATCCGATCTCCGTTTCCTGATCATTCTTGCGACTTTTTTATTCTCCAAATATGTACATATTAATTTGTTGCGGATAGTCATTCTATCATCTCTGGTAATGATACAGCTGATTCTTCGGCACGGATTGCTGTCTCCTCTCGCTTCCTTTCTTAAGAAAAATCCCATTCCCCAACCTATTACCGCTGTGTAAAAGTTCTAATTTTAAATTTTGGTCAGACATTTATACTTCGTTTTCTAACAATCGTTCTTTCTATCTTCCTGTTTAACCTGAACTTCCTTCTAACTCATGATTCCTTTTATCACTTCATTCTTCTATTATTGTCTTCATTATTCGTCTAATTTTAAACCGTATTCTACTATATCCTTTTCGCTTTTTAATTGTCCTCTCGGTTCAAATTATTTAGTTGTTTGCGATGCGGAACATGTCTTCTTTAATTGTCCATCTCTTTCTGTGAAGTGTTCTCTGTATTCCAATTTGCTGAGACATGGGCTTTCTTACATGCTGTCCTTTTTTTTCCTTCGTTCGTTATTTATACTATTTGTTCATTCTTAATAACAGTGCTAAAGTGGATACCAGGACATAGCGGAATAAAAGGGAATGAATTCGTGGATAACTTGACAAAAAAAGTTACCGAAAATCGGAGATGTGAACAAATTAAATATCACTGGACAGATTACGTACATACCGTTAAAAATATAGTAACAAATAAACAAAAAATTAATTTTGAACAGAATAGCATGAACAGTGGAAAATATTATTTCAATATACAAAAAAAGCAACAGATTAAGAACCCATGGTACCTTCAAGTGAACGAGAACCTACCTAGCAACTACATAAAGCAAATCATCCGGCTTAGAACAAGGCATACCAGAACAGCAGATCGTTTAAAAAAATTGAACATTATCGAATCGGATAAATGTCAGTACTGTAATAAAGACTATGAAGAAAATATTAACCATCTCCTATGGCAATGTGTTCAGTTCCAAAAACAACGAGAAGAACTTACAAATAGATTAACTCAAGTATATCACACGTTACCGATAAACACAGTAACCATACTCACAAATCCACTAGGTCAGGCATGTAAACAACTTTATCAATACCTCAAAAAATGCAAGATTGAAATTTAAGACTTGAATATTATATTACATGTTTAACATATAAACTGGCTAAAAGGTTAAAAGATAAACCAAGCCAAAAAAAAAAACGACCTTTGATCGGATTTTTAATTGACCTTTTTCTTTTCTAACTTTTTCCGGGAAAATTTTCCCGGTTGAATAGTCCAAAAAGAAAATAATCAATTCGATACAGAAATTAACAGTGCGGACAGTTGGAGTGCTGGATTTTAGAAAGAATTTCGAATGTGGACATAACACACTCCGAGTAATGACTGAAATTCTAACTCTTTAGTATTGAATATTATACAGTTTCATGATTTCTAGTATCGCTTTTAAGAACTAAATATTTTCCGACGCGTCTGGAAATGTTCGCTTTTTCACTGTTGTTTTAACTATTACAAATTCGTTTCTCTCGACTGTGCGCGTCTAGCTTCAACGTTGTCATCGCTGATCTTATTTCAGTCGTTGCCTCCTCTTTTTGTTTTTAGATTTTTCGGCTTTGCGTGCTATCCGACAATTTCTTGCGTTATTTTGATATCACATTTTTCAACTGTATGCTCCACACAATTTCTTTATTCAGCGTTTCTAAGCATAAAATGATTTCTTTTAGGGGGTCGTGAAAAATATTTTCGTTTCAATGAATTAAAATAACCATCGCAACATCACGTCAGAATCCAATTGACCTTTTTTACGATTTTTTGCTTTAACGAAATAAAATGCAAAAGTGCAAAACAGAAAAAAAAAAAAAAAAAGCGGAAAAAGTGAATTCGTGTACAGGTAAATTTTTATTCCTTCACAGGTTAGATTAATTACTATTATATACCCTTCTACCGACAATGGCTACATTTTGAATTTAGAAAATATATGCCATTTCAAAAAATAATCGACAATAATAGAATTTAATCATTCTTTCAAATTCCGTTCGTCGGACTCAAACGCCCAGCAATAATAAAAAAAAAGTTACAATTCAGAAAGAAAAAGAAAAATTATCGCTATTTCATTTTACAGCCGCTTGCTGAGAATTTTTACTTTTTATTTATCTCGATATCATAATTAATTCAGCCGGCAAAATCGATAAAAGTGGATAAATGGAAAAAGAAAACAAAACGTTATTAACAAAACAAATCGAACGTGTACGCTTAGCCTCGATAATTTGCGTTTGCTTCTTCGCTGTTATACTGAGTTAAATTTACACGTATTTTCTTTGTTTTATTTCATTCAGTTGTTCAATTTACTTTGTTTGGTAATTCTTTCATTTCTGTCAACGTTCCGAGTGTTTTTGAACCATCTGCCCATTTGATTCCATAACCATAATCTTAATTATCAATATATTTCCGTAAAAACAAATAATAATTCGAGATTTTCTGTTATTAGCGGGTAACATGTGATCCTGCAAAGTACAAATCGATTAGGTTTTACTCTATGGACAAATACGTACACTTATAAATATTATTACAAATCTAAACAATGAAAAATGCTCATTTGAAGGTTATTAAAACAGTTTTCTTCTACTATCCAAGTTCACTACTACTACTTTACAATAAATTGTTCAAATATTTCCTCGAAGTTGGAAATATGCAATCATAATCATGTTAAATAAACCGAATAAAGATTTAAGAAAAATGAATGCTTATAGAACCCATTTGTCTTTATTTCTCAATATAGTCTCCTTTCAGCTCTCATTTCGTCATTCACAGACGTTGCTGCAATAAGTTCGTATAATACTCGCCGTTGATTGTTTTTCCTGTTTGAAGATAATCAGTGAAAATTATCCCGCGTACATCTCAACAATTTAACGCTGCACCTTATACTATTTTTTTTTTCATTTCCCCGAAGCTTTGTTGGATTTTTTTCTAATCTTGTAACTTAAAGTAATTTACTACCTTAATATATAAACCGAGCGTAGATATAGATACTGTCGCACGTTGGAAAGGGCATCAATACGCGTATAACATGTAATGTTGCGCAAACTTATAAATTTATTTAATAAACTTTTTGCTCATTCGTTCATTTCGAATTTATTACTGGTACACACAGCTTAAACGAGAAAACAAACTGGTGTTCTTCCAGCGGTTTGCACGCGTCATTGATTTTTTATAATGACCCACTTTTTTTGGTTTTTCTCATTGCCATTGTTCTTGACTGATTTAAATTGACGTACAAAATATTTATTTGGTATTTGCCATCCGAGAGTTTTTTGTTTTTCTTTACGGGTATTAACTAGCGAAATAGGTCGAAGCAAAATTGATCAATTTAAAAATAATGGCCAGTCTTTTTTCTGTTCAATTTATAAAAATACAAAGTACAATTTTTTTTTTTTTTGCTTTAAGAAATCTAAAAATTCTCTGTATACGTTAATGTACTAAATTTTTCATTATTTACGCTTCGTTGCTATTTTTTTGCTTCTTCCTTTTTTTCACTCATTTTTTTGTTATTCGCGTTCGTCTCCAATTTTATTTTTTCCAGCTTCAACTATAATTTGATATTAGAGAGAGATTCCGCTATTGGAAGTGCATATATTGAAACATTTTTCAAAATCATTACTCCCTATCTCTTATAATTATCACATAGTGTGTTCAATGGCGGTTTTCGCGTCGTATTCAGCATATACATCATTCTCGATAACGCGTCTATTCCCTATTGACTAATAATTCTATATTCATCATTCCATTCAACATATATATATATATATATATATATATATATGTATGTATATTTTGTTTTTAATAAAGGGTATAAGTTTTCCCTACACAATCTATCGTTATATTCGTATTCTCGCTTACGTAAGTGCACAAGTCGTTCAGTCGCCCACACTCAGATGTTCAGAATTGGTTTCACATTAAAAAAAAAAAAAAAAAAATCCAACACTTATTTCCGTGATCATTTATGAGATGCGGTTAATAAAATGGCAATTGCGAAGTTAAAAGTATAACTGACCTTTCTAGTTTTCTAAATAACCGGCCACTGTATTAACCGATACGATAAACCATTTCGCGTGCTAATATATTACTTAGCTCATTTTCAGATTGTTATCAAATCGTTTTTCTGTTTTGCGTATTTTAATTTCGAAATTTTCCGTGGCAAAATATAAAAAAACTGTCCGCAGCTGAAGCATTGTGGATGACTTCGAATCGGCTGGCACAACGAAAAATGGCCAACGATGCCGGGCACGATAGTAAATGCTGCAATCTGATTTTAATTATCCGGTCCGACAGTTCGAGTTTCGTTTTAAATGGGAACCAGTTTGGTATTAAAGTAGAACATTTCCTAAACTCCCGAGGAAATCGCAAACAGTTCGAAAAAGAGCAGCGGAAAATACGACTGCGCACCAATCTAAATTTTTGCGCGCGGTGAAAATGAAAAACAATTAGAAAAAAAAAATGCTGTAAGTCGCTGTTCCAAGATACGTAAAGTAAAGTAAGTCCCACACTCTTGACGATTTGAAGTCGAATATCGGTTATGAAAGAAGTTATTTGAGTGAAAATAAAAACGGAGCTTCCTAAGATTTAGCGAACTGGCCACATTCTTCACATCCCCACTAAAAATATGCTCAAATATACTGTATCAGAGGATCAATTAACACCCGTTATGCGTTTTACATCAAGAGGGGGGTTTACTCACTTTACTTATCCGAACCGTATTCCTCAGAATTCCGAAGGGGCATTGATGTTTGAAGATATTTGCCGATTTCGGGAAAAATGGCGCTTTTGATGTTCGCTGCGTAACTTATACTTCCGTGCGTAATTTTCGATTATTTAGTCCGATTTGTTCATTCAAAAGTGCACTGGTCATCTCCCGTATGATTACCGACGAGTACCGATGGTGTTACTTACCAGGTTGTTATTGAAAGTAAAGTAAAAGTAAAAGTAAGTCCCATTGATAGAGCATCATGGATTGTGAAGTTAAGGTTCGCAATGTACTAAGCCTAACTGATCTAAGGAGAATATACTGAGGCCAGTTCCTTTCTCTTGGCTGCCTTTACTTTTCCAGATTTCTCCGGTATAACCAATATTCAATTTCAGAGTAGGTATCGTACTTGGGAGCGACTTGGATTCGGAACGAGACAAGTTTCGATAACCTGTGACACTTCTGGCTTGGTAGTCAAATGTTTAAAAATAGTCTCTCTTTAGAAACATTTTTTGACATAATGCAAGTGTCATTTACTCTTGAAATATTATCAATATTATTTACCATGAGGAAACGTGGATCTGATAAAAAAAAATACATTTTATATACAACCAGACAAAAATTAGCGAAGAAACTTTTAAAATATCCAAGCCCGTTCTATATAAGCAGCTAGAAAGTTAATTGTTTCTTTTTACTCGACATTTATTCTTTTTTTTTTTTGAAGTATAGGAATATATTGCGTGCAGCAAGATTATAAAAATTAAGAGCCAAATTTTAAAATTGGAGACAAGCGCCAAAAATATCATCTTAAATACTGCGGACAAATATAGATTCCAATGAAGAACACTAATTTTAAATCTCCATAGCAGTCCTTTTGAAAAAAAAATTCGGATCTTTCTTTTCCGGAGCTACCCCACTTAATCATATTTGAAAAATGCCCAGAGCATTTCAATTTCGCTCCTCCCTCTATAACATTCTTGTTTATAATGTATTACATTTTTCTAGCATCGTGCCTCCGGAAATTATTTAATGGTGTGCTCAAAAGCATCTTGTTTAGTCCGTTGAGCATAATAAGCTATTTCAAATGTGTTTAGCTTTTGTCCAGAAGTCCAATTATATCAGTCTTTTTCATTCCCGTATGTACACAAATTTTCCATTAACAAAGAATACACCCTAGCTACCTTTATCGATGTTATTAGCGCTTTTGATAAGTTTACCTTACTAATATTCGGGATAAAATGATAGTAAGCCACATTCCAAATTTATTTCTCTCACGGGCGATCTTAGATCATTCTATTTATTTCTACGAAATCCATCACTCGTAGTAAGGTTCTCCCGTTTAAGTCTTACTTTTTTCACAAATTATATCGTCTCCGCTGCTCCTTTTTCTATGAACTCTTTATTTGTTTTTTTTTTTTCCGATGGTACACTACTCTACTCCTCGTCTGATAATGTTACAGATGCTAAAGTCAATTCGTCATTGCCTATGTTGGAACAACCTCTTTCCTCATTATACTCATTTCTCCCACAAAATCTTGCATTGTTTTTTCCTTTCAACCTTATAGTCCCGCATTAGTCTGTGTACCTTTAAACTCTATGTAATTCTTCCTCGTAAAACTACTTCTGCCATTTCGGTACACTCCTCCAGGAAATATTAATTTCCTTTCTTGTTCAGCTTTTAAAAGACTAAACTTGTTGAAAACCTTTTCACCCCTAAAACTAGGAGCATTTTGCTCATCTTTCTCATCGTCCCAGAATATTCTACCCCACTACTGCTGCCAAGTCGCTTCTCAAAACGTTAGTTTCACAGGAATTTCATGGTACTATTAATTCCTTATTTCCTATTTTTACGGATGGTTCGAAAGGGCCACTGTGTGGAGTTGGAGCTTCCTTTATCCTTCCGGACTGCAACACGTCGAAATCGTTCCATCTTCCTTCCTCCTGCGCTACTATTTTTACTGTGGAACTAATGGCTATTTTGCGCTCCTTTGATTATATTTTCTCGCAACGCTACTTTCCCCGATTATTCATAATCTGTTCATAAATCATTCCGTTCATATCGATCTGCCCTAGGTCCGTAGCCGATAGGAAATAGAAGGTAACCAAAAATGGCAGTTTCCTTGGATCAGGCTGTTGCTCATCTTCCTACCTCTATTTTTCTAAAATTCCTGCAACTAACCTACTTTCTCTGTGTAAATATTTCCATTCCAAATACAGGTCAGATATTCTATGTACCTTCCTTTTCCAACAGTCGTTCCTCCTACTTATCCATCTAGTCGAGTCGTCCACCTCTGATTTTACGATTTCCCTTCACTTCGTCGTTCCGCAATCGTGTTTGTTGTTCGTTTGCGCCTTAACCGTACCCGTCTTCAGCCTTCTTCACGTTTTCGTTTTATTTTAACACTCTCTCCAAATTGTTGTTTTCATCGGGTCCATTTCAACAGTTCCCACCCACTTTAATATTTTTTTCCCATATATAGTGCAATCGTTTGTGCATCGTTTGTGCAGAAATGTGCACAAAGTTCCATCGTTTGTGCACATTCCTATCCCGAGATATTAAAGAAAAATAGTTGGGGGGGCTGTTGAAACGTTGGCCCCCCCACTTTGAAATTTTTTATCAAAATATAGCGCAATCGTTTGTGCATCGTTTGTGCAGAAATGTGCACAAACTTTCATCGTTTGTGCATACCCCCATCCCGCGATATTAAAGATAAATGGCGGGGGACTGTTAAAACGTTGGCCCTCCACATTAATATTTTTTTGCAAAATATAGTCCATCCGTTTGTGTTTCGTTTGTGCAGAAATGTGCACAAACTTTCATCGTTTATACACATCCCTATCCCCCACAATATGGAAGAAAAATAGTTGGGGAGTTGTTAAAATTTTATCTAACAAAATTAATAAAAAGTGGCTGATGAAGTTGCTTGAGTATTAGTTCATTGCAAAATAATCGTTTAATACAAAAATCAAACCAAATATCATTTATAAAGCTGTTGATTACTTTACATTTTTATTTAGTAGGAAATTAATAGTCTACTTTTCAATGTCTAAAATTAATGTTTAAAATTTATAAGTTGTAGTTTATTAATTTATAGTTTTGTAATACACCATGAATATGGGGCTGTGTTCTCGAAACATGTCGATGATTAATTTTTTATTTATATTTTCCGATAAAGTTTAATTGTATATTTGTTCAAAATAATATTTTCTTTCAATTTATCATAATTTTAGCATCCTTCATTCAATTACATTAACCATTAAAAAAAATAAATACTGAGAATCACAAGTTCTTCCATTAAAAAAATTTTTCTAAATTTGTTTATTTTTCAAAAAATAAGAGATATATTAAAATATACAATAAACCTTTTCATAAAATCAGACAAAGAAAAAATATGATACAGGAGACAGAAAAATAAGTATTAGTGCGTGTAAAACCTTTACATTTGATCACTGCAACAGTTATTTATTTTTATACAGATATAAGAAGTATAAAATGTTTCAATTAAAGAAATATTACAAAAAGTTAAATTAAAAGAATAAAAATAGTACACAACCAAATGTAATTGTGACACTGATTATTTAAAAAGCTTAATAAAATACATAATTTAACAATATTATATCAAGAAATAGTTATTAAAAGTAATATTGCATATAAAATGAAAACATATAAAGAGAACGTATAAAATAAATCAAAATAATCAACACGGGTGAAATTGCTCATCATTGTAATAAAAGAGAAAACAAAAAAAGTAGAAAATCCGAAAACAAATATTTGTATGGACGATATAAAAATTTACTAATCGTATAAAATTATTTTTGAAAGTGTTGTGTGCACTATTTTGAATATACTACAATTTGAATATTAACGCCCTCTGTATTATTTACATTTACCACTGTTTCTTTCGTGTCATGATAGATCTGCCATGCATTTAGTAGCTCCCGATAACTGTGGGCATGGTAATGGCCTATAGTAGTATATGAAATCGTTGACCTTTGTTTATTAGTTGTTGTACAACCTCTCTTCTTACATAATAAATATCTAAATTTACAGCTAGAGTTAATGCCGTTTTACATAATTCTATTTGAAAATCAGCCAAATTGGATAAGTTAATTATATTAAATATTAAATGTACATTATACTCTGTATCGCTGTGATATTTTCTGCATCTGAATGAGAACATATATTACATAACTTGAAAGAATTCATTTCTTCATTTAAATATTCTAATAGTTCTTTAGTTTCACCGATACTTGTGTTAATACAAACATCTATAACAATTTTACATTTTTCGCAGTTAATTTGAAAAGTAACTGATGGATCATGAAATATTTTTTTACAGAATGTATCAACAGGCTGTTCCACTGAAAACGATGAAATATTATGTGGCATTAATTCTTCATTTCGATATTTAAGTAAAATTTTTGCCCGTTTTCTATAAGTTTGAGTTGTGACACCACCGCGTAAAAGTGTGTACACAAGGTCATATAAAGCGTAATTTTCTTTTTTTCTAACCACGGATCTTTCGTATTGTGCGCTATCGCAATAATATACAGCTACAATTTCTTCTTCTTCTTATAGTGCCATACTCAGCTTCTGAGCGTCGGCGACTACCTATTCGTACATCTCAGCCGTACAGATATAGGTAGTGTACTAGGCAATTTTAATATGCAACGCGAGTGACGCGCGCAAGACTACATTCGGAACTGATCGTAGCCGCTTGTTATCGCGCTACGAGTGCAGTCCCGTGTGTGTCTGCTATGTACTGACCTAGCGCGCATATGATGTTGTACGTGGTGGTTTGCCATTGCCTTCTACGTGATTATTAGCGATTATTTATTTAATTCTTGTAATAAGTTCTGTCGTCGCCCGGGATCGAACTTGTGACCTCCGCAATGGAAGCCAAGCGCTCTAGCAACTAGGCTATCGCGACGACTTAACTACAATTTGAATAACTGAATCAAATGTGCATGTGTTTGATAACACAAAATTCCCTTCTAGTAACCTTCTCTTTTTTTAGTTAAATATTTGGATTTTATTTTTTTAGGACTTTTTGATTGAATGATTCACCAATTTTCTTCTGTTTTTTTCTCGTCGCTTATTAAAGGCATTTGAAAACAATTAACTTCCTGATTTACATTTTTTGAAGAATGTTCAACATTTGATTTTGAATATGTGCATAAAAGTTCCTTCTTTCTTGGAATAAGTGGCAGTGTTATTTTTTAAGTTTCTGATCGCAAGATATTACTTTTACAATACCCGCACTTAATTTAACATTGAATAATTTCATAGAACCATTTATTGATAAAATATGTAACTTTAAAAAATTATCTAATCTCAATGGTCTATCGGCTTGCATTAGAACTATTACAAGATGTTTTTTCATTAATAACTTTATCCATTTTTTTTTTAAATCTGTAAATTTTCTTTTCTTCGTGGGTTTAAAATTTTTAAAATGTCCTTGATATGTATAACTGAATATAGCTACAGAATTCAATACTGGTTTTGTTGGAAGAATACCTTTTAATTTGCTTTTACATAAAGTGCAAACAGCAATTAAAACACAATAATTTAACCGATCCTCATATATTTTTGCTCTTTTATACTCTAGGAAACAAGGAAGTCTTGTTTCTTGCCACAAATATTTATGGAATAAATTAGTCCGTAAATGAGACTTTAAAATATTGTAACGTTTTACCTTAATGATACCTGTTCTCTTCTCATTGTAAATAATATCACGATATTGTACGCTATTCCACTATTCAGTAGTTATTTGGAATCACTGTATTTATTGTTCAAACTCATTGTTAAATTTATTTTTGTCGTAGTTATTTGGAATATCAATTTTAATGTATCCATATATTTTTCCTCATTTTCAAAATCATCAGTTGCAGAAGATTCATTACATTTTTCATGTTTCTTGTCGTCTACAGTTACCTCTATCTGTTGTATATCTTCAAAAATACTGATACCTAAATTTGTTAACATACCATTTCTATTACATTTACCATAGTATACAGTGATTTTGATGAAATTTCGTAATTTAATTCTTTATATATGGCGTTCCAAACAAGGTTTGATAGTCCAATGCAGATTTTTTCTTGGTCATAGACTATGTTCCATTTACAAAGATAAAATATTCAGTGAGAAAATATATATATTTCAAATATTACTGATTATGTTTGTACTCGAATTTATTATTTTCCGCGTCATAATGTTTAAATTTCATACTTTGTAAAATTCAATTTAATATTTATAATATGTCTTATTAAAATTTTACAAAATCAAAATATTATATGTATTTAAAAAATGTGAATCATCAATAGCTTTTTAAGTGCTTCAAGCCATCTCTTCTCCTCCTTCTCATTCCTCCAATTCTATCATTCTTTTAATTCGTTTTCTTATATCCAATTTACTTTCATCCCGTTCCATTACTATTGACCTTTTGTGGGTTCCTAGTCACTCTGGCATCGAGGGCAACGAGTTAGCGGACTTTTTAGCCCGTTCGGCCGCCCGCGATGGTCCTTTATTCTGCAAAATTCCTACCTCGGACATCCTCCTTCTTTCCTCAGCTAATCATTCCCGACTATGGTCGGACATCTATCCTTCCCTATTTTCTAATCCCGCCTCTCATTATCTTCAAATTCAACCGGTTCCCTCTTCCCAGCCGTGGTTTCAATCCTATTCTTATCAACGCTCCGCGATCATTTCCTTAATCAGACTGCGTATTAATCACTCACTTCTACCCTCTTCACGTTTTCGTTTTTCCCTGTCCCCTTCTCCCGATTGTCCCCTTCATAATTCCATCTCTCCTCTCATATGTGATGCAAACCACATCTTCTTTGAATGCCCTGCCCTTGATTCCGAGCGCTCTGTTTTGTACTCGAAAATCTTGGCACTGGGTCTTCCTGCTCCGTATAATTATTCTTTTGTCCTTTCCTTTCCATCTCCAGATATAATCCCTGTACTCCAATCTTTCCTAAGCTCTATTTCTAATCGTCTTTTTATTTAACCCCTTCCTTAATTTCTGTTGTTGTTGGGTCAATGCCGCTGGCGCGCCCAAAAAAATTAAAAAAAAAAATAAAAAAACAAAAAAAAAAAAATAGCTTTTTAAGTGATGTTTGTTTCGATTTTTGTATTAAACGATTATTTTGCAATGAACTAATACTCAAGCAACTTCATCAGCCACTTTTTATTAATTTTGTTAGATAAAATTTTAACAACTCCCCAACTATTTTTCTTCCATATTGTGGGGGATAGGGATGTGCACAAACGATGAAAGTTTGTGCACATTTCTGCACAAACGATTGTGCTATGTTTTGATAAAAAATTTCAAAGTGGGGGGGGGCTAACGTTTCAACAGCCCCCCCAACTGTTTATCTTTAATATCTAGGGATAGGAATGTGCACAAACGATGGAACTTTGTGCACATTTCTGCACAAACGATTGCACTATATATGAAAAAAAAATATTAAAGTGGGGTGGGGGCTGTTGAAATAGACCCGTTTTCATTTTGACTGCGAAGCTATTTATGATCCTAATCATATGTTGTTTTTTTTTCTGAACGTCCATTATTCTCATTTATTATTTTAATTTTTATTGTGTTTCTTATAACCCGTCACTTCCTTCTTCGTCCATTATTGTAGGCCTATTTTCTTTCATTCTGTCAATTTCTGACTGTATCACGGTATCTATTTCTTTGATTATAGTGCCGACTTTAGGTATTTATGATGTTTAAGAATAATAATAATATCATCCCCGCAAGTATTTTAATATATGTACTATATTTTATCACATAATCATTTATTACTTTTTAACGTATTTTTACTGAGTTTTTACAGTAAATCTTGAAATCTCTTTTTATTTTGAACAATTATTATTATAACCGGAAAATCAAAAAGCTGTTAGCATTTTTTCTTTTCAATGTTTTCATTTTATACTTTCACCAAAAATGTCATCTTTTTTTAATTCCGGAATTTATGTTTACCGTGGTGAATGTTTTATTTATTTTTCTTTACTTATTCATCATCATTGTATAGTGTCATCCTTAATTCCTGAGCGTCGGCGACTACCTAATCGTACATTTCAGCCGTACAAAGGCATAGTGTACCAGGAAATTGTTTATATGCAGTACGAATGTGTACACGCGCAATACTTCATTCGGAACTGATATTGTAAATGTTTGATTTATCGATATACACAAATAATGCAGTCCTCCCTGTGTGTCTGCTGTGTACTAACTAGCGCACATATGATGTGGTATACGCGGTGGTTTTTTCCCTTGCCTTCCACGCGATTATTAACGAGTATTTTTATATTCAATTTTTCGTAATAATTTCTTTCATCGCCCGGGATCGAACTCAAGACTTCCGTAACTGAAAAATTATTTTCTCCTTAAAGAATGCCAATTTCGGGGTTGCTTCTGCCTCGTGTAATTTATAAATTCCCTCTTTTCATATTTACACACTATAAACCTGTCTTTTATACAGAAAAATTTAAACAATCCATATTATAAATCATTTTTAGTTCAACAGAATCTCAAAGAAATCTTTTCGGAAAATTTATCGACGCTAATGGTTTTCCTTTTTTTTTTCAAAGACTATCTGAAATTAGTTTGTACGCGTGTAACAGAGCAAATAAGCAGATGATTGTAATGTTTATTCTTTTTCTCTTCTGATTAAATCCCCCGGTAAAAATCGTATAATTATTTTCTAACTTTGTTTTTGCATATATTAGAGTTTAGTGAAAGTTGATTTTTTAAGATTTCATTATAGTTGATTGATTTTATAGATCACGTTGTAGCTATGATAGATATTTTGAATCATATTTGCGAATTAATAGCGTATACAAAAAAAACAAAAATGTAGTCTATATATATAAAAATGAAAGTATGTATGTATGTATGTATCTATGTCCTCTACGGACTCCGAAACTATCCATCCGATTTTTATGAAATTTGGACAGTTTAATTATAGGGTTGGGAGGAACAGAATAGGCAACTTCAAAGTCAAAAAAAAAAATAAATAAATTATGAAATTAATAAAAATCGATCGAAAATGCGGCCAACTAGCGCCTAAACACCAATTACCATCATTCCCGACAGATAGCGCCACAGTAAAAAAAATTATTCCAGTATACGTTATTTAGATCGCGGTCGGGAATTCTGTCGTTCGTCGGGTTTCGGCGAGTTCCTTTGATAGTATTGTATATATAAAAATCAATTGCGCAGATATAACATATCATAACTTGAGAATGGCTCGACCGAATTGGCGGTCTTTTTGTTTTTTGTTCTGTTCGTAATTGTCAGGACAAGGTTTGTATGAAAGAAAATTTTAGAAAAATTCATCGAAGAAGTCGGAACATTAAAAGCATTTGGCAAAAATGGCGTCACGATGTGACGCTCAGTTTGTCAGTTCTGCTGTCACATGATTTCATAACAACAACAAATTCCGCATTGAATATTGATATTTTTTTGCGAAAAAGAATTAAATTGAAAACGATAGTTCAGTGTATTATATCGGTGGTGTTCATATCATTAGTGCATTTAAAACTGTAAAAGTCATCAATTAAAATTTAAATAAAATGATTACTATGGTAAATGATAAACTCTAAATAACATTTTATTAATTTTTAGTGTAAGTGAAATAAATAATTTATGGTCCGTTACTTTTCTTTTTGGTTACTGAACACATCAAAACTCCATGACATGATCTACACAAACAAGTCGCACTTCTAGCCTAATTACTGTACTCATTGCAGAGAGTTTAAAAAAAGGTACGTTTTCTGTTATTTTTTACAGAGAAATAAAAAATCCTGCAACGGAATTTTTACTATTTGTTACGGGGAATGTTATTCACACCCAAATTCAAAATCCTTACGCAATTACACTAATGCGGCGGTGCGCTACAATTAATGAAAACGGATCCGGTACTAATGGATATAATCAGAAAATGAAAAACAAATTTTTTTTTGCACATTTTATGAGAAGACCAACATTTTTCACCTTCTCTAAACAATAATGATAAAAGCGGTAAAATGAAAAAAGGGGCGAAGAAGAAGGATTTTTTGACTCCAAAATATTAAGACATGAACTGGAGTTACAAAAGTAGGAGAATTATTGCAGGTCGTAAAAAGTCGAGACAAATTTCATCAAATGGTGGAGTCCATGAAAAGTTTGTTAAGCTACATCCGAATCGGGTTGCATGAAGAAGACGCAATGTATCTTTCCTTATACCGTCATCGTAAACAAATCGTTTTCTCTTGACCAGGATATTTCATTTTTCGATTTTTAATGCCTTCGAATAGTTTTCATTGTTCCCCTATTCTTGCTATCACTGGCGCATATATTACATGTTCGGTCTATAATATTTAAAGTAGTCTCCGGATAACCGGAGCTACTCTTCTTTCGTAATCTGCACTCATAGTCCACATTTGTTTTTTGCAGCCGGTCCATTACTCGCGTATTATCCGTTCGTATTCGTGGTTTAATGTGTTCTGTATTTTCGCAACATTTGGATATGTTTTCATAAAATATTCAAAGGAGAAAAAAAAGGCGAATCGCGTGTCTGCATTTCTCTTAAACACGGTACACCCTAAATCGGGAAAGAGAAAATAAAATAATAAACGACACGACTTCACAAGTACCGCGAGAACTATCAAGAAAAATGAAACATTCACACGTCTCGGCAATCAAGTCAGGAAAGAAATTTGAAGAACACAAAAAGATTATCCCAACAATGAGACATTTATAACAACTGAAAGGTTCTTGATCCGAAAAATTAGTGACCGGTAGGAAATCGAAAGATCGACTGCGAACATTACAATAGTGCACCAATCATTTTTTGTATGTTTTTCGTGTTCCGAGTGATTCAGGCCACTATCCATTTTCATTTCGGTAAATGTGCGCCCGTTCATTACTCGCATATTATCTGTGTGTATTCGGTTATAAATTGTGTTCGGTATTTTCGCAACTTTCGGTAATATTGTATGAAAATATTCATATTTGAGCGGCGAGTGGCAATTTTATATTTCAGTCGTTATTACGATTTATTATTTATTTTAGCAGGAATAAATATTTAAAAATTCTGTAAACAAGCTATATGTATATAAAAAGACGCTTATCACATCGACTGCGAAATGCCCGTTGCATTTCAGATCTAAATTAACAGTGGAACGTACAATCGAATATAGAAAATAACAAAGTATCGTTTCAGGTTTATCCGTAGAAACTCAAAAAACTATTTCATAAAGCTTCGAGAAAAAAAATCATACAGCCCGTTCCGTAGTAGCTAGAGAGTTAATTTTTTTTTTCAATTTGACGTACTTTTTTCGGGAAATCATAAGAAAATTATAAAACCCTCAAAATTTTAAAACTAAATAGTCCAAATTTAAAAAAATGTAAAAACTGAATTAAAAAAAAAAAAATGTTTAAAAAATTCCACAGACAGAACTGTATGAATTATGGTATTGATTTAATTTTTAACCGGCGCACTAAGGCCTCTAGAATACGAAGAAAATATAAAATTCGAAAAATTATGATATTTAGGGACCGAAATTTTTAAAAAAAAAATCTTTAAAGCGGAAAGACTGAAAACTAAAAAATAGTCCACGGCTCTTTCCATGGTGGCTGGGAGGTCATTGTTTTTTTTAATTGGTCTATTTTAATCGCTAGAATATAGGAAAAATATGAGGCCCCAACAGTTTTATGATTGAAGGGTCGAAATTTTGAAAAATAATTTAAGCGTACAACTTCTGAAATGATTAAAATGATGGTCAACAGTAACTTAATATATTATTGCTTAGATTTTAATAAAGAAACGAATTTCCTTCATTGCATTTAAAAAGCAAATATTGCTAATATCTTACTTTAAAAAAAAATTAATATAACATTGTGATATGTATATTTCTCTTGCAGCGGTTTCAGGTTTTCAGATATTTTAATCTAAATTTCGCTTTTTTGATTGATCTGTTCGTGTAATTTTTTTTGTTTTTTAAATAAATATATGTGAAATCGTTATGAAAATTTACTAAGTGAAATAATTTAAAGTGCGAAGGAACGGGCCGCGAAACGCAAGTGGAAATAAAGGAAAACTAAACAATTTCTCTTAGGATAGAATGAAATTAGATTTTGTAACGAAATAATACAAAATTGTATTTGTATTTTATCATAACAAGTTTTTTTAAATTTCCTTTCTTCTGAATCACAGAGTTTTATCAACAATAAACATTTACCATTAATTAAGCGATATCTCCATTATTTTTATGTTTTCACATCATCTCTAAACGATGATCAGTTTATCATATTTAATTTAGGGATGTAGCGTACTTCCACAATTAACAAAAAAAAAAAAAAACAAAAAAATTACTGGCCGCCATCTGTTACTATCATATAACTGTTATTATATGGCACTCATTCAAATTCCAGCTGTGTAGGCCCTCATTTTATAACTTCATTAAATTTGTGGAAAGAATTTTAAGTTTTATGAGAAGTGAACGGCGCAAGATAACGAGAAATTGCACTTATTTTTTGGATTTTGCTTTGGACAATAGTAAAAAAATTAAAATATGGAAAAAACGTTTCCTCAATCCTCTAATAGCAGACAAGCCAACGTTCAGGCAGGACAACGTCTGCCGGGTCCGCTTGTTCTAAATAAAAAAAACTGATTGAATTTATACGCTATCGAAAGAACCCAAACCACATTCGTCGACCTTCAAGAAAAAGCAGTGAAATCGAAATTGCTGATTCATCGAAATATCTGCTTCTTTTGAAAACGACTATTATTCAATCTCTCGTGCATATTCCGTAACACACTTAATGGCTAAAAAATCGGTTTCAGGGTAACTAAAACTGCATCGAACTTTAATTTATTTTTCTTCTTCTTTAAACAGCAGTCATCATTTACAAAGCGTTACGCGTCCCTCCCGAGATAAATTTATACAGACTGCTGCTTCAACTGTCAAATCCCATAAAATTGATGGCTCGGGGTGAAATTGCTAAAGAGAGTTTGATGCGCACCGGGTCTGAAATAAGGCTCCCTCTCTAGCTGACCGTCGAATGACGTTAGAAAACCTCAACATAAACCGAAACTTAATATCAGTGAATCGTACAACGTTAGGCATTTTATTCATCTGTTCACAATCGATTTCTTTAATACAGCATTAAAATGCGTAGTTGTTACAGTAATAGAAAATTAAAGTAAAATAGAAAATTACAGATTTATAACATATCTTCGTGAATAAGAATCGTTCTCTCGAACTATATCGTCGGTCAAAAGCAACGTGAATCTAACCAAGTCAGTTAACGACACGAAATGTTCATTGACCTGTGCGAGACGTCTGAATTCTCTGCTGGTCGATTAATATTTTTCATCACATACGTAATCCCGATGATTTTTAATTTGATAATAGAGGAACCAATTATGAAAATGAAAGAACACACTAAAGGTCTAGAAATAAATGGAAAAGAAATACATCTCATAAGATTCGCAGACGACATATAATCTTTACAGCAGAAAATGAACAACAATTACAACACCAAATGACAACAGTACAAAAACTCTCGGAGCAAATAAATTTAAAACTAAATATGAGCAAAAGAAAAATACCAGTAGCTGCAAACAACGAAAAGAAAATACAGATAAAATTGGATGGTGACATTTTAGAACAACTAGAACAATTTAAATATACAAGTAAAGGATAATAACGCATAGAGGAAGAAAGGCGTATTGAGGGAAAAAAACAAGAATATAGCCAAAAATGCTTTTATGAAAAAAAAGAGGATTATTCAACAAAAAAGGTAAATTAAACATAAGAAAAGACTAATGAAAACGTACAATTGGAGTATTTTATTATACGGCTCGGAAATACGGGCGATAACGAAGAATCTTACGGATCGATTGGAGCCCTTTGAAATGCGGAGATGGCGCCGTATGATGCTCGTGGTCGCAGAAAAAACGGAAATTCAGAGATACTAGAAATGGTTGATGAAGAGAGGAAGCTGATATAAAAATAATACAACAAAGAAGAGACCGATTTTTGGAGCATATACTACATCACAGCACCTTTGTGACTATAAGGAAACAAGGAAGATCCCGGTCAAATGAAAATTAAAACGCAAATGGCATATAAACAAATTAAAAATATAGCGCAAGATAGGAAACAATGGAAAAGGATAGTAGTTAAGCTACAGCGACAAGAACAAGTTCTTAATAATAAGCATGATGATGATGACGCCTAATGACTTATGGATAAACGTTTAGTGCGGTAAAATCATTGTTTTTTAAATTGTGCTTCTAGCAAAGGGCCTAGCTGGATAAGCGGATCGAAACTACCTATGGACGGATCCGGATGATAAGTATGCTCTCAGGGCTGCGGTTACATTGGATCAGAATTGCTACGAAAAATTGGTCTTACGAGATCGTACGAATTCTTACGACTTGGTCTGAAAAGAACAAACGTGTACAGAGTTACGCGCCTGGTTACATTGCTTGCATTTTATTCGTGTGAATTCTTACGAAATGTTGACCAATTTGAACAATTTTTAAACAATCTTGAAAGGATTTTCAAATTACATTATCATGAATTTTTTCGAATTTTTATAAGCATTTCAAATTTTAAAAGCTCGATAAAAATGAAATAAAAAATATGGTTTTCTCAAAAAAAAAAAAAAAAATGTCAATTGATGCTAAAAATATCCTTGAAACTTTTCAGAATTTTCGGAATGGTGAAACAGGATCAAAAAGGCGAAAAACCGTTTTTTCAGCCGAAAATGAGCTTTCTTCGCTTCGAAAAAGTTATCATTTGAAAATCTCCTAAAATCACACCGAGAACCTTCTCGGATATATTTTTTCGGTTATATTACTCAAGATCAATTGAGTGCTTATCTAGAAGACAATGGAACGGTGTGGAATAGGAAGAAGCCTTTGAATTATGATTACAGAGAAAAAAGGTCTTTAATCGAAAAAAAGTAATGTCATGTATTTCAATTTTGCCATGGCAGAATAGTCTCAATATATTTCCGTATTCTGCTTTGCCATCGTACCATACCGCAAATTCAACGAATCCTACTCTCAATCGCATAGTTTCAAAATGTATAATGGCTTCAGTGATATGCGTGATTTGACATGCCACCCCGGACGATGCGAAATAATTATAATCGGTTCATCAATGCATTCCTTTCAAACTTGATTTTATATGTAGAATCATATATATCGATACGAAGATTCGGTACCTGTAGCGCTATCTTTTGAACGGTGTCCGAGCTGGAAAATAATCTCTGATATGTCATTAATTCACGGTTTCTCGCACATCGTTTTTATTTCACGTCGTTCTGTTGTCTCGTCGAGGATGCTTATTCGGTAAAAGCAAAAATCCCTGTGCACGGCAGTTTGCTCGGTTGCATCGGCTAGAGATTACCTTAGTGTCTGCATGGTGGTGTTTCGAAAGCTAAGCCAGTGACATGTGGCTGCGGCGTACGCGTAGTTGTGCTATATGCCGTGCAGTGGGAAGATTGAACAAAATCCCGCTAAAATCAGGCAGGGGAGCTAATGTGGTGATCTATGCAGAAAACATTTTGCGCAGCCTTTTGTCATTTTGTTACAGAACACGTTGTTCTTTACTCTATATAATGTTTTTTTTTTAGTTTTTTTTTGGGAGGGGGCTCACCAGCAAGGGGCATTGATCCAACGACTAGTTAAAGAATACTAAATATGAATTCTATTGAAGATAGAAGTTATAAAGGAACCGAGGATAATATATATACGTCTTAATCGTTGTCCTCGTTTTTCGAGTTAATTTAGCGCGTTAACTTCCATCTAGTTAGATCGCCGTGTGACATGTTTTTTTTTTCGAGATTACAATGCCGTGTTCTAGTCGCATTTTTGTCTTTTTTTTTGTTAAAATATAATTGAATGATTTTTTTGCGACTATGCGAACGGTTTGAGAACAATATGTTGCCTACTCGCATACAGCAGCACTTATTTATTATTGTATTTAATGCTAGGTACCAATCTCAGATCCTGCGACCGGCAGAAGGTTTGAATGATATTTTTGTAAGAACGAATATTGCGCCTGTAATAAATGTAGACTGTGACAAGGATTAAGCAGTTCGTCAAAACTTTAACGGCATTGGTAATGAGTGAAAATCAAAATAAACATTCGATTCTAATTATTATTATTCCGGCAAATCTACGTTGAAAATCATTCTAAAAATGTAACATCATCCGTATGAAAGATCAAATAAAAGATTTCGTTTAAAAGTTTTCATGACTTTCTTATAATTTTCATCGCTAACGTTCGTAGTGTATTTTTTCAAATTTATTCTGGGATACTTATGCAAAATTGAAATACATGACATTACTTTTTTTTGATTAAAGACCTTTTTTCTCTGTAATCATAATTCAAAGATTTCTTCCTATTCCACATCGTTCCATTGTCCTAGATAAACACTCGATATCTTGAGTAATATAACCTAAAAAATATTTCCGAAGGTTCGGTATGATTTTAGGAGATTTTCAAATGATAACTTCAAATTTAAAAAACTAACGTTATATAATTTGAAAATACCTTCAAAATTGTTTAAGGTTTTTTCAAATTTGTCTATTTTTTTTTTTTTTTTTTTTTGGGCGCGTCAACACAGGACATTTACCCAACACAAAGGACTAACAAATAATGAAACTTAGGGATTTGAAAGTTATATCAGGAAGCGATTAGAAACAGAAGAAATGAAGGTAGCCAATACAAGGACAACAGAAGGAGAAGGAAGAGCAAGAATGTAATGGACACAGTAAGGGGTCGGCGGAAGGCCAAGACCGAGCAAATTAGAATAAAAGACTACGCGTTCTGGGGATAGGGGTTGAGATATCATGAAATAAACTAAACAACCCATAATATTCGATTTCGAGGTTAGGTTAGTATATTTTGGACTGAAAACTTAAATTAAAGACCGTCATCATTTTTAGTGCTTAATAAGAGGGCATACTTTTTTTTATTTTTTTTTTACTTTTTTACTTTTTTATTAAGCTTGTCAGCTACGGACGATTACCCATCAAGAAGGAAGAACGTAGGACAAAAGGAAACTGAGGACACTAAGAAAGTTATTCGGTGAAGGTGGAGACGGCCAGAACTACTATGGAGAGACAGCAAGGGAGTCAAAAAAGATCGGTACTAGAACTCGTGCAATTAGAAGTCCGAAGGGAAATAAATTTGTAGACGAAAAAATATACAGAATACGTTAAAGGAAAGGAAAGCTCTAATGTCTTTATTGAACTATATAATATAAAATCTTTATTAACAGAAACTTATTTTTAAATTAAAAATTAAACGTGCCGACATGTTTCGGAGTCACTTGCTCCATATTCATGGCGTTACATGAATATGGAGCAAGTGACTCCGAAACATGTCGGCACGTTTAATTTTTAATTTAAAAATAAGTTTCTGTTAATAAAGATTTTATATAGTTCAATAAAGTGTTAATACAGAAATGGAAGGAAATAATTTTAACCTAAATATTAAAAAGTATGTATACAAATATTATAACTCTAATGTCTTATTAGCCGTTATACCTGATTATAATATATTATATATATTTAAACTAAATGCGCGGTTGACCAGCATAAAAAGAAAAGTATTTTTATCCATGTCTGCGATTGTTAGGCAGCGCCCACAAAAAGATCCTCATCAACAATATGGCCGCAACTGCAATGCAGTGCCCACAGTGCCACTTATCATCCAGATCCGTTCATGGACCGTTTTGACCCACTTATCCGGCTAGGCCCTTTAATATCAAAAAAATTCTTGAATTTCAAATCATGCAACACGTGTCTTGCCCTTTATGCATTACTGAAAAAACCGGATTGGGTGAGTTCTTGTTTACGATTTTTGGTAATTTACTTAAAAAAGTGTTTGAAAAAGGTTTTTTTCTAAGACATTTTTTTTAAGACATTTTTAAAAATAGTTCTATCTAGCTAAATGCTGATCAATTCGGTGTCGTTATATGGCTTCAAAAAAAAATAATAATAATTTCCGTTTTTCCGGGGGTGCAGTTAAAAAATTTATCAGGTCAAGAGTTTAACTATATTATCGAATAAATATACTAAGCACCTAAAAAAAAACAATAAAAAAATGCTAAACAATGGTTAACAATCAACCAATGAACGACATCGCTTTCCACCTTATTATTTAAAAGTTATTCAAACGTTATTAATGAACCTGCTCTGGTTCGGCTTTTTCTTTCATTTGGAAATACTTTTGGGTTAGTAATTTCTGTTTCCGGTTTGCTCCATTCTACTTATATTAACCTACTTAATTGTATCATTTAGTTTTGGAAATTTAAAATGAGTTCACCTTTAGTATGAAATATTTGGAAAACAACGTGTTACAATCGTCTTCAATAGAATCGTATGCTCACTTTCATCACTTCGATCAAACTTGTGGCTGTTGATAACTCCCTATTTCGAGCGGACGTAAAATACTGTTCGAATATACCTCGTCACGATTAAGAGGTGTATTTGAAATTTTTTTATTCTTTATCAGTAGAGCTCGTTGGCAGTACAGTACCGATTTGTTAAATTGATCAGACGTACGTTTCTGTTTTCGTGGTAACAGTGTCGTCGATGTACAGAGCCGATATATAATATATACTCAGATTTCCCGAAGGTAGACGATAATCTCATTCTCGTCTAAATATTATTATTTCGTAACGCGCCTTGGCATAGTGCAAAAAAGAAAAATTATAAGTCTCCGTCTCCTTTTAAAGAGACCACGGAATCGGCGTTAGGTAATATTGATTTTCAAAACTAATGAAGCATACTCGATTAAATTTCTTTTCTCAGTTGCGCTAGTCATCATGAATGCTGAAGTAAGTGCCTCCGGTTAAATGAATTGGAACAATATAGCCGATGAAATTCGTTAAATTCCTGAGATAGAGAGACAGCGATAAATGCGTCATTCTTGCTCCGTATTAGAAAGCGACAGAAAGATGAAATATAGGTATCAGTAATATAGGCCTAAAAGTTCATAAGCTAAAGCTATCGGAAATTATTCTGCAATAATATTTTTTAAATTCTATTGAAAGGAACGATAACATCTTACGAAGAAACGGATGCATATAGTAGAGAAATTATCTGCCAATTATGGCGAGGGAATCGAACAATAGCGATGAAATAAACTGCATCTTCGATATGTAGTTATGCATCAGTTTGTGGATTTTAGCGCTGGCTGATTATGATAAATTGTTGCTGACAACTACAGAGGAATGATAAACTTTTCTTATTTTCCGTATTGCCGCCATTTTATCAGTCTACTAAGTTGTGCTTAAGTATGTATTACTAGGTGTGCGTCAATATTGTGCATCTCCCAGGGACAACTATGCTGACCGCGTTAATTTTCTTTATCCTTTTACGGTCTTCCTGTCATTATTTACTATTATTATTATTATTATTATTCTGATTCCTGCCTTCTCTCACTTTTCTTATACTGACTTTCTTTCCTTCCCCTTAACCTTCATGAATGTAAATACTATAACTGATTTCATCATAAAACACCTTACTGTCTAATTCAATCATATTATTATTATTATTATTATTACTATCGTTATTCTTATATTATTATTATACTTGTTATTAATTTTCTGCAGTTATCCTTCCTGATGTGCACCCGAGAGACATTTTGTAAGTTAATATACATCTTTGGTATGTATGTATGTATGTTACATGTAGATGCTGATACTGTAGGACTCACAGGCTGCGCGTGGAGGTCAGATGCTGTTAGAGTGTGGGAAGTACAGCTATGTTGAGTTACAGGTAGTTTACGTGCAGTATTCGCGTGAGGGTTGATTTGCCCAATCTCATGTGAGATGCAGCTGAGCCGTCTGGATGAAACATACATTTGAGGTATATATCGATAATTGTGAGAGTAATTATACAAGCAGGTGAGATGTCACATGTCAACACTAAAATATGGACGCATGTACACATAAACTTATAACAAATTTTGTTTTCATTTTATTTTCATTTTACTGTTACTGTGATCGTAAGTGTAGTTTTTCATTTCTACACTCTATGTTTGCAATCACTAAGTAGGTGTATATATGAATGAGTGTATTAGTGAATACGTGTAACTTTACCTTTTATAGGTGCATATGTATGGATAAATACTTATCATGCTTAATTGATAGTTTTTTTTGTTTTATCTTAAAATTCGGTTTATTTCAAGAAATTTTTATTGTTTGTTAAATCCATCGCTCGCGCAAATCTGCTCACAGGTGGTATATGTATATGTACAATAATAATAATAATAATAATAATAATAATAATAATAATAATAATAATAATAATAATAATAATAATAATAATAATAATAATAATAATAATAATAATAATAATAATAATAATAATAATAATAATAATAATAATAATAATAATAATAATAATAATAATAATAATAATAATAATAATAATAATAATAATAATAATAATAATAATAAACCTGATTTGATTTGATTATCTTCTCTTTAATATTCTTGTTTCTTTCATTTATGCCGTAGAGAGTGTTAATACGAAAAAAAAATCAGTAGTTTTCGAATGAATTAAAGTTAGTTTATTCTTAACAAAATTCGAGGAGACTTGGGACGAGAGTTAATAAACTGGCTGCCGTTAATTTGAGTAATAATTGTGATAATATCAGCAGGTTAACGGAAATGCGAATTATTACGAAAAATTAAATGTAAAAATACTCGCTACTTCACGTGGGAGGCAATGGCAAAAATGCATACCATCATTTGTGCGCTATTTAGTGCACAGCAAACACACGGGAGACTCTGCATTTGTATACATCGATAAATCAAACATTTACGATATCAGTTGCAAGTGTAGTCTTGCTTGTGTACACATTCGAATTGCATATAAACAATTGCCTAGTACACTATGCCTATGTCTATACAGCTAAAATGTACAAATAGGTAACTACGAAGCTCGAAATCAAGCAATACGATTCGGAAGAAGGATAAGTTTTTCAATTACGCATTGTCCTTTAATGTACATAATATCGTTTTTAGGATTCTAGAAAATAATTAAGAATAGTCGCTGTTTTAATGTACCACCCTCCCTTATTAATAAATATTGAATTAACAGTTTCAAGACTAAGGATGCAAGTGTCTAAGGAGTTAAAACAAAAATCTGACTTTTCAATGATGAACAGTTTGTTTAGTGCTACTGATTGACAGTCAGTGTATGAATCTGCTGAAATCTTATTTTGATACGGTAGTATAAACTATTTCAGATGAAATCGTGCCGTTGAGTGAAATAAAAATAAAATCCGCTCACTGGTTTATAAGAAATTTAACAAAAGAATAAACGTCGATTTAAATGTAAAAAGTTCAGCAGCAGCCGTTTAAAACTCTATTTTTAACGATCTCTGCAGAGACTGTAATCGAAAATATCTGCTGAAAAAACAAACTATGACTGTGAAAAAAAGACTGAAGGCAGAACCGAACGGATTTTAACAGCGTACGAATGGTAAACACCGCGTACTTCTGATCGTGTTGGTTTCGCTTTCGCAGCTCATTTTTCATCTATATAATAATCAGATTTGCGTTCGAATTTTTCCGAGTACTATTTACTTTCCAGCCGATGTGATCAGCTGCCGCTGGAGTCTTCTGTTCGGGCCTTAGTCGGAAAATTCAGTTTTAACGATACTCGCCGAATTATTGTAAGAAAATTTACTGGACGAGACTATTTGTTCGGTGATTATTTTGCTTGCCTAGGCTAGGTTGTGTGTGAGGATCTGCACAGGTATTTATTATTAAGGTGCCGCATATGCGGCATTTCGCCGTCTCCCACCTGTACGAGAACTCTTCTTTTTTTTGTCCTTTCATTAGCTCAAAGTCTGTTGACCAAAATTTATCATTTCGCACGACGTGGACGTGCAAAAGTCCCTCTCCCCCGGGATTATTATTCGTATCATTAGCGAGTGACTACTATCTAGAGATGTTGACTTTCTAACGAAAACAACCTATGTTCTGAGGGATAAAAATAGATTCATTTAAATTTTACTTCGAATCTATTGCTCAAAATTAATAATTCATTCGTTTATTGCAATTGAATAGTTATAATTAATCGATAATTTTTTATAAATTGTGCGTCGTTACTAAAACGTCAAACCGTTCCGAAGGAGTTATGGTTCAATTTGATTCTTCGGCGATTCTGAACCATCTTATTAGGAAACCATATATATATATATTCATCAGACCCATTGCCAATCACTGTGAACCTTAACTTCATAATCGCCGACATTCTGACAAGAGTATGTGGGGCTCGCTTTACTTATTTTATATTAGGAATATATTTGAAACGAATCTTAAAAATTACAGACTTCATGGCTGAATTTGTCTAAAATTAGAAATATGTGTACATGAATATTAGGTTTTTTTTGTTGTTGTTGTTTTTTTTTTAATAATTCAATAGTCGGTTATTAGAACAAAATTCCTTTTTTTTGATTTTCGTCTGTGCTCCCCCGCAACACTACCGCGAATCAGGTTGATTTACTTTTCTTAATACCGCGTCGTCGGAATTTATTACTGGAATTTTCTTTAATCCTTGCAGTTCGCAATTCTTTTCTAAACTAAGCGTTTAACTTTTCCAACTTCCTAAAATCAGCTAAATTATTTTAATAATTTAATTCTATTGAAGCTGAAAATGTCAACACAGTCGACAACGGTGGGAAATATCCCAACAATTAAAATTCCTCAAATGAAAACGAGCCCCGCAGAGAGGTTCATGCGAGGGGATAAAACAATTTTTTTTACATTTCTCCCGGCGAATGTAGTTGTACACGTACAACGATGATTTTCAGTTTAGTACTTTCACGAATATGTTTGCAGGGACGAGTTCGCATAATGCCTTCACGATGTGCTCGTCGCCGTCCGTTGTTTTTAATACTTAATTGATACTTAAATATATAAATATTATAACATTTTTGATTACAGCTGACAGCAGTTTTTTATTGGCAAATGCTCAAATTGTGGATTATCCGATTGTGTATTGCAACGAGGCTTTCTGTAAAATATCCGGTTACAATAGAGCCGAGGTATGATTTTTGTCTTATGTGTACCTACCATCTGCAATTCGGGACTTTTCTCGAGTAAAAATTAATATATGTACGAGGGGGGACGTGTTCAAAAAGTAAGTTTCCCACCCCTGCAAAAACCGGTTAGAATAAACTTGCGGCAGTGTGTGCGATCTCATAACATTCAAGTTTAAACTAGTGTGTCTAAACCGCAATATACTGTATATGTTTCTTTCGTTTTCGAGTTACGTAATTATTAATCATGAGTGAAATTCGGAAAGTTGCCGCCGACTACTACGAGGTGCGCTCAGTTATTAATTTTCTAAATCACATAAAAAAATTGCACCAATCGAAATTCATCGATCAATAAATAGTGGAAGAGTTTATGGTCCGCTGTGATGAGTGTTCAACATGTTCGTAAATGGTGCCGTGAATTCCGAGGAGGTATAACGAATATGGAGGACGAGCAACGGAACGGCAGACCATCTGTAAAAAACTGTATGTGATCCGATTTCCACCAAACCATTTCTGATCTTCCTGGCCAGTTTCCGTGTGTGTCACAAGAAGGTTACCATGCAAAAAAGTTCGTGACCGACGATTAGTTGAAAAATTTCGTTCTCACCTGGTTAAAAAATTTGCCGACAAGTTTCTAAGGGGAAGGTTTAATTTCTCGACTCGAAAAATACTAAATTTAAACGATAAATATGTAGAAAAGTATGCTGAATTCAACGCCGGTGTACGCTTTTTTCTAGCTTTGTTAGTTTCGAAAATAAAAAAATAGGGAAACCTACTTTTTAAACGTTCCTCTGATATATTCGTTTATTTTGGCAAAAAATCACGTACAAATACGTTGACCAATAAAAAAGGAACAGTTCTCGAAATAATTCCTCAACGACTTATCCCGAAATACCATTTTTCTATAATATATATACACATATTGTGGCTTATTTTGATAAAGACATAAAATTCTATTTCCGATGTTCCTGTGTTTTATTTTATTATTAATAGAAAACATTACTAGGTGAAAAACATCGATGAATTTAGTAAGAGCTTGCTTTTTATCGTCAACATCGTTTACTCACATCATGAAGAAAGGATTTCAGCAAAAAGATTGCTGGACCCATCGAAATAATATAGTTATCCTTTTTAGAGCAGTTTTGTCAAAAACGTATCTTTCATAAAGACTGTGACGAAAAATTTAGGAAATAAACTTGCTAAATTCTGTTGATAATTATAAAGGTACTCTCGATTTCATGGAGCACATAAATAAAGCACTTCGTAGTACTGAATGTTTGTGAATAAAAAATTCGCAAAGAAATTTAGTGCTTTGAAATATTTTATAAATTCTCTGCTTAACCCGATTTACCTGCATATGCAAAGCCCCAGTCTTATGAGCACAATAAAGCGAGGAAAAACCAAATTCATAAATAAACATACAAACTGAGATTACCTTCGTTACAAACTCGACAATCGTAATAATGTTGAGGTGAAGCTGAAAACTTTGCAAGAAAATGAATCGCAGGGGCAACAGTTTATCGAAGCAATTCGTGAAGCTGCCACTGCTACCTGTCTAAGAATCTGATATGTCAAGAAACTTGTTCGTCTGCTGATATTAGACAACTGATCAGAGATTGTATACAATGGGAACATATTCAGACGAATTAATAATAAACCGAATTGACCGATGAAAAAAATTAAAACATAAGAGTTTTTAGAAAATCTTTTTTTTTTTTTTTTTTTTTTT
The DNA here is from genome assembly GCA_039619475.1 of Icerya purchasi. Classification (NCBI taxonomy): domain Eukaryota; kingdom Metazoa; phylum Arthropoda; class Insecta; order Hemiptera; family Monophlebidae; genus Icerya; species Icerya purchasi. The sequence continues at coordinate 250,687,448 of CM077116.1, forward strand.
TTTAATGGGTTTGTCAACATGGACATTGGCCCAAGAACAGCGGAACAGAGAGAAAAGAGAGACTCAGATCCTTACACGATCGGAGATAGCTGACAGGAAGGAATCAAGAGCTAGAATAACCGAAGGAGAAGGAAGGGAGAGAATGAATGAAGCACAGTATGGAGCGGGAATACCGGTTTGTAAGAGGAAGGAATAAAAAGAAGCTTGTTCAGTTAAAATCTTGCTGACACACAGATTATTCTGCATGGAAAGCAACGCAAAATTTTAAAATACCAGTTCCTCCTTTCAAAGGTGAAATTGGATGCTGAGTACACAAGAATAAAGCGAAAAACTCTTACCAGGCATCTTTCTGAGAAAATGAAAGCCGCTTATGATACATTCTATAATACGTTTCACCTTGTAGGGTAGTGGCTGAAGAGATAAAAAAAGTAATCCGAAAAATCGACGAATGTCAGGCACATACCTGAAAATTTTAAGATTACTGGAATAATTATTTTGAAAAAAAGGTTGAATAGCCTAAAGAGAAGGTGGGGGCTACCTATATTACAAATTGTGATTTCGAAGCTCTTCAAAAAGTTGCTTCTGAAGAGAATTTAATCGTTAATAAGTGTCACTATACCGGATGAACAGTTTCGCAGTCAGCATTTTACTACACAAGTCAAAATTGTATTTGTGACTGGAAATTACTTCTTCTTCTTCATCCGCCGTCTCCGTCTCGAAGGTTGGTGATCCACAATTGGAATTTATTTCTATCAACAGCTGCTCGGAAAAGTTCTAATGAAGAACAGTTGAGCCAGTTGTTAAGATTATCCATCCATGAAATTTGACGTCTATCTCTCGATCTCTTCCCGGCCACAATTTTACCCTCATGTAGTATTTTTAGAATGGTATGCCTAGGTCCTCTTAAGATATGTCCCAAGTATTGTAGTTTCCGTTTTTTGATGGTTCGTAGTAGTTCAAGGTTCTTTCTCAGTTTATTAAGTATTTCAATATTCTTTACTTTTTGCGTCCGTGGTACTTTCAGGACACGTCGGTAGCAGTACATCTCAAAAGCGCTGATTTTTTTTTCTGAAGTTGAGTCTAGTGTCCAGCACTCACAACTATACAGTAGGATGGAGAAAACGTAGCATCTCAGGAGTCTGATTCTGAGTTCCAGTTTCAATTCTTGACGCGTGAATAGGTTCTTCATTCTTATTAGCGCTCCTCTCGCCTGCTCAATCCGGCTACGTATCTCAGGTTTGGAAGTGAAATTTTCTTCGAGTATACTTTCCAGATATTTGATTCGTGGAGCTTGTTCAATTTTTTCACCGTTTATTTTGATTGAGCATTTAATTGGCTTCTTCGAGAATACAATTTGTCTTAGATGTGTTCATTTTTAAACCGTAATCTTATCTAAAATGCGCTGAAGTTCCTTATTACTGTCTGCCAATATTAAGCTGTCATCAGCATATCGAAGGTTGTTCAAAATAACACCGTTAATTTTCAGTACCCCATCAATTTCTTCAAGTGCCTCATGGAATATAGCCTCCGCATGAATATTAAAAAGAAGCCCACATGACACAGCCTTGACGTACTCCTTTCTTAATGGCTGCTTCTGCTGATAATACGTTTTCTACACGGATTTCGACTGTTTGATTCTCCGGTACAGATTACTAATTATCCTGAGATCATTCTTGTGTCTGTATGTATGTTCTTCAAAATCTTCATCAGTTTATCATGGTTCACACAATCGAACGCTTTCTGGTAGTCGGAAATTACTTACGCACTGAAAAAACCATATTGGTCTGCGCGGTATTTCTCTTGATGCAACTCAGGCACTTGACGAAATGTGCCATAAGGGATGCCAATGTCCAAGCTGAGCATGCACTTCCTTAAAAATTAGATCTAGCTGTCGTAGTCGGTATTTGTCAGAAAGAAAATTTCGTGTTTTTTAAAAAGATGTAGAGTGCAATCGGTATATGTCTTGAAGTAGGGATCCCACAGGATAATGCCCTTGTACCTAACCTGTCCCTTCTTTTCAGAGCTGATATATACCAACGCGAAAGATAAAATCATTGCTACGTTTGCTGATGGCATACAGCTATCATTATTACGGCAACGTGTAAGCAGAGGAACATAATATCTTACGGTATGCTTCTTGATAAGTTTGCCCGATGGACAAAGAAATGGAAGATAAAATTTAAGTAACCCAAATCCATCCATGATACCTTGATCGAATAATATGCGTCTTGACGTTTGCATTAATAACTCTAGTCAGTTCTAACGTTTACTTTGAATGGATCTCCCGGTATGCACCTGGAAGACTGGCATAGGGGAAAAAAAGGAGAATCGAATGGTTATTTAAATTTAGCATTGTATTAGTTAATAGGAGGCGGCACTCGAAGTTAGGATTATATCGCAAGTGACTTATTTATTAGGCTATCCTGGATATAAAGAGTATATTATATATAAACATGTTTTCAGTGCGCACATTACGGATATAGGTATTGTGGAATTAATGTGTATTATGAATGAACATTATTCGTTACATTTAAGTTCTTATTACATCATGAAATAATTAATTTTTAAGTCGAATACTTTTTTTTATTTATCCTAAACTTTTTTTTTTTTTTTTTAAGGAAGCTTATCTTATCAGGAATTGGTTAAATTTTAATTCGGCTGGAACCTGACTATAAAAAATGGATCAAAACCACGTAATAAATTATATGTACAAACATAAAAATTTCAAGACCCCTCCTCATCAAAATCTAAAAATTAACTTATCAAAACTAGTCACTTTGTTAGACTAGTAAAAGTTATTAAAAACACTAAAATAATATGATATTTTTTAATAGTCTGTTTAAAATCACTTTAATTCTCTTAGACTAATTCCTAAATGATTTCACGCAGATAAATTTTATTTCCATATAATATTGAATTTACGTTTCAACTAAACACATCGTTTGTAGGTGATGCAAAAATCTTGCCGATGTACATTTATGTGCGGTGAATTAACAGATAAAGAAACGATGGCTCGGATAGATGAATGTCTAGAAAATCATCTTCACGATCAGCTGGAAATATTACTGTACAAAAAAAATAGTAAGTCACACTTTTAATCGGTTATTTTCCTGTTCGTTTCAATATTATTAAACGTATAACTCTGTTAAACGATTTTTAGACTTCCGATAAAAAATATTGTATTTAATTCGGGCCAAGGCTATTACGGTATTTCAGCACAAGCGTCAGAATACCCGAAATAAGTTGAACGTTCCGTAGCAATCGCGATCAATTTGGCGTTCATAAAACTTTCCGGACCTAGCCGATCAGTAAAATTTATACATATAACGATGAAGAGCCTCTTAATCTATCTTATCAAAAGGAAAGTGATGACGGATTTTTTGAAAAGACTAGTATCAGAAAACAATTTCAAGATGCTATTAGTTCCCGTTTACTTGCAAGCTGCCCAATCCCATCGTTAGTAGACGTTTTTATCGACGCCAGGACATCATATACGAATATGATGAAACCATTTTCTGGGTCAATCACAACTGCTACTAACGAATAAAAGGCCTTTTCCAACTACCGTCTCTGTCGAGATTGAAGAGTTTTTGAAAATTCATTCGATTTGCTCACTCAGATATTTCGCATATTTTACATCAATACTATCGACGATTTGGTTTTCGTAGCATGTTGATCACACGGTTTGTAAGAGATGGATTTTTGGCGAATCAAAATAATTCATACAGTATGAACTAGATGAAATTGTGTTATTACCGTCTTCAAATCTTGTGCTGTTCGGTAGGAGTAGCAGTTTTGTTCACATTGACATATTTTCTGTCAGGGAATCATTCAAAAGATATACTTCACGACGCTACACAGGTATAACAGATTGGCAAAATGGTCTCATGCAGACTGTTTATTCTTGATCGTATGTTATTTTCCGATTACGTCGCCGCTACCAATGTCATAAAAACTATATCGCACTTTTATAATGTAAACATTGATTGCGATATTGTAATTCATTTGTATATTACCTATATCTTACGTAATTTAGTAGAATTAATAAATACCGCAATAATGTTTTAAAAAACTTGAATTATACCTAATTATATTTAATTACTTTTTTAATTCCGAATAATCCATTATTAATAAACCATATTTACTAAAAACGCATTATTTTAAAAAGTAAAAAAAAAATAGAATGAAAAAGATGACATTTATAAGTAACAATTTAAAAGGAAGGTAATACAGATGATAAGCATTTAAAACTTACATGATGGATATAATTAGGAAAATAATTTACGGTTGATACCATGTTTAAAATTACTTTTAGTGCTTAAAATTTAACCTTAAAAACATGACGTTTCGTAAAGCTTTTTACTATCATCAGAAATAAAGTGAACTAACAAAACGAAAAATACGGACTCACATGGTAAAAATTATTGAAATAAAAAACATCTAAAAATTCCCAAACTGGGACAAACCAAAACTGCGAGGGGAACGAGTAACCAAAAAAGAAAAAACCAAAAAAACGCCAACAAAATTAAATCGTATTCAAAATACCTGTCTTCGCCTTTACCATGGTGCCCTGAGGTCTACCTCAGTACCGGCTATCCTTGTTGAATCCCATATTCCTCCTCTCTTTATTCATAGATAACCTATTTTGGTTCTCGCTTTTAGTTAAGCGATTGCCTATTTATTCCTCTCCTCTTGTTTCTTCCTACTCTCCTATCCTTCATAAACGGCGAGGCATGCGTGTATAATTTATGTGTTATTAGCATATCACCCCGGAGAACATCCTTTAAATTTTCCGTCAGTATGCCGTTCTGCAATCTGCAAACCTCGTACTTTTTACATTTGATTTTTTTTTATTTTTTTTTTATTTAAATAATTTGTGTGGGTCTCACAAGGCAAATGCCCGTCTGTGGCTTCCCAACATAATTATATCGTTTATTCACAAATATAATACATCTTAATGCTAACAGGTATGCAGCTAAAGAAAAGAGCTACCGTGCATTTTTTTTTTATGTACCTTATTTATAATTATTCACTTTGTTTCTTTCCTTCGTCTATTCTTTTCTCAGTCTTTACACCACGCTATCAACCAAATTTTAATTTTGTCTTTCCATATTTTCAAATTGTCTTGGCCTTTAATTTTCTTTGGTATGTTACCTAAAATTTGACTCAGAATTTCCTCTTCAACATTGTCAATTTTATTGTTAATCCCGTTAGGTCTTATGAAACATAATTTGTCATAATTCATAGTCCCATAAGCCCTTTCCCTTGTCGGTAATCTTCTTTTTTCTGTTTTATATCTTAATACCTTACTGTAATAAAAAAAAACATTTTTGAAGACATTTCTTTATTATTATCCCACCAAGTAGTATTCGTTATCATATTCGTACTATTCCATCTCGGTAAAATTATGTTTAAACATATTTTTTGTAGCTTACTAATTTTCCTTAATTCGGTTTTTTTTACCTCCCCTAAATTTCGATTCCGTATCTAATCCTAGACATTATTAATGAGTCAAAATAAAATCTCGTGGTTTTGTACTTGATAACTTGTTTTAATTTGTATAAAGCCGGTATAGTCTGCCTGATTTTCCTAGCAATGTTATCAATGTTATCAATGCGAACTCTCCACGTTAACGCCTTATTAAATATGTTATTCAAACAGTCTGAATGTAGAAGAAACATATGCTACAATTGATTCAAATCATAGCTATTAGCACAAATTACTTGGCGAAAATAAATGATATTTGGAATACAAACGTGATTTATTAAATATAAAAATCTCTCGGAAAATCTGTTGCTATTCTGACTATATAGTATTAGTATAATGGCATTTTATATTGTCCATATCTGACCGAATCAAAATTACGAAGATAGCCAGTGTATCATCCAGCCCCGGAGATGAATATTTGTTAAAGTGTTGGAAACTTTCCTGAAGTTCCACCATCATGAAAGCTATACGACTCTAAATTGCTCGCACCTAAAATTATATAATATTGTTCTTGTTCCGCCTTGAACCTATGAAACAAAGGTGAATTAGTTAGCATTAGACGATTTATCCGCAAAGGTAACAGCCAAAGCATCAGCGATCTCTCTCTGGGTTTTTAGTGCGGTGACATTAAACGATATCCGTGGAATTGAGAAGTATGTTTTGCAACTATTTAGAGTTTTTTGTTGTTTACTTGTTGGGAATTTTTAGGTCTTTTTTATTTCAATAATTTTTATTTTTCAAGTCCGTATTTTTCGTTCTGTTAGTTCAGTTCGCTTCTGACGGTGGTAATTGTAAACTTTCCCAAACTTCAAGTTTTTAAAATTAAATTTTAAGTCTTAACATTAATTTTTTAAACATGGTGTCTACCGTAAATTTGCTTTCCTAATTCAGTTGTTGATCTGTTTGTTATTATTATTATTGAATGCACACCAAATTTTATATATATGTGTATATCAGGGGCGGATCCAGAAGGACATTTAGGAGGGGTATGATATAATTAAGTAAAATCTTCTACGTCAAGCAGTAGATTTGAGAAATATCCCTTGTTTTATAAAAAAAATCAAATAGAGCGACCTTTATAGACATTTAAAAATGTTTTAAAAATACATAATTATTACAATTTTTAATTTAACTTTTGTCTTATATTTAGGGGTGAAAAAACGAAATTATAAAATTCTAGCTAAAATGGTAATTTAGAAATAGTAAGATAGATAGTATTTTTATTAGACTTTACTTCTTTTTTATTTTTGTTAGTAATCTGATCCGAATTATTTGTTCATGAGCAAGTAAAAAAATATAAATACATTTCTCATTGAACTAAATTTAATTAAAATTACAAAATAAAAATTAAAAATAAATAAAAACGGCAAAAGATTGACGACATTTAAAATAGAATAAAAAAGGAACATTAATAGTTTTAAATATTAGTTATAATTAAATTCGTTGATAAAATTCATACAAATCTTTTATAGCATAAATTAAGTGTTCTAACAAATTTTTTTTTACAGGCTTTGGTTCTTTGAGGGTGGGGAGATGCCCCTTATTTCCCCTCCGGTAGATCCGCCACTGTATATATATATATATATATATATATATATATATATGTATATATCATTGCCTGAAATTTATCATCGGCTCTTTTCGCTCATCAATATGTAAAACAAGGTATAAAGTTAATAAATGATGAAAAATGGGTTTTGTATTTTTCTTTCCAGATATTTCTTTCCAACAATTACGCTTTTTTATTTGATCTTTATACACGGAACTTGCCATATCATAAAGGCAAGAAAATTTTGTTGCCACCATTTCCAACAGCTTGACATCTTCTTGGCCCGCAAATAATATTTTTCGACTAATTACGCGAAATAGCCGGTAAAAAAATAATTTTTTTTCACATATTGCGTTTGCATCTGCGTCTGTGCTGCTCTCGAATTCAAACCGTGCGACTGTTCTCGTTTGTATGTAATATCGATATTGTTATTTTCGACTATACTACTGTACTGCGTTGGAATAGGAATCGTACTTTAATAGTTTTCAATAAATTTTTTACATTATAACGCGTTATCATTCGTTTACTACAATAATTTTTTTTTTTTCCTGATAACCTCAGGAAGGTTGCACGCTATCTTTTAAATCGGGTATATTTTTTGATTCACAGTATTCTATGTTGAAATGTGTATGAATGATGGTTTTTATCTGTTTTCGTATTTATCTTTCGTTTAAATCTAAAAGTGGTTTTAGGTGTATTACACCTCCCACAGACACTGTTTTGAAAACGGCCTCAGTGCTTATCACGGAGTTCGATGTTTTGTGTTACACTGTTTTTTTCACTAAACTATGAAAATTTCCTTATTAGTTTAAGAGTAATAAAACAAATCATTTATATTGAAAACAAAATCCGCATATATGTACAAAGAACGAACGATAGTAAAATAATGTTTACATATGAAATGCAAAAAATCGTTTTTATTGTCTCAACAGCAAAATTTGTATCAACGAAACAAAAGATATCATAAAGAATTGTATAGAATGAAAAATAGATCAAACCGCAAAGCAATGTAGGCTAGGATAGGAATTCTCTTGGAATTAAAGCGCCAGTGTTGGAGAATAGAATGAAACAATAAGTCTAGAGGATGATAACCATAGGCGTTTACACAGAAAACGATATCCTAAATACGATCTTCGGATGAAAAGGGGGGAGGTGAGTATTACTCAGCGAAAACTGTTGGTACTGAATAAGAGCACCAAGGCAAAAAGACGAATGTAAAAATTTTGGATTACAACCAACTTGAAAAGAAGTGATTTTGAGGCATAAATAAAGGAACCGTAATAGAGTTTAGAACGGATAACGGATTTATACAGAGAAATGAGGAGAAGGGAATCTCCGCTCCGTCTTTTTTTGGTGGAAGGAGCTTTCAACAGATTCAGTCTTTTAAGAGCAGAAGAGAAAAGAAAATTAACATGTTCGTAGAAGGACAGACGACTGTTAAAGAATACGGCGAGATTTTTACCAGGGATAAGTATGGAGCTTAAGGAAACATAAACTAAAGCGGGATCGAATGGACGAAGAGAAATGGCAATAATGAAGATTCTGAAGGAGAGGTTCAAAGAGAACAGAGATGGTTCAATTGTAGTCAGGGATGACATTTTCGCACGCGTTTACAATTTCATGGGACGAGGAAAAGAGAAGAATGCCATCGGGAAAGAGCAGGGAAGAGGAGTTTGTAAAAAAAGAAGCATCGAAAATAGTATGAATATTAAATAGTGTAGGATTAGAGCAGGAACTTTGATAAAGACTATGTGAAACAATTCCTATTACCCGGAACGGTGTAGAAGAGAGGAGAATAACACGATTTAGTATCAAATTGATAATGAGAGAAGAGAAATGCGTTGAGATGTTAATTGCCATCATTCTATCTCGAAGAGTAGGGAAATGAACATTACCAAAAGCACTGGAAACATCAATAAAAGTAGCTAATGTATACTGTTTATCGATGAAAGATTTGTAGATATGAGAAACAAAAAGACTGACGCAGCCAGCAGGACCTAAGCCTGGACGCAAACTAAAAATATTGGAAGGAAAAACCGTTATTGTGTTCAAGCCACTACAGCGGACGTTTTTCGAGCATACCCTTAAATTATTTTCTGAAACACGATGCTAAGGAGATCAGTCGAAGGTAGTAGTTTTTCTTAGGGGTAGGAATAGTAATGAAGGTGTTCCGGACAAGAGGTGTAACTCATCTGGGCAGAATGGAGTTAAATATGCAGAGAAGTGTTTGGAAAGTTTTAAGCACAAGAAACGGAATACTATCAAGTCCCGGGGAGTGGGGCTAGACGATTTTTCGAAAGCAGACTTTAATTCATTAATATTGAAGGCAGACATAAGGAAATGAGAGTATTTGAATAAGCGCCAAAATTCATAACTGAGCAAACGTTCAAATAAAACGATAACCAAACATCCGGAAAGATATTTTGTACATATTTTATACATTATTTTAGGAAGTTTTGGTTTCCTCGTTGATGCGATAATGTACCATCAATCTCCATTGCGTATCGATTCTGTATTTGTCGTTTTAATGAACTCTTGTGTGTAATGCGCTTATACTCTACTACCTATTTTTCATAAACAGTTTTCCTTATTAGCTATTGTAAAAAAAGAAATTAATTATAATTATTTATTATTTCGTATAATTATATAATTTATTATTTTCTATATATTATACATTTATAATTTATATTATCATCATTGAATCGTCTCACCGCATGCCCCCTATCGCGACTATGATCTGTCACCCGGTTGATCACGGCCAGCCTCTTTGCAAACCGCGTCTGACCATTTAGTCGGGGCACGACCTCGACCTCTTCTTCCGCGGATTTTTCCTTGGATGAACAGTGCGTTTCCAAATTGTCAGCTTTGATCACATGACCCATAGTATCCTGCAGATCACAACAGATCAAAGCCTCTTCGAGTTGCCAATCTCTATCGAAACAATAATTTATATAGTAATTTACAAATATGTATTTTACAACATAATGCAAGTTTTTTCGCCGTAACGCACAAAATGTTGTAAAAACTAGTCCATTCAACGTTCAAAAGAAGAAAAAAAAATATGGTAATGGTGTTGTATACTCAATTTTTCCAACCGTACTTTTTTCTTTTTTTTTTTTTTGCATGGAAAGAAACCATTAACCGTGTATACGTATATTATCTTTAAGGGTCGAGTAGAGTTATTCTAGTAAAAAAAACCGTATTTTTTTGATAATTTCAAAGCGGTGGAGAACCCCTTAAGTTAACCGAAAATTAAAAAAAAAAAAGAAAAGCATATATATATTCGCAACTCGGTACTTAAATCTTTGTCTGCGAATATAAAATTATTCTTATTAATAATACCGTTATGTAGGATTTTTAATTGAGCAGAAAAATTTTGCACGCTCATACGGTGACATCTTGAGCGAATATTTAATAGTTACGCGTGTGTATGTCTTTACTTATGAGAAAAGCTAATTAACTCGAAATCAAATGCAATCTTTAAGTCTGGTTATTAATAGAAATTTTTCGTAAAATTACAGAGACACCAATATGGTTGCTACTACAGATTGCACCGATAAAAAATGAAAGGGACCTAGTAGTTTTATTCTTACTAACGATCAGAGATATCACTGCCTTAAAACAACCGATTGAAACTGACGAAAATAAAGGAGGTGAGTCACGTTTTATTTATCACGTTCACGTAATTATACTTATTAGAAAACCATCGATAAAAAAATATATATGTATATATTTGACTTTTTCACAATTTAAATTAAACTTTATCCATTATTTTTTAAATATTTTCGCGGTAATTACCAACCTACTTATTGTTTTTCTTCTTAATACTTAAAATGAATTTTCTAAAAATGTTGTACGCCTTTTTTAATTAACAACGGGGAAAAAACTAAAAACTAAGAATTTTTCTAACCTGCGCGCGTGCTTGTTCTTCATAATTTGCTACAATTATCGAACGTAATCGAAATCGAGGAAAAATTTCTTCTCGAACCACACGGTTAAAATCGCACTATTTTCAAAATGTTCCATATTTCGTGACCCAATTTTTAGTAAATTTTAAGTTTTGTTCAATACGACGAGTAAATGTAGCGTTCATGCATACGTCTGAATTATTTCTTATCGTTGAAGTAGCAAGATCGACACCGGTTAATCACGCATAGAAGTATGAATCACGTTTTAAAAGATTGCGGTTTAAATCTCCACACAGAGAATGTTCGAACGGTATTCGATTTCTTTAATAAACATAGTCAACCTTTGACCAAACGCCAATCAGATGTCTGATTTTGTGATTCGAAATACCAGCAGGATACAAATATACAAAACTCGTTTATAATTGATTATAGTTTCTATTGCGCAAGTATCTCTCACTCGTGACCGGTAGGAATTCTTTTTGAAGAAATTTTAAAAGCTCACGATCGATGTGAACTTGATACAAGTGAGAGTAAAATACCACTCACTTCTGTATGGTATAGTAATGTTTTGAGAAGCGAGAGCCGGGCAAATCAGCGTGCTCATATTTTTCGATTTAAGTCTCTGTCAAAGGCGTAGTCTTAAGTAGAACAAAATTAGGTGCACGGTGAGCTTAAAAGGCTTTACGCGCACGAAATATGAATAGCGAAAGCGTCGTTGGATACAATGTATACTGAAAGTCCTTACACATGCAAGTAAACAGTTTGGAGCAACACGAATACAAATTTATCGCGTTACATTCCACTTTTTTTTCGCTTACAAATTCATTCTATCGTTATACTTCACTCGATAAGAGTCTAATTCATTAAGTCGTCCGTGCGGTTGTATTTTCACAAAGACTGATCCCCCCCCAGTCATATAACCTATTCGTATGAAAAGTCATTTGCGGAGAAAAACTTTATTCGGAATTTTAATAATTTCGTGCATCAATGTGTGGCAAGCCCTAGCAACCAGCAAAGCTTCCTATAATTCCGTAATATTCGTTATACAACATCCTTAAGGGGTTCCATACTTTGTCTCACAAAACTGCTCATTGAAAATTTTTATAATTCATTTGGAATTTTCAATGAGCAGTATTGTGAGACAAGAAGTATGATCCTCTTAAGGATGTTGTATAACTGGTAATTACGGAATTATATTTACAATGCCCCATATGAACCCGATGAATCATATTTCGACTAGTTCCTTCCTCCTTTCTGGATGATTTTCGTTCAACCTGATGACTGCTTTGGCGTAACTAATATTCTCGATTTCAGATGTTATGCGCATCGCTACGAGGACCGTGTGCTTTTTGAAAAATCGCACGTTTCTTACGATTTTTTCAGAAAAGTTCTTTTTTTCTTTATTCTTGTCATATACCTTTTTTTTTTTACTTTTCTTACCGCGCTCATTTACATTTTCATCGGGTCGAACATTTTTATTTTATAATACAAGTGTCTTTCCTCAGTCTTCTCCCTACCGTAAAATGTTGATGGTCGGAAGTTGTGTTTATAGTGTTCAGTTGTGTGTCTGTAGTGTTCAGTTAATAAAAGTACGTCTATAAACATCGTTGATAAAGTGATGAGAAAACAATATCGGTTTTTTGATGTTCGTTTCACACGTCTCGAAATTCTAGCCGGTCGAAAATTATTAAGATAGTCGGTTCGCATCGCATCCGGTCTCGTATCGTATTCGCTACAACGGTTCTGCCGGTGCTGTGGACATTCCAAACTAATAGTAAAGTAACACTCGCTGGCTGATAAGAATCCGATTACAATTGTCTCTGGTTAGTCTGTCTTATTTATTTATCTTCGATTTACGTTACACTAATCACCTCCGAATAGAATCGAATTCTTAGCTGTCGTACTTAACGGTGTTACCAGTTAGGAAATGTTAAACTATCGGACTTCTATCGTAACTGGCTAGGATACGGGTTTCAATGGCTATCCGACAGTTATTAGGTTCCACTATTTTACCTTTTTTGGTAGACTTAAGACCTAAACTTGGAGCTAAAGGCACGAAATATGATGGAATTAAGAAAACGATTACGGACCTTGTGTCAGAAATTAACACAGCGTTAGCTGAAGACGTCAACCCAGTTAGTTCGAGCATAGACATGAATGAAATTACTAAAGTAATTCATGAAACAATTTATCCCGTTTTAAAAAGATTCGAAACAAAAAATAAACCGAGTTATTCGTAAATAACTAAAAATGATACCAAAAAAAATATTACTTCAATTCAGAAATCGAAACTGGACAAAACTATTAAAATCTCCATTTCCGATGATTCTAAGAAATTAGATAAACTGAATAATATCGATCCGGGTAGTAAAACCTCTTCTGAATTAGTAGAAAAGGTATTTAAACAAGCTATCAAGCCTAAGGATCTTAAAGACATGCCTATTTTCACGCGAAAAAAGGATAGTTTGATGATAAAAACCACTAACGAAGACAAGGAAACAATTATAAACCGCTTGAATAATATTGCTGATAAAGATACATTTACCTTTTCAGAACCGGCAAAAAGAATGCCTTACATTAAAATAACAGGGTTACCTTTTTCCTTTCGTTCTTATGATTCTGACCAAGTCAAAAACGAAATTCTTACTTCAATTCACCAATATACTAACCTCTCAATCGATCGGAACGCTTACGTCAAAATTATCAAGAAGCAAAGGAAAGAAAATACTTACTTGGAAGCGATTGTTCAGGTATCACCGGATGTATACAATTATCTAATTAAAGATGGATTTGTTCCTGTAGAATGGCGCTTATGTCGGGTCTACAAACATATTGATATTACCCAATGTTATTCATGTGGAGGCTAGCTCGGCATTGCAAACTGGATAATGAAGAAAGAGGTAAAATTAAGGAAATCATTGATCGTGGACATTGTCCAAACTGTCACTTTTCAAATGTAGAAAGAAAAACGAACTTCAGTCTGGACCATAAGTATTACCAGCTTTACAAATGCGAAACTGCGAAAAGAATTCATTCAATTTTAGATAACAACACTTGTTATGGAGAATAATAATTTCGATTTCCTCTCTGTAATGCAATTAAACCTACATCATTCACATGCTGGTAATAATTTGCTACACTTCGATTTATTGAAGGATAACAAAGATATTGTGTGTATCTCAGAACCATATCTTATTCAAAAGGTAATCCCAGATATTACCAATGCTTATACTCAAACTACAAAGCAGTTCGTGTCAATTTTAGTTAACTCAGCATTACCATTTAAAGAGGTAGAATTCTTCGAACGTTGCGAATATATCGTGGCAGTTCAATTGGAAGAAATTTTTATTATCTCCTGTTACTTTCCGCCTTCACAAGATCTAACTAACTTCTTAGATTTGTTATCGTAATTTATTACTTTCCACCAGAAGAAATCGATTATCTTATGCGGTGACTTTAATGTCCGAAATAAGATCTGGGACAGTCGGGCTTTTCACTCGAGAAGATCTAACATTTTTGAACAATTTATTCTTAGTAATAATCTTTTTGTCGCCAATGAACGAGATGAAATTACTTTTTCTAACGCCAATGGTTTCAGCGTTATTAACTTGACTTTGATCCACGGTCGACCTAACGTAATCAGTGACTGGAAGGTAGATAATAAAGCAAATTTATTCAGACCACAGTCCGATTCAGTTTAAATTATCAGTAAAAATGAATATTATTAATAGCCTAACGCATCGCATTATAAATTATAAGAAATTCAATAAAATCGTTGTAGAACATTCGCACTTAAACTACGATTTTAAAACTGCTAATGATTCCCACCGACTGAAAATAATGTTAGAAAATTTCCGTAACACACTTCATGATACTATTAGTAGCAGCACTGAAACGATTCAATTAAATAGGAATTCGTGGTGGAATATTAATTTAGAGATTTTACGAATAATTCTAAGGAAATTGCGCAAACGGGTTCAACGCTCACACAAGCGGGGAGCTAATGATCACAATGCGCGCCTGGTTATGAATTTGGTACGAAAAATTTTTAATAAAGAAATGCGAAACGCGAAAACCAAAAATTGGAAAAAATTTTGTTCCGATTCGAAACTATGGGGCCTTCCTTACAAGACTATTTTCAAAAATAAACGCCAGTTACAGATTCCTTCGTATTTTTTAGACCAGAATAATCAAAAAATTTTCGATAAGGATTCAAAGATAAAGGCCCTTCTTGATCATTTTTATCAAGTAAACTCAAACACAAATGGGGACGAAACCTTCCCATACAAGTTGCAAGAATTCCAGAGATTTAACCTTAGCGGCTTTAGTTTTAACAGCGAACTATTTATTTCCAAAGCGGAAATTAAGGATATTCTTCGCCGGACTAAAAATAAAGCTCCTGGCTTAGACCAGCTGACGAATAAATGTTTGAAGATCTTGAATTTCCACTATCCTAATTTACTTCAGAGCTTATTCATCGCTCTGTTGAGGTTCGGAGTCTTCCCGGAAGCCTGGCGAGCAGGAAGGACAGTTTTTGTGCTAAAACCCGGACGTAGTCCTAGTCTTCCATCTTCGTACAGACCGATTGTCTTGTTAAGCGCTTTAGCCAAGGTGTTTGAATATGTTTTGTTGAATCGTATACTGCCGGTTTTACCTCACGATGACCGGCAATTTGGATTTACTAAGTCCCGTTCCACGGCAACGCTTTTTGGCGAATTATCTAAGCAAATTGAGCGTGCGTTAAGTAAAAAGACTGCGATCGGCCTGCTGACGTTGGATATTAAAGGCGCTTTTGATAACTGTTCGTGGCCAGTCTTATTCCACAAAATTAGAGCACTCAGGCTCGATTATAGAATAATCTCAATTTTAAGACAATACTTAGATTCCAGAACTATTCAATTTATTTACGAACATCAAACATATTTTCGAAATATTACTCGCGGATGCCCGCAAGGATCGATTTTGGGCCCGATTTTTTGGAATTTGTATATTTCAGATTTATCGTTGATGGAGTTCCCGTCGGCAGTAACCAGATATTTCTATGCAGATGATCTAGCATTCGCGGTCACTTCTAACCATCGTCCCTCCATTTGTAAATACTTCAAGATTACAATCAACAATATTTTAACCTATATGGAAAAACATCTTCTACAGTTGGACGAAAACAAGACTAATTTATTAATCATGCACAGGAAACGAAAAAGGAACTACTCATCTCTCTATACCGAACTTTAAAATGAATATCGTCGAATCACTGAAATATCTTGGTATTACATTAGACTGTCGCTACAGTTTTAATCAACATTTCAAAAATTTGTCCAGTAAAGCTACAACGGTTCTAAATAAATTGCACTCCGTGTCTGGACGCACGTATGGGATGAGCACTAAACACCGTTTAATAATTTATAATATGCTAGTTGTTCCATTATTCACGTACTGCGTATTTATGTTTGAAGAGGCTTTAAAGCGTAAAAGCATTCAGGAAGTACTAGTTAAATCCCAAAGGAAATTTCTTTTGTTTATTCTCCGCGCGCATAGAACTACTTCCGGTGATGCGTTGCGAACAATAGCAGGACAATTGCCACTGCATTCCGTATTGCAGCATAAAATCTTGTATTTCAAAGGGTTAAATAATCTCAATTTGGAGTTGGATCTAAACAATAGATTTATTGAAATGCAAAATAGCTGGAACAATAGCTCAACTGGAAGATTAACATTTAGTTTCGTCCCCGAGGTTAAAACCAATCCAATCAAAATTAATAATATTAATACGTATGTGACGCAATTTCTCACTGGACATGGTAGATTTCAAAGTTATCTGCACCGTTTCCATCTAGCAGACACCGATTTGTGTTCCTGTGGAGATGCTCCTGAAACTGTCACCCATATCGTTAATGAGTGCGCCAAATGGAAATTCTTGTTTAAAGACGTAAATTGTTTTCCATTAAACAACGATAATTTATCAAAATTCCTGCACGCGGCGAATTTTATCATGGCTTCGAAATATTCGGATCTTGAAGATTTTTCATTTAATATATAATTTTATTTTAATTTTTATATCGGTTAATTTTTGTCTTTTTCATTTTCTTTTTATTGTTTCCAATCCATGAGGTGTTCATTCAACTGAGATACTCATGGCTATGTTTCAATTACTATGTATTTATGTTATTATTCACTAATAAATAAATAAACAAAAAAAAAAACAAAAAACCGTAAAATGTTTCTCTTCTTTCTCGTTACAAGCCGTAACAGCTTGATGGTAGTCATGGCAGGTCATGAAAGACTCGCGAAATGTAGCTCGTACGATTTTTTGCCTTTTTTAACATTCATGATGATAGACAGTCTTAGTCTGCATTATTGTATATTTTCGATCGAGTTGCTAATCCGAATTTTTACTAATATATGTATATTTCTTGTTGTTGCTATTTTTAAATTTTATATCGAGCCATTTTATCTGTAGAATTCGACATTTCAAGTACTCGTAGTTCCGGTTTGTTTCCATCATTTTTTTCGATAATTCACGTCTCACGTTGTGCAGCGCTCCGAGCAAAAATTTTAATGGGCCGTTTTTTAGCGGTACTTGAAAGCGATGTTTCCCTTTTTGTGTTACTTACAATTAGTTCCCTCGCATTACTGGTTAAATTCAACTTCTTAGATCTCCTTCAGGTGCACTCTCCTCGAAGGAGGTTGACTATCGTTCTCTATTGCTGGCTATCCTTAAGGCTTCTGAAACTTTCCTGATATTCAACCATTCCAGTATATTATTAATCCAGTCCTTCTTCCTCGACCCCGTTTCTCTTCAATATTTCCCCTTGTAGGATAGTTTGTACTCGTAATAGCTTATATTTATTACTTCTAATTATATGCCCTAGGTATTTCACAACTTTCTTTTATATTAATTCTCGTATCTTTTTTCATTCTGTGCAACACTTCCTTATCGGAAACTTTATCGACCCATGGTATTTTTAATATCCTTCTGTACAGCCACATTTCAAATGCTTCTAATCTGTTTATGGATGCCGCTTTTAGTGTCTCCACCCCGTACATTAGTACCGGAAATAACATTTAGTTATTCTCCATCTGGTTGTTAGCGGCAGCTCCCTATTACACACCAAATTTCGTACTTTCTGGAATGCGCTTCTTGCTGCTTCAATTCGAGTTTTAATGGTGTAGTCAGGGTCCCATTTATCATTAATCCAATATCTTAAGTATTTTGTTGTATTGGCTGTGCATATACTATTGTTTCTTTTGAAGTTGTTATTTCCTTATTATTCCTAATCATTATTTTGGTTTTAGGGGTGTTTATTTTGATATACCATATAATCAATAACTATCCTTCAGTTTACCCGCTAAGTATTGCAAGTCTTCTATACTTGCTGCTAATAACACCGCATCATCTGCATATTTTATGTTATTTATTATCACCCCATTTATTTTTATTCTTAACTGATCTAATGCTTCTTTGAATATCTGCTCCGAGTTGAAAGTATACATTCCTGTCGGACTCCTTTTCTAAAATTCAGTTCTTCTGTAAGGTGTCGATTAACTTTCACTTGAGCCGACCGGTTCCAATACAGATTCATAATTATTCTTACATTGTTGCTATTTAAATCTATTTTTGTAAGTAAGTCTAATAATTTATTATGTTGTAACATTATCGAAAGCTTTTTCGAAATCGATGAAGCACGCATAAACTGGTTGTTGTTGATCTATACATTTTTGAATTAGTACTCGTATCGCAAACAATGCTTCCCCTGTTCCACAGCCGTTTCTAAAACCAAATTACATATTTCCAATTTCCTGATTTATTTTCATATATATATATATATATTAAATCAGAATAACGTTCGTCAATTTAATATTTAGCTCTTTTTGTCTTCCATTTCGCTACTTTTTTCATTTTTGTTTCATTCTTCCTCGTGTTCCTTAATTGTGCAAACTGTTTCGGTCTAGTGTAGATTTTTCGCTGTTGTTCAGTTTCTTTTCTCCGCGTCCAGCTTCTCCATTTATTCATCGGCCATCTTAATCTCTTACACTTTTCGGTTTTATGCTTATTTTTGCCCTGTTATGACTTATTTCGGTGCTCATTAAAATGTCTGAAAAATTATCCCCGTGTTAAACAATTCTATTAAAAAACATAAATCATTATGAAAGACCGCTGCTTGAGATCTCTCAACATTCTCCGGTCTTGATAATTTGGAAATGGTCTTACAACTCTATTTCGCTAATCAATTATTTAAATGAAGCAAATTGACGTAAGCTGCGACAAAATAGTAACAACTTTGGAGATGTCACTCGGAACAATTAATTACAACATTAAGCAAATCACAGTGTATAATCTCTTCAAACACGGTCCCGTCTAAACCACAAACATTATGATGTGCCGTCCGACACAATTCAGACTATGTGCGAGTGCGATTTCTTATTTGGTGGGGTCGACAATTTCATTATTTTACTTTCAATATGCTGCTCAGTGGTGTCGGTTTAATTTTCGAATCTAATCTGTCTTAGCTGTCCGTAAGATTTTTGATATGTTTTCGCGAACTAGTTCTTTCTTAATTCCGGCTGAACTGCTCCGCTAGTATTCCATCATTTAGGACAGACGTGAACTAACTGTTGCATTCGCTAATTTTAATTCTCAGCGTCCTCATTTCTCTGTGAAAGGCCACTAACGGCCGGTTTTACACGCTGCGAAAAATTAGCGAACTAAATTATTTTTAAGGCATTGTGTGAACTGAAGTTTCATTTTGGCTCTTTACGTAGGGCTTAAAACAGCAAAACTGCATTAGGTAAACTCTAAGTTGCCCTGCCGCCGATATTATGCTTCCCCAATTTCAACGTTCTTATGCACATGAAGTAAAAGTAGATTAAAAAGGTGCGCAACGTGTAAATGAAACTTTACAGGGACACTTAAATGACTTTGACCGAGATTTCAAATGTTTAAATGAGCACATAATAATTAACAGCGTAAAAGAAAAAAACGGAACAAAAAATTGATAAAACGCTTCTCTTTTTTTTTACTTTACCTTATACAAATCCATATATATGTACATATATGGAAAGAAAAGCGAAAAAAATGTCGACGTTGACGAAAGTTTGAAAATTAAATTTTCAATCTTTGTAAATTCGTTTTGCCGATAACAAATAAGTGCCGACTAAGGAGAAAATGTTTACTTTGTAATGGGCTACAGCCATTACCACAGTATTCAAGAGTGGACTATGCGTGTAAATGAAATACAAAATGTAAAATAAACGAATATAAAAGAGTAAACACATTTATTATATATCGAGTAAAAGTTCCACATTGGCCCTTTTATATATTATTGCAGCGAAGTATAGGAGATTTGTTTCCTTCGATTAGTTAAGCTTTTTTTTTCTGATTTTCACTGATGGGGCTTCAAGGGACCTAATGGTGTTGTTGGTGCAGCTTTTTTCTATCCTTCTCTAGATTATGTCGAGTCTTTTAAACTTCCCTCCTCTTGCTCAATCTTCTATGCGGAGTCCTCTGCTATTCTGCATGCCCTTCTTTTTATCAGATCCTTTCCTGTCTCTCGCAATATCCTTATCCTGTCAGATGCTCAAAGCCTGCTGCAGACTATCGTATCTCCTTTACCGACTACGTTATTTTTCTTATTCGCTCCTTGATTCATGATCTCGTCCTATCTTAATCCAAACGGATTTCTTTTGGATACCGGGTCATGCCGGAATTGAGGGTAATGAGTTAGTTGACTCATTCGCTCGGTTATCTTTCACTTCCGGTAGGTTTCTTCCAGTATTCTCTTCTTCCAATATTACCCTTCTGTCTGCAGCTGCTTATTCCAAACTATGGTTTTGCTCTTTATCCTCCAACCCGGATTACTTTTTCTTGTCTATTCAGCCTTCCCTTCCTCGCTTCCCCTGGTTTCTTGACTTTCCTTCCATGCGTCGCTCCAACATCTATCTACTGACTGCGCTTTGGACACAGTTTGCTTGCTTTTCCGTTACTGTCTCGTGCCGTCTCCTTTTTGTCCATTGCACCCCTCCAATACTCAATTTGTGAGTGATCCCGATCACATAATGTTCGGGTGTTCGTCCCTTGTAACCGATCAAGCTGCTTTCTACGACCGCTCCCTTTTACAAATTCGTATTCCCACTCCGTACAGTGCTTTCTTCATTCTCTCCCTTCCTTCTTCTTCTGTTGTTCAGGCTCTTGATTCTTTTTTGTCGCTTATCTCTAATCGTGTAAAGATCTGAGTCTCTTGCATCTTTTTTCCTTTGTTTTTGGGCCAGTGTGCTTGTAGACGAACCTAAAAATAAAAACCAAAAAAAAAAAAAAACCTTTCCGTATCCACTGATGATAGAAATGATTAAAATGTTGTGATAGTTTATCGAAAAACTACTAGCATTGCTAAAAGTACGTCAGTCGAAGATGTATATAGTCATGATAAATTTTTTCCCGGCAGTAATACTTCTTGACGCTAGCTGGAAAAAAAAGTTGGATATCCCTTCTATCGGGTTTTCTCGATATCCGGTTTAAAGGCATTACTTAAATAGGCACGCTTCCGATATTGCTGGGCGACTAGAGTACATTATCTTTTGCAACATTTCAGCTATGATGATAATTTAATCTGCTTCCGTGAATCTCCTAAAGACTCTAATATAGTTTCGTTACTAACTATATGCAGAGTTATTCATTACACGTTTTCTCGGTATTTTTGTACGCTGCGAGTCTCCTTCGACTGTCCGCGTCAAAGGTCCTAATTAAGTTCTAATTTTTTCAGTCCTATCCGTCTTGATTAGCATATTATTACGTGTGTATTCGTTTGGATCAAAACATTTCAAAACAACTTCGTCGGTAATACAAGTCTGTTCATTTGATCTTTAGTATGTGATCAAATGCTGCTGGAATTTTTCAAATTTTTTTACACGTGTCCCCCCGTACAGAATGGAAAACTGAGGAACATGTAGGTACGGTTAAGTCTCTTTTGAGCTATTGTCTTGTTTTTAGTTTTAGGCTGATATAGTTTGATGGCGTATTTTGTCATCTAGCATGCTGTTTTCAGTTAGAATTCGAGAAAGCGAAAGTTTTTAATATTCTCCGGGGTTTCGTTGCGGATTTGTATGTGGATGTCGGTATTTTTGCTTGATAGTATTTTCGTTACGTTCGTGTGAATACTTAAACCGAAATCTTTATATGCTTAAAGACGTTTAATATTATATAAAATAAAATAATTAAATACCTTTATAACAAAAAAAATTAGTATTAGATAATTTTGTTCACTATTAAGGTATATTTATTTATTTTATTTTATAAATATTAACAAACAAGTATGGACACTTACCTTATACGTTTCATATAGTCTTCGGTTCGTCTTCAGAATGTGCTAGAATTGTGCAGTCCTCTGCATATTGAATTTCAGATTTTGCGCACAAAGATCTTATCGATAATTATGATGAGCAGTACTATCGCAAAAAGGTTGAAAAGAATCGATGCTAGGGCACATTCGTGTTCTAAGCCTGCGTGCTAGTGTGCAGAGATTCCGATAGGTTTCCATGAATCAAAATTTCGGCTTCGTTGTTTTTATGTAAGCCCGATAGGTTGTTCAATAATTTTTTTTTTTTTTTTTTTTTTTTTTTTCGGGCAGCCTAACGATGTACTATTTTGGAGTTGATGTCCTTTATTCATTCTTTAGATGTCTGGTTGCTTTCGGAAGGGACGTTTTTACGTCATTTAGTAGTTTTCTGCCGTTCAGTTTAACTATTAAAGTATTTAATATACGTATTCAGTTGAAGATCTTCTAAAGATGTCCTGATAATACTGTTTGAATCAGTCATTTCTAACCAGCAAAAGTGAATCGGGCAGATTGTATAATGATATTCCAGCTCTCTTCAGGCGCGGATTGTTGTGCATCGATGTTAATGTACTAAAGTAATACCACGGTAATTTATTTCTGAGTTTGCCCAGAGTTATGTTTCGTTCAGTCGGGGGTTACATATAGGTGTATTTTGAACATTATCATTCCGTGTCCGTTTCAGCACTACGCATAATCTTATCTCCCCCGTGTCTGACGATTACACAGTCAATGAGATGCCAGTAATCTGAACGAAAATGTATCAAAATAGTTTCGTACGTGGCTTTTAATCGGCGGTCCGTGTTTGTGACAGTGAGCTCATTTTCCGCAGAAAAAAGTTGAGAAATAGCAGATTGTTGTGACCAACTACGCGACGGTAGCTGGCTGAACGGAAGGAAAAGGAGCAGGAATAAAGAGTTTCATGTGGAAAAAATAAAAGAGTCATACTTAGCCTGCGCGTAATATTTTTACAACGATATATGTTTCATTAAAAAATCCGGATTCTAGAAAATTTGTAATATAAAAAATTTTACAACCATCGAATAAACTAATTAAAAATACCAACATCAGACACTCAAAAAAAAACAAAAAACAAATCATAATAAACTAAAATTAGGAACGAATAAAAAAAATACTAATAAATATGAAAATAAATTTCGGAGATTGTACGAAACCCATTCTAAATGTAATATATCGAAGATAAAGAAACACGCGGGCGGTTTTGTAAAAATTTTCAGTTTTTATTTTTATCGATTTCAGTATTTACCACGATTCGCTATGAAAATATTCCATTTTTTGTTTCATAGATTAAATATTCGGCGATTCGTATACGATGTAATAAATAATTTTTACCTTAGCTTTAATTTTATTAATTATTTTTATAATTTCGCTTTTTGTGTTTACGTTCTCCTTTTTTACCTTTTGCGAACACCTGTGTTTCTTCTTTATTTTCTGTCAACCGCAGTTAACGCTGTTAAACTTTTTCCCTGCTTTTGTTATATTATCGTTCGTCTGTGTTATTGAATGTATTTAGTTGTTTTTCGTTAGTTTCTTTTATGTTTAATTACGATGCTCTAATTTTGAAGCATGCGCTTTTGTGTTAAACTTAAGCAATCTGTATGTGTGTGCAACTTCCTTATTCGATTTGCTTTATCGAGTAGTTCTGGAGTAAGCGTCTGGTTACGTAAATTCAACAACGGCTTAAAATCGCATCAGAAGCGATTCGTTTTCCATCGAAACTATGACCGTTTTAGCATTTGTACCCGGTTTCAAACGAAAATAAGATAACTGCTTTGAACAACCGAGAAGAATCATCGACCAATTTTTCCAGTTGTTTACAATACGTAAATTATTTCTCGCCTTCAAAAACGATTTCCCGTTTTTTCGTTTTTTTTTTCAGCTTGGTTTCCAAACTAGTTTCATTTTAATTATGGTAAAAACAATTACTGAAGGGGATAACTTTAAATTCGCCGTAAAATATAATTTACATTTTTCTACATGAAGAAAAAATAATAATAAAGTGTGCGAAGCTAATTTTCCATTATATGAAAGTAAATTATGAATTTTAAACTTGATAATAAATAAATTATAAA
This sequence comes from Icerya purchasi, assembly GCA_039619475.1. Lineage (NCBI taxonomy): Eukaryota > Metazoa > Arthropoda > Insecta > Hemiptera > Monophlebidae > Icerya > Icerya purchasi. The sequence continues at coordinate 250,711,815 of CM077116.1, forward strand.
CACAAAAAAAATAAAATAAAAAGATTGTATTTAAAAATATACAATAAACGAATTTCTTAATAACAAACAAAAATAAGTATATATTTCGATAAATTAAAATAAATTAAAATATTATAATTTTTGTTTGTTATTGAGGAATTCGTTTGCAGTAAACATTAAAATATGCCAAAAATACCTATCCACAGCAGCAGTTTATTGTCATCCTGGGCATTATATACCAGAAAGTGAATATAGCCTGATGTTTTCTGGTTTAACGAACAGAAATGCAAACAGGTTATGTTTACAAATAAGCGGGTAGTGTGTCTCAGAGTAAAAATTAACAATATGGAAATATAGCAAAAAGAAATGGTGAAAGGAATCATCATGTTGGATAGGGTGTGAACGAAGATGATGGTTTGTGCCAGGACGTTATATCCACTACTAAATCGTTCACTAAGTCTGAACTTAAAAATACTAATAAGTATTTAACCTATATCGCACTGATATGGAGATACGGAATTGAGCTGTATGGTAGTGTGCTAGCAGATCAAATTTGCAGCGGATTTTACGATTTTGCGAACGTTGACAGCAGTTCCAAAGTAAGTATTTAACGAGACCTTGCATAATGATCTAAGGATACTGTTCGTCGAAGAAGTCCATAAAGAACAGTATGCAAAATTTTTCAACAAGTTACCAGCAACATTGTAACCCAAACAGTAGTAAAATGTATAAAAGTAATCTGCGGGGAAATCCAACCAGGAGGCTCAAAAGAATATAGTGCCCCGAGATGCGGTTCCAATTACTTAACTTCCCTTTTAGATATAAGTAGGAGAGAAGTAAAAATCATTGCATGTTCGAGTCGCTCAGAGGATAGATTGAACTGTACTCTAGTTGTCTAAAATTGGTCTCTGTAGTATGTTACAAACACCGCTGTTTGTGGAATGAATACGTAAAAAAAAAAATATATATATATATATTAACAAACAGGTTATTGATCTATCTACATTTAATTATACTTAAATTAATGTCCATGCTGATGAATCAAGCCGCAGCTAGTCGGAATGTATTAAATACAGTTGTTTTATTTTGTACGCTTTATGTTTTTTGTAATTTATTATATCAGCTATACTGTTTCAAACGTAAAAATTCCGAAATATATATATTTTTATAAAAAATTTATCAAAACACATATCACAGAAAACTATACTTCAAAAATATTAAAATAAAGCCAACAATAAAAGCCCTGAAGAAAAGAAATGTTGTACTGCGATTTTTCTCGGCGTTGAGAAAGCTTTTGACAAGGTTTGGCATACCGGATTACTATATAAGCTGAAACATTAACTGCCTCATCCCCATTACCTGTTAATAAAGTCCTACCTAGCAGGAAGACACTTTCGTATTAATGTAAATGGTGATTGTTCACCAATGTACCCTATGCCATACACCCGTATTGTATCAGATTCATACACACAACTTCCCAGAAAATAATGATACAACCACAGCTATGTTCACTGATGACACGGCTATTTTATCAACTCACCGAGATAACATCATAGCCACCGAACAGCTCCAAAAGCATTTGCTATGTGTGGAGAAATGGCTTAAACAATGGAGAGTTGCAGTTAACAAATCAAAGTCAAAACAGGTTTTGTTTTACCTTAAACATATGACAAAATTTTCTGATCCAGCTGAATGCGCAGACAATTCCCAACTCATGTGCTGTGAAATATCTCGGATTACATCTTGACCAACGGATCACCTTCAAGAATCATATTATTGCAAAACGAAAGCAACTAGATATCAAATACCGCAGCCTGCGTTGATTAATGAACAAAAATTCATCTTTATCGGTTGAAAATAAAGTGCTACTATACACGGCAATCTTAGAACCTGTGTGGACATACGGTATTCAAATCTGGGGAACGACAAGTATTTCGGATCTTAAAATTATACAAAGATTTCAATGTCCTACGAGATATTTTGGCGGCACCATGGTTTGTCCGTAATGATGATATACACAAAGACCTCTGCATTCTAACGGTTAAAGAAGTAATTACGACCTATGCTAGAAGATACCTTCATCGACTTGGGAACCACATTAATCCGCTAGCAGCTAATCTTTCGCAGAATAGCGTACGATTCAGACGATTGAAACGACGCCTTAGTTGAACTGGAATTTCGTCCGTAGTCATTAATTTGTATAGCTCAACATAATTCAATAAATAACGTACATACAAATAAGGAAAATAGCGACCACTGCGAAGCGTTCCACCATGGTTTACATAAAATAACATTGCTACTTATTGTTCAACTGAACGTATGCGGATAAAAAGGAAAAAAAAAGTGTTTTGATAAATTTTTAATAAAGTAATAATACATAAAATGGACATAAACATTTATAACTTCAATATATACATATATATATATTTTTAAAAAAAAATTAAAGCCGTTTTAATTTAAAAGGTCATTTAAAAATTTAAGAATTACTATTTTAGGCGTTTTTTTTTTTGCAAATAAAGAAACTAACGTTTTTTATATATCTTTTATTGTGAAATTATCGAAATAAAATAAAAAATTTTCGTAAATAATTCGTTCCATGAAAATTCCAAAACTAATCGGAAAGGAATAACCCGGATTACATAATGAACCGGTCAAAACGCCGACCTTTAAGATTAATTTAGTACATCTCTAAAAAATTATACTTTCATAAAAAATTAATTAAGAGGTTTCTATCGAATAAACTATACACCCAGGTGATTCTTTAAAACTATGTTCTCGTTGCAACTATGCGATCACATATAATTCAGCTCGATTAATAATTTTACCATACTGCTAAGCATCTAACCCTAATCGATCCTGAATCGAAAAACGATAAACTAGAAAAACAATTCGGTTTCGGCGACTAACGTCCAATGACGGCACCGAACGCCCAGATGACTTCCATTCTACATAAACTAGTAATCTCTCAAAAGAGAAGCCTTGAGTTAGTTTTTTTACACGTCAAAATCCGAAAAACATATTTCGCCTTTTTAAGAGTAATTTCGCATTACCCGGAGCAAATTGCAATGTTCTAAATTAGTCAATTCCATTTTTGAGATTCTGAAATTCGACGCTTCTCCCACGGACCAAAAGAATCTCGTTTATCGCGATTCCCCAGTTCAAAACCCCACTCCGCAACTCCAAATGACGATCGATCACTTTGAAAGTTCCGGTGCCCGGAATTCAATTAAAAAATTGAGCATTAGCGCCTCAATTCGTATTTCCTTTATTTGAGCCATCCTCTTGTTCTGTGCGTGGTTTTGCTTTTGTGTTGTGTTCTATTTGTTCTTTTCTTTGTCGTCCGTTGTTGCACTTTGCATGCCTAGTTCTATTTCATGTTTTCTGGTTTTTCATAGCCGGAGATCTGTTGGCAGGATTAAGCAAATTCGCGAAATTAGCTAGATCGGTTACCAGAAGCAGATCGGCAATTGTATCGCATGTACCGACCGTCAAGGAGACCGTAAAGCACTCAAACTTTGCTCATGTAAGTTCGCAATATACTTATTCATTTTTAAACGTTAAAAACTTACGGATAATTAGAGAACAAGCTGATGGCTAGTGGAAAAGTAATAGGCTTATATTTTTAAAGCGATATTTATATATCATGTCTCGTTTCTGGGGAATATACTAGAAAGAACGAGATCAGTATAAATAGCGCGGGAACGAAAAAAAAAGAGAAAGCCGATTAGCGCGATATTTGCAGAAACCTGCGGGTAAGTTAAGCCACTAAAATTTTCGGGTAAAAAAAGCCCCAATTATTCAACGACGATTTCTCAAGTTTCCTACCTCAAGCCAGCCGGAAAAAGGTATAGCGATCATTTAAAACAGTCGTTAAACGTATAAACGTTATTGCTAATTGCATAAATATGGACCGCAGTGAAATGATAGTCGGCGAATTTATATTTATGTAATTATTAATTATATACGTTTATAGGCTCCATCGATTAAAACTGTTTTGAGTGTTGACGCAATTTATCTTATTCGACCACCAACGGATACTTTTTCTTTGTGAACTACGATGGGGGAGATTAATTACAATCGCGCAGATTACCGGCATAAATTGCGCATTTGCCGATCTTTTAAATTTGATAATTGTAAATTTCCCACAACAAAAACAAACGTCGATTTTTACCACCGTCCCGAGATACTTTATTATTCCGCTCCTTTCCGAGTTACAACTTCCATTTTGTGTACAATTTCTTTTAATGCAAAGCATTTTCTATTATTCCTTTTTTTTTTTTTTGTTTATTTTTTTTCTAATGCCGCATAATGTAATTTTATTATGCGAATATATAATAACTCCGCCATTTCTCTCTGCGCGAAAAAGAGACTTTGACATAGCTGAACCATTAATTATTACCGTTCGATAAATGGCCCGCTGATCGGATAATTTAAATTTAAGTAGAACTTAAATATAGAATTATCGGTAGAACTAATTTTAAAAATGTTTCTATCGCAAAAAAGACTAACTGGAAAAAAGGAAAAAATAGAAATCTAAGAAATGCAGTAAAATGTAGATCAATTTAGGCCGATTGAACGAGATTAATTAACTTTTTCGAATATATTAAAAATTTAAATCTGTCCGGTAAAAAATTTCGCGTTATACTGAAAATTTGGATTATTTAAACACTAGTCAACAGATGATAAATGAGCCCGAACCTCTGTATGGTCTATCCGAAGCGAATATTCGGCGAATTTCTGTGTAGGAAACTTTTCAGGCTAAGAGAATATTTTAACGAATGGTTAAAGAGGTGAAGATATCAACGCCTGTAGCACAGAAAATAACTCTCTCTTCGTTTTAATTATTTTGCCGGGGGAAAACAAAAAAAAGAAAAAATGTGATAATATTTTACAGAATTTTTGAGATTATTTTTCACACGAAATTTATAGTTTTCTGGAACCGCTTGAATTCCAGCAACATCCGAATCAACACCTTGAACCTTCTCGAACCGCGTAATTTCTATAAATTCTGAAACTGTCCTGGCCCCGGCGCTACATTCCAATCATTTTAACGCAAATTCCGGTATAAAGAGACTAACGCAGCCATTTCGATTTTTTCTTTCTTTATAATGATTAAATTTTGTAATATACGCGAGCCGTACAAATTAATTTCCTCGCTTCTCGCACACAACGCTACAGATAAAAATGTCACGCGTGTTCTTCATTCAACAAGCGAAACCACCTGTACATATCACGTACACGTTTTCCAAAACACAGACAAAAAAGAAAGAACTAATAACGAAAGTTTAATTGCGCTCGGCACGAACACACTTATACATAAACTACCGAATTAGCCGTAAGTTATCATATCAATTACAATCGCCTAGCAAAAATTAAATTACTATGCAGTAATACGCTGTTTTCACTTCTAAATATGATTTCCGAAAGTGTCCGGAAAAAAGGTTTATTAATTGTTTGCGAAAAAAAGTATTTAAGACACATGTACTAAATCTGGACTTGGATAATTACATTTTTAATTTAATTTAATTTATAAAATAACTTCATCATCATCATCACAGTGCTGTACGCATTTACTGCGCGTAAGCGATCATTTTGACTTACATCCACCGTTTTCTCGCTGCTTCCACGAGTTCAGCTATCGTGCGTCTTCCCGTCCATTGACGTATATTTCTCCGTCCATGATATCTTTCTCCGTCCTCTACCTCTTCTTCCATCAATTTTTCCTTGGATAATTGTTCTTAATAGTTCATACGCCCTTCCTCTAACAATATGTCCAAAATAGCTTGATTTCCTCTTCTTAATTATGTTCAAGATTTTCCTTTCCGTATTGGCTTTCTTCAGTACCATATCGTTCCTCATCTTCTGTGTCCATGACATCTTCATACTTCTTCTGTGCAGCCACATTTCACACGATTCAAAATATTTCAGTGTTTTTGCTGTGTATGTTGCCGCCTCCGCTCCATATAATAGGATAGAATAAATGTAGCACCTTATGAAATCTTGTCTGATTTTCAACTTCAAAGATCCATCTGTGAGTAAATTTTTCATCCTTTGAAAAGCTTGTTTTGCTTGAGCACATCTTCTCCTAACTTCTATATCCGGATTTAGATCTTCCGTTATGTAACATCCCAGCTATTTAAATTCTTTAACCCGTTCCACGTTTTTACCATTAACGTTTTTATTGTAACGTTTTTATGACTTTTCCTGCTTACAATCATCAGCTTTGTTTTATTTTCATTAATTTGTAGTCCATATTTCTTTCCGCTTTCATTGACTTTATCAACTAATTTTTGCAGGTCTTCCGGGGATGTGGCTAGTAGGGCAGCGTCGTCTGCGTATCGAATATTATTTATTTGCCTGCCATTAATTTTGATTCCTACCTGCAAGTTCTATAGGGTCTTTTGAAAAATTTCATCTGCATATATGTTAAAAAGCAAAGGTGATAAAATACACCCTTGTCTGACTCCGCGTTTTATGGGAATGCATCCTGACTCTCTGTTTTCTAACCGGATTTTGGCATTTTGACTATAATATAATTTTTGTATGATTCTTTTGTCATATTCGTTGATCCCTTTCCTTTCCAGTATTCGCATTAAATGATCATGCTGCACCTGGTCAAAGGCTTTTTTGTAGTCGAGGAAGCAAACAAATACCTCTTTTTGTTCTCAGTAATTTTAATTCAATGATAATAATAATAAAAACAATAACAATAACAATAACAATAACAATAATAATAATAATAATAATAATAATAATAATAATAATAATAATAATAATTCAATTCAATTCAATTCAATTTTCAATTCAATTTATTTATTATAATAATAATAATAATAATAATAATAATAATAATAATGATAACAACTATTTTCTTGAAAAGCTCAATCTGTTAAAAGCTGTTTCTCATACTAATTGGGGAAGCGATCCCTGTATCCTCCTTATGTTTTATAAATCATTTATCCGCTCTGTCCTGGACTGCTGTTGCTTTATTTATGGCAATTCATCCAGGTCTCTTCTTTTGAAATTAGATCGTATTCAAAATACTTGTATTCGCCTCTGCCTTGGTGCCCTGAGATCTACCCCAGTGCTATCCTTGCTGATTCCCATATTCCTCCTCTCTTTATTCATAGATAACCTATTTCGGTTCTCGCTTTTTAGTTAAGCGACTGCCTGCTTATTCCTCTCCACTTGTTTCTTCCTACTCTTCTATCCTTCATAAATAGCGATTTTCCTCAAATAAAACTCTAATTTTATCCCCCTTATATTTCTGTTCGTCTTCGTCAATTTTCGCCTTTTATTTATAGTGTCATGATGAACTTCCTTATTTCTCTTTCAATTGTTCTAGTTTCTTCCATCCGATTAATTGCCTTTCATTATACCACCGTTCTGTTCTAAATCTGTTCCTCAGCATGTCGCCTGAATTCTGCTATGCTTTTTTAGGTTCTTTATTTCCTACACGCATCACTAAAATAAAAAAAAAAAAGATAAAAAAATCTACACTGACGGTTCTAAAGCAGTAAGTGGAGTTGGTTCTATCTTTTTTTGTACAGCCTTTAATTACATTCCGGGTCTTTTAAGCTTCTTTCCTCTTCTTCAATTTTCTTTCCGGAATCCGGTATGCTATTTCGTGACCTTGTCCTCCACCACCCAATCGAGTTTGACCTTATATAGATTCCTGGTCATTTGCGTATTAAGGGTAATGGTGGATCCATTTCCAGGGTCACATTTTCAGCTCATAATATTGCTCTCTTCTTTCTTCAGTCAATCATTCCAAATTATAGCTCAATTCCCTGTTCTTCTTCATTTTCTAATCCTGCCTTCTTTTATCTCTCTATTCAGCCATCTCTTCAACTTCATTCATGGTTTTCTTGATACTTGCTCTCTCTTAAAAGTTCTACAATCTCTGCTATTTGTCGACAATTTCAGATTTTTTTCTAAAATGCTTTTATAGTCGATTAAGCTCCATTTCGAAATATCAAATTCATTTCATCAGTGCAGCCATCTTTTTTTTTTTTTTATGTTTTTTTGATCGTCCCATTTTTCTGCTTTAAAAAATTCGAAAGTTTCTATCTATTATTTGTTATCAGACATATTCAAATTCGGATCGTCGTCTTCCTAAAAAGAAATTTCCGCAAAGACAAAAAAAAAATCGCTGCGGTGATGTATAGTTTGTTATTTGTAACGATTTCATTTCGAGTTAGTTTAGCTTCTAGGCTGTCGTCTCATTTTATTTTTAGCTTCTACAAATTGATATTATCTTGTTGTGGATGTACAAAAGTGGATTACGGTTTATCAATACTCATCGGAAGTTCAGAATGAACTTTTTATCAGTTTTTTTTTTCCTTTGTATATGCTAATCGGTTAAATGGATTTTTAATTGCTGACGGATGCGCATCAATTTATTTGAAAAAGATGAATGCGGACTATAAAAAGGAGTTAAATTCGACATTATTTATCTCTCTGATTTCCGGTCGTCGCTTTTCCTGGAAAATTGTCTGTGAGAGCGGAAAATTTTTCAACACTTTATTTTGTACATATTGTTCGTTTCGACATCGGTTAAATAATCATTGGCCACCAGTTCAAGTATCTGCCACACACCTGTTCTGCATTCTTTAAATTCTTCCTTTTCAAATTGGCAATTTTTCTTTCCTTTCTGATTTTTTTTTTTTCTCACTTTTTCTCTGATTTCTTTGCTGAATTATCTTCCGCGATAAAACGATACCACCGTTTCCAGTTATGAAAGATAGCGAAGATTATTAATAAATTAACGGGATCGAAAAGTAATATAACCCGGAGTTAAACATCCTTTAATGCAGAGTGCCACGATTCCGATTATATCGAGCAAAGTTCGCCTGATAACAAAAATTTTAGGTTTTTTTTTTTCTTTTAAAAAAGAAAGAGAATGGTCTACTTTTCACGAAACGGGGGACTAGCAATGTAATTTTGTTGATCAAACATAATATTACAGCTACTAGCGCTGTTCTGAGCGACTACGAAATCGTGTGGCAAGTTGTGAAAACATCAACGTGGACTTCAGAGTGCGCGATCAGTGCGTGCATTATGCGAGTTTTTTTCCCAGCTAATGTGTACATGCAGTCAGTGCGTCTAATTTGATGTAGTCACGCGCGACTAAAACGCACGCACGGCTTGGTCCGATTTCCGAGCTGGTTTGGTTTCGTACAATAGCACGCAGATTTGAAATGGTTCGTTACGAAATATTTCAATGAATTATTTTGCAGAATTTCATTTAAATTCACGATGTACTTTCGGAAATAAGAAAACATCCGGATATCTGGTTGGAAGAAGGCTAGAAACACAAGGAATCGATAATAATGGTTTATGTTAAATTTTCTAGTCGAGCTAGTATGTTAATTTATTTCAATCCTTCGTAATAGTGGACGATGATCACGTAAATGACGGTACGCATAAGCCAATTAAGACTTTTTCCATCGATACATACCGGAATTTTCAGAATTAGTTTAGACCATTTCGAGAAACAATTTGTAGAATAGAAAAGAGTTCGCTTAAAAATTAACAATTGTTTCTTTTTTTTGAGCTACGTCGCCTGTTGTGCGTGTCTGATTATTACGGAACTGCTTCCGCAGTCATTATTTACGATAATAATTTTTAGGAAACTCCGTTTGATTACTTTCGACGCGAATAGTACTTCCATTATTTCCCGTAGCCTGAACTGATTTCAATACTGTGTAGGTAAAATACTGGTTTTATAAATATCCCAGCCCAGCTTAATATGTTGAAGTTATTTTTTTACGTCGAAAATTATTTTCTTCTCTTCATGTAATTTCTTAAATATCTTTCGGCGCCGGTCCAGTGTTCGTGCAAAATAAAAAGTAGCGCGGTCCAAGATTTCTAGAACGGTGGATTTTCTTTTTTTTTTTTCGTGTTCGTCAAAATGGACAATGATCTAAGATTAAAAGGAGGAGCGATGAAATCAAATATGCTTACCGAATCAGATGTAGAGAATAAATGTGATTCAAGAGTTGGAATAAGGAATAAAAGGCACGCAAAATAAGAGGTTGGAACACAAGCGAAGAGTAGAAAAAGGGATATGGTTAAGCGATGAGAAGGAGTTAACATTGCTTATAAAAAAAGTTAGGGTGGAGGGGACAGAGTGGAGAAACGATGAAAAGGGATAAAGCAAACGATATCCAAAGCGTATTTGATAGATTGCAAAGAAGCGAAAAATGCAAAATCCAAAAGATTAGGTTGAACAGAGAGAAAAAATGGAATCAGGATTTGACAATGAAGAGAAAGAAGAGTTTGATCGTAGTTTGGGATGAGCAGCTATGGAGAGATGAACAATATCGAGGGATGAAAATGCGCTGAGTAATCTATCGATAGAACAAGGTTGAACGAGGCGAGCTTGGATTTCAGTATTTTCGAAAATCCATAGTGGGCCAAATGGGATAGTGAGAGAGAAAGATGTTGCTGATAAGCGTATGAGAAGAACGACATAATCGGTAGATGGAGAAGGAAAAAGAGGTGAGATGGCCTTTCGTAGGATACTGTAAGAATCTGAAAAAATAAGGAATTTAAGAAAAACTAAGGAGGATACAGAGAGAACAGCGTAAAGGATAGCCAGTAAACTCGACATGCAGCAGTGGGGAAACTGAAATATTTCAGAATAGTTTAGGCAAGGACAGAAGAAGGCTGAACTAACTTCGGTGGGTCCTCTGTCAATGAACACAGTAAAGCGGTGCCGGAAGCCAAGGTGTTTAAACATTGTGATTTAATAAGACGGTGTGGGGCTGGTTTGGAAGGGATAGTTGCGTAAAGACGATTAATAGAATTTAAGAGGAAAGAAAAACTGAAAAAAAAATATCGTGGCTTCTCTCGTGTGAGTACATGGTGAAAACCAACAGTGGCATACGATTTTGACCGTGTCGGAGTTTTGTTGGCAGAAAAACCGCCAGTTTAGGTAGAAGAGTAGGAGTTAACAAGGGAACGACGGGAAGAAATAGTTAGGCGTCTGATTAGAAACCGGTAACCTAGATAAAAGGTTAGGACTGAAAGATTGTACGGCATCGTAATTTTGTGCGTATAATTTCGATACTTTTTTACCTTCGCCGTGAGCTTGTATCGCTTTTTCCGCTTTCATTCTTCATCCGTCATTCCGAATAATTTTTCTTATTCCTACTCTACTGCCTTTATCGTCGTTCGACCGCCATCGACCCAAAACCGCCCGTAATGCTACGCTATTATGGCAATTTATTTCCTAAAATTCATATATTTTTTTCGAGGATTTTTCTATAATCCGTACTCATTTCAAGTTTTTCAATTTCGACGGACCAATTTCATTTCGTAGCTTACATTAAAAAGCGGTTCTTTCCGATTGACACTTTTTTGTTTCTTAATAAGTATACGTAATTTTTTTCTTTTATTTTTTCGACATACGATGTCAACAGCAAATGTCGTAAGACTGGTACTGCTGACTACGAAAATGGTCGATAACTGCAGCGTAAAAGGCGCTTTAATTTAGATTTCGGTAATAAACATATCTAACGTTTAGTTGGTTTTTTTTCTCGTAAATTCCCTGCTGAGCAATGCACTCAGCAGCCGATTTTCGAAATTCGCATCATCAATTCCCTCTAAAAGTCACATAATCACAATGACAATGGCGCAAAGGAAATCAGAATGAAGTCGATAGGTAACACACGTAGCGTATTTCTGAATTATTTATGACCGTGAATGTCGGATTCTAGACAAATACGAAATCAGGTGTCCGTATAATAAAAATAATAATAATAATGCGGATTAAACGATAAACTTATTAAGGCCTCGCAGAAACCTTATAACGTGTTAATGAGCTGCGTGTAAAAGGTGTAAGACAACCTCCTTACGCAGAAAATCTGATTATAAACCGATTCACTAGTGCATCGATTTCAACAGATTCTAACCGATTTCAAAGTAATATAAAACTCGGTGTATTTATCAACGACCGTTTGCGGTCGCCCGACGTTTTCAAAAATTCTTTATCGGCAAAAGTTCCCACGTAGTGAACTCTTCGATTCGTTCAGGATGCAATAAAACCGAGAATGCTATTTGGCTGGGAGCGGATCTGAATTGCAGGAAGAAATATATACGGTTTACGTTAAACGCTGTTAGCTTCATCTGAAGGTGAACTATTATGGATAGTCGGAAAAATGAATACAATTAGCAGAGACGTTAGTTCAAAAAAAAAACAAAAAGACCAAACTAATAATAATGAACAGAGGAATAGGATAATGCACATATTTAGAGAGGTTACAGTATGAGATGAAGGCGACCGCACACCAGAAATAAAAATATTAGGAAATCAGCAATTACTCAATAACGCGCGTCTAGAAAGACTTCCGATTACCGAGACGACGATAGTAAAATCCTCGAGATAGTTCCAACAGTAACATACGCAGCTGCAACTTGGTCGTTTAATACTTGGCGTCGTAGAATCCAGTGTGAACTGCAGAAGACTTCAATAATAGAAGAACTGGAGAAATGATGGACCGAGTAGCGGAATAGAACAATTTTTATTCTAAGACATTTATGCGATTCGGAAAGGTTCATAGTGTACTAATAATGTGTGGAAAAGAGCTTGAGAGGAATTTCTCGTTAAACATTCATTAGTCCTATTTACATTCAGCTGGTTTCGGTAAAATTTTTATATTTCACTTAAGAAAGAATACATTTCGTTTTCGATAAAAATGGCATTCGCGTTCGCTAATTTTCTCTCAAATGACTACGTTTAATTTTATTAAAAAAACAAAAAAAAAAAAAAAAAAAAAGAAAACAATTACTGTAATTTCACGGGAAATATCGAGTTCGAAACTTTCGACCATGTGCGCGGTCCTGTTTCATTTCACAGCGATAAGTAATCCCCAAGCAGGCCACATAATTTATAAGCATCTTCATTACACATTTTTTTGCTTGTGTCCACTTTTTTTTGCTGTATTTTGTCATATTTTACTAATTCCAAGCTGAATGCAGCATTTTCTCCGTAAAACGTAAAAATAAAATTAACAAATTATAATATAAAAAAGAATAGAAAGAAACGAGAAATTCGCTTGTTAAATTTTTGCGCAGAACGAAAAGAGTAGATGAACGTGAGCGGCGGGGAAAATAAAAAAGCAAAAAACGCGACATTTATTATTACGCGAAAGAAAAAAAAGTAAAACGGGCACAGTTTTGCCGGGAAAAGTGAATAAAAACTACGCGAATTTTGAGAAACTTTTTGAATCACAAAGAAAACAAGACAAAGCGGCCGCACAAATAGCTGCTCGGAAAACTTAATTACACAAAACCGATTCCGGGAAATGTACAAAAAAATGCTAATTTCCCCCCCCATTTTCCCTTTCATTTTCCCCGCTTTTCTTTTTCGCAGCAATTTTATCGCGCCTCTTTTAAAAAAATAATACAATAAAAAGGAATTAAAACTGTCCCCGTCGCTCGTTCACATTTTTTAGCGACATGTTTGTTTTTTTTTTTATATTCGATCGTGCGTCACTTTTTCATTTTAATAACGGCTTTATTTTTGACGAATAAAATTAAAAGAGCGACTGGTAGAATCTGGCACTTGCACGTCGCCTCCGTTACATCTTTTCATCTGACTCGTGAACTTTAAAAATTCGCTATAGCTGTTTTACTGTATCATGCGATAACTGTTATCAGCTAAGAGGGCAGCAGTAGCCGAATACTGAATTGAAAATTCCCGAAGTATTTCCCGACGAGGGAGTATTATTTCGAACCTGAGCACAAATTATCGAACAAAATTCATCGCAGAGTGTAATATGGGGGGAGGGGATTGAGAACTAGTGCGCAGTTCGCAGCGTGCTATCATCTACTTCAATTGAGATCCAAAAGAAACCTGTGCATCGTCCGAATATTTTCAGAGATGACCTCTTCTATACGTTCGCACGATGTGACGGTACACAGATTTCTAATAATACGCCGTATGATTGTACCCTGCTAATGTAAGTATTAACAACACGCGACTACTCCCATTCTGTTTAGTAGTACTTTTAGTCGTCACTAATTTCCATCTTGAAAACCGGTGATTCGAATTATCTCGTAGTTGATTAATTATCGGAATTTAGCGACTCTTAAAGATGTTCCCCTCCGATTTGTTTAATAATTTTAGATAGTTGGAACGCAATAAAAACCGCTGCACAACTGCGAAAAACAACCGTCAGTTAGTGATGAATAATCTCAACCTTCACTTACAGTGATTATCGGGATTTCAATATACGTAACTGTCTCTATAATAATCACAGCATTAGTTTCTCTTACTTCCACTGATAGAAGTAATGTTTGTATTTTTGAATAATAACTACCATTTCTTTCTTTACCTACCTATAGAATTTATGGGTCATTCCTTATTGACGTAAAAAAAAAAAAAAAAATCCAATATGCAACAGCGGAATTTGAACCAGGTTCTAACGAAATATCCTTACCTAATCATGTATTAAGTGTTCTCATTTAAACCGTAGTGTAAATAGTCTTTTGATCGAGTTTTGGTCGCCGCTCTCTACAGCTGCTAACGAGTTGCTTCCTTCTTAATCTATGCATACAATAATAGGCCATTATCATTCGCTGATCAAATTCGAAAAGTTGAACTGTTAATTTCATTCTGAAACAGGTGTGTACCATTCAGGGGCGTAGCGTCAATGGAAGCGATGGAAGCGCCGCTTCCCCTAACAAATTAGTATGAAATTGTTTTTTACTATTTGCGAAAAGAATGCGAACCTCAGAAAAAAGATGAAGTAACTAGTTGAATTTAAGTGCCAGAATTAAAAATTATTAGAAACAGAGCAGCGCTAAATGAAAGAGCATCTGCAAGAGCGAGCGACAGAAATAATTACACGCTTACTATTTCATTTTACTACTGCCTAGAGTTGTCTCTGAACGATCTGCTGCGTACCGACGGTAGAAAAAGGTTGCGCACGCATATTCAATTTGGAAGCGCCAGGTTGTGTTGCTTCAAGATCGCATCTTTTGCGTGAATTTTTATCCGTGCGATTCCAGAGTAATGTGTATCGAGAGCGAAGAAAAAATGCGCACGCATCTTCAGTCTGGAAGCGCTGAGTCAAATTGCTTCACGGTTACGTACACCGATCATAAAGCGCGATTTTTGTGAAGTCAGTGGTCTTGGATCGTTTTAGATACGCTGTCATTTACTAACAGCGGAACTGGAAGCGATAGTCATCGGTCACGCTTTTCAGTCTGTTTTGATATACGACAGGGGAAGCTATACCGGCTTGTTTATCTTATTTACGCAACAGCAAATGTACCAGTCTGTTAAAATGCAAACACTTTTGAAATTGAGGCTACATGCAATTGTATATGTATTATTGAAAAACTTCCAATGATTAGTTTTAGTTCATTAAGTTTTCAAGAAAAAATGAATAGTATTCCAAATGATAAACCAACGCCTAGTTTAGAAAATTCGATTACAAAATCAAAAGGTATGTAAAAAAAAAAAGAAAAAAAAATACATACTTAATAGATGGTAGAAAATTCGATTACAAAATCAAAATCTTCATTAGCTTTTTTTAGTATTGAAAAAGAATTATTATCAAACATTAGAAAATTACCATCTTTCCGTGATGATGTAATTGACACTTTCGCAAACAAGAACCGAAAAATTGAATTAATTTACAAAAAAATGAGACATTTCGATCCTCTTAATTCATTTTTAATTCTGCTCTGTATTTAACCGAATTTTACGCATGCTTATTTTTATGTAAAAAAAATATTTGATCGTGGCGCTTCCCCAGTTCTGAAATTCACGCTACGCCACTGGTACCATTAAGGTTAGCGCAGTATCTGTTTCCTGGTCGTTTTTCGACGTTTTTTGATGTTATTGATCCGACGAGGATTTTTCTAATGAAATCGTCTAGGGGGGGGGGGGTATACACGTATTAAAAGAAGTACATATAAGATGAGTCATTTTATTTATTTTTTTCATTTCGCAGATGATGAGTCTGAGTCCGGATGTCTTACCGCAGTATCGACAAGAAGCTCCGAAGACACCGCCTCACATTCTACTGCACTATTGCGCATTTAAAGCCATCTGGGATTGGGTGATCCTATGTTTAACTTTTTACACTGCCATCATGGTACCGTACAACGTTGCCTTCAAGAACAAAACGCCGGACGACGTAACTCTGCTGGTGACCGATTCGATCGTCGACGTCATATTCTTCATCGACATAGTGCTCAACTTTCATACGACCTTCGTAGGTCCGGGCGGTGAGGTGGTATCCGATCCGAAAGTCATCCGAATGAATTACCTCCGTTCCTGGTTTATAATAGATCTCTTATCCTGTTTGCCGTACGACGTGTTCAACGCGTTCGATCATGACGAAGAGGTAACAAAACATATTTTTCTAATTTGTTAATTTATAATAATCGAAAAAAATAAAATAAAATAAAATAATTCATCAAATTGTTGATAGTAGTTTTGGCGTTGGAGAATGACTTAAAAATTTTACGGCAATTTTTGTGTTAATATTAGAAAGTGCGATGAAAAATATGCACGTTGGTGATTAAACGATAGTTAAGCAATTCTGAAATTTTTCCTCTTTAATCGTACACTTGGCGTTCTCGGCTAGGTCACGCTAACATTATCAAAACGCCCGAAGCTTTCAGAATGTGCGAAAAAATTACCGATTTTACTTAATTACTCTGTTCACCGCCTGAAAAGTTACAACTGATGTTTGTTAACATTATTATACGTAGCGTGTTTAGGCAAATTAAGGTATACACGAGTAGGATTCTTTAACATCAGGATCACGATATGCCTTTGGCAATGACCACTCCTGGATGAAGGCTTTCCCCGACATCTTCCATTCACTTCTGTTCTGTGCATTTCTCATCGGAATTCTTTAACGTATTGTTAAAATATGAAAATATATTAAATTGTAACAAATTTAAGTGTATAAAAGATTATACTGCTTAGAAACGTTTTCGGACATAGATGATCATCTAAAATTTATAAAAGCACGTGATCAGAACAAAATTCTAAACAGACATCAGCCAAAAAATGGTTTTAAATCGACCGATTAATGAAGAAAAATAATCCCTTTCGTCAATGGTATAGATAAAAGAAATTATTTTTTCCCGGGCGCGTATTACTTGACTCTCTAATTTGGGCTCATCAACTGTAGACATTGTCACTCCATATGTCTTTCTATTCTTCTAATCTTTTGTGTTGGGTGAATGTCCGGTGCAGACGTGCTCATAATTTAAAAAAAAAAAAAAAAACTGTAGATATTACCTTAAATATTTTTCTTCGTTGTTTTTTATACTTTTCCCGTATGATGCCAACCGTGGTTTCTTCGAATGTTTTCAACTTTGCTCCGAGTGCTCTCTCCTTTATTTTCAACTTTTGGATCTTAATCTCTTTACTTTGCATAATGTATGAAAAAAAAAAAAAAAGCAAAACACAAATGATAATATTCTGAACTTTTCAATGTGCAACAGCTGGATTCGAAACAAATTCTCTATACTGGGTAATCTGTACATTACATGGGATGAACAAAAGCTAAGAAAAATAAAATAGATATAAAATAATAATAATAATAATAATAAAAATAATTTACAATAGTTAGTGTGAATGCAAATTTTTACGCGTGCTTGGAGCTATTGTCTGTTGGGTGGCCAATCACCAGTGACCAAGGAATAAAGGATCGACCTGATTGGGTCCCCTTTAGCGGTCAAAGCGGAAAGGCGAGAGAAATTCAGATTAGACAAGAAACGATGGTTTTTACAAAAATCAGAGTTCTGTTTTTACCGTTGAAGAAGTTGTTTCTTTTTTACCTTCGGGGGGGGGGGGGATTTATGTTCTACCTATGCTAAGGTTACCCATGTTCATTGAAGTGACGCCAGTTAAAATTTTCGCTGTTCAAAAAAGTTTAAAATTAAGTTCGCGATCAATCGTCAACAGAAGTGTTCGATATTCGTCAGAATAGTAAAACAAATTCGAAACTATCGTACCTTGATCAATCTAAATCGTACCGAGTCCGATTTCTGCGTACCAACGGACTACCGAATGGCCAACCTATGGATCCCAGTTCGCCGACAATAGTGAAACGTAGCGTTTTGTGTTATATTTGTATATATTGATTTTTATCATTTTAATCGTTATTCGCGCAGAATTAATTATTGCGTTTTTCAGCGGTCGACCGGTAAAGAAAGATAGGTGTGAATTTTGTTTTTCTAATACATTGTCTTATACAAATTTCAACTAAACATTTTCATCTATATTAATAAATCACTATCTTAAATCAAAATAAAATCCACGAGCATAAAACCTCGTGGTTGGCATCCCTATGGACGGTATGCGAACGGCTGATACCGTTACAACTGGTTGACTGTTATCTCATATTTCTTTTTTTTTTTTTATAAATGGGCTCGATGTTAACACTGACTCAACTACATGGACTTAGATCACCTACTCAGATTCTGAGGCGATCGGAGATAGAAACTATATAGAGGAAAGAAGGAGGAGAATAACGGCTGGAGATGGGAAGGAAAGGATAAAAGAAGCATTGAAAGGGGTAGGAAGATCTAACGCCAAAAGTTCGGCGTATAGATGAGAGCATTCGGGAAAAAGAGCAGGGCATTCAAAAAGGATATGGTTGGGGTCGCTTATAAAGGGAGGATCAGTAGAGTGGAGAGGGCAAAAGGGAGAAGGTGAAAGAGAAAAAGAAAAACGAGAAAAGCGAAGGAGAGAATAATCAAGTCTCAGTCTGATTAAAGAAACAATAGCCGAGCGCCGAGAAAAGGGAAGAAATTATTTCTTGATATTTATTGGCTCTTTTTTTTTTCTTTTTTTTTTTTTTTGGGCTCGTTGGACCTTTACCCAGAAACAAAAGGTAAGGAAAGAAGTCGGTTATATTTTGATCCGATCAAAAATTTTATCTAAAACGGAACAGATAGCAGGAATAATTAGTGGGGAAGGAAAGGACAGGACATAGGAAGCACAATAAGGAGTAGGAAGTCCAAGCTTCAGCAAATAAGAATATAAGGCAGAACGCTCCACGAAAATAGATAAACACTGTGGAAGAACACATGATCGGCGTCGCAAATAACTGCATCATCAGGATGATGGAGAGGACAGTGTGGAGAAGAAATCAAGGAAAAACGAGATTTAGATAATGGCAGCAAAGAATGGCCAAAGCGCCTACGAACAATGGAAACAACATCAGAATATCGAAGAAGAGAGGGATGCAAAAGAAACGATGAATAGAGAGGAAGAGAGTAGGCCGAACAGACAGATAAAATGAATAATTATTAGAAAGAGAGGAAACATTTGGCTCAAACCACCGGATGTAATAATGGCAACAAAAGCAATTCTGGATTTTCACACTATTCACTGTTACATTTTCAATTAGAATGATACCGCTAATAGCGGCTATAGTATAGTCTGTCACGCGAAAGAAGTCCGGTCGAGTTTCGTTGCCAAGCATGAGTGTTACTTCAAAGCAATGTAATAAGACATACACTTGACGAATATTTCAATATTACCAAAAAAAATCGCATTGCCATATTACGAGTATTCCTCCTCTTCTTGGAAGCAGTAACCTCGTTTTTGTTTCATCTCTATTATACATATATACGTTCGTTTTTTTCCGACCTGTTCTGATCCAGACAGACCACGTGCTGATAACACAGCGAATGTGTTATATCCGATACATGATCGACAGTCGAAGGTTGATCTGAGATCCTCTGAATTCATGACGTTAGTTTCGGTTGTTTAATGAAGGGACTTCTTCTGCTTGACAGACTATGTATGTATGTATATATTTGAGTGACAAACGTTTATAAAAAAAACAACGGAAAATTACTAAAATTTTTTGAACACGGCGAGCATTTCAATTCACAGCGGTCTAACTGTGGCACCTATTCTCTTGACTTCTTATGAATCCCCAACATTTTCCGCTATTGCCTATTGTTAACCACCAGTTACGTTTAACAGTAGCAGATTGTGCTGGTGTATTGCAATGTTACACAACAACCAACTAGGAATTTAAAAAATATTCTTATAGAAAATTCTCCTATTTAGTATTTTGAAAATAATCAAATGAAGTAAATCTGTTTCTACTTTATTTAAAACAAATGTAAAAAGTGCAAGAATGATTTTTTTGGCAGCACTGAAAAATCGTCGGCAACATCACACATCCGACATTTGATGTTGTGTGTTTTACGGGAAAGAAAGGTTTTTTTTTTGTCCTAATGTCGAAGATTAACACGAAATTATTATGTTGCACAAGATTTATGCAACAGACCTTCGGATGTGTTGATTGTCGGACGGAAGATCGATAATTTTTTCTTTTTTAATTCTAAATATTACCATTTTAAAACTAAAATGTAACATTTTAAAATACATAAATAACGAGATAATTATGTAAGATTATATTTTCGGATATTTCACTCGTAAAATATCATAAAATTCTAACATTTTTTCGATATTCATTAATGCGACAATTTTCGGTTACATTTTGTTTAAGAAAAACTACAAACTCATGTAATGATCAGGTTTAATATTAGCTGGTGGAGAGAGAGAGAGAGAAATGAAATGTTTCCAAGGATGTGCTATTTTTATCACCGATTGCTTGAATATAAGACACCACAAGTATATATCAATAGTTACAATGATAAAAAGCAGGACAACAAGGAATATAATAAGGAGGTATATTTCATTCGACCGAAATGAATAGTAAAATCGACAATACGGATGAAATAGTTTTGATTAAGCTGCTAGAACGAATGCCAGATAATGCAAAAAGAGATAGGAACCTGAAAAGTAATAATTAAACAATGGCCAGTTGAAAAAATATTAATTAGTGACATTAAAATAGACACAAAAAGGGAGCTGGCTGTAGAATCGACCATTCGCAGTTGTCAAAAATGTAGTATGGAATTGTTGTATAACAATAAGTAGTTCTTTTCTGTTTGTACTTCTTTTTATTATTATTATTATTATTATTATTTTGTTTTTTTTTTAATTACCTTGTGCAATTATGAAAACTAATTGTAATGAAATATTATAACGTATGTAACATATTTGCCGAATAAACGATAATAAGCGTGTTGGGCACCCGTAGACGGGCAGTATGCCTTGCGGGACCTGCAACTTATTTAAAAAAAAAAAAAAAAAATAAGCCTATCAAAGTTTTATGTTAATTCTAATTATCTTATATCCGCGAGATTATCTCTCAGTGTCACTCTGTACAACCTCCCGTTTGCGTGTTGTTTAAATATGTATCGCTTATTACAAATATAAAAATCCGTAAATCCACAAAGTTAATCTATAAATTCGCTTCTTGCCCACCGGATAACACCTAAATCTTTTGTTTCCTCGTCGAATTTTCGTACCGTATTAAATTTCTGTAATTTACTCTGCGGGGCAATTTTACAGTGTGTAATTATTCCGCATCCGAGTTACGCTAAATTAATAAGATATTGTAAATGTTCTAGCCTATTTCGTTTAGTTCGAAGTCCTTTCTAGTGGTAACATGCTGGGTAACGGCGTAGTTTAATCTTGAATGAAAATGCAACTGTTTATATGCGCTACCTTTCTTCATTTCTTATTAAACGCAATTTAATTTCAGGCTAAACGCTGGGGAATTTCCAGTTAAATTATCAGTTTACGTAGATCGCATTTTTTAATATTTAAAGCATTTCCGCGATACGGAACGGTTTCGACAGTGCATTCTGGTAGAATTTGATGAAAATAAACACAAAAACAGAAGTGGCGGGGAGATCTAGCTTGGCCAATGAGCTGAGTGCGGCTAATGCGATATAAATTTTCATTACGATTGCAGATGTTCCCGAATTCCGTTATTTATTATACCTGCGGTCATTCGCAACGGCTTTTGCACACCGCAATTATGACGATAGTAATTCTGCAGCCGAAAACGCAATTTCTAAAGAAATATCGCCCAAACGGAGCTTTTTCTGAAACGCGAGAAAGCTTATCGCACTTTATGACGTATTTACATATGCGTTATCAGCCACTTTCACGGCGAGATTTATTATTAGCAAAGTTAATATGTTTGCTGCAATTGAACCGTTAACTCTTTTTCAGTCTATCTACTATTTTCGCTGCAGTTGTTAAAGTACGCCTTATATCTCATTAATCCTTTCTTCCGAAGCGGCATGCTGATCCACCTCCTATCTTACGAAATCGAACATTTCTGATTCCCTATCGAACGAGTTTACCATTACTGCAAACAGAATTTTACAGTTCTTCCATTATAACTTTTAATTTTATTAAACATTTTTAATTATCTGGAAAGTTTTAAATTTTTTCCCAAAAACTAACGCAGTAAAAATCTTGCACTGCCCGATCAAATCGACCCGCCGAAGTTTTACGTAATATTTCACTCGTTCAAAACATATTTCCCGTACATAAAAGATCATTTTCTTAACAAACAGGCCATTTTTCGTTGTTTTCTCGTATTTTCATCATTTTTAAATTGCTACAAAAAAAAAAAATAAAAATTTATTTCGCGATCGATTGTTCGACGACATAAATGACCGTGAAATCAGATGAGTTTTAAATTTATAGCGAAGATAAGTTATTTTATTTATAAGAAAAGAAGCGGCTCAATTTTATAGAAAGATTTTATTTTTATCAAATTACAACAATGTTAAAAATTAATATACTTTTTGATTTACGTATATTTTTAATCTTTACTATATTTTTACGCTTGTAGAAATTTCGAAATATTTATAGTTAAGAAAGAAAGGATTTATTTGCATAAATAACAATAAACATTACAGTTTATAAAATAATTGCTAAAAAAAAGTGGTGTGTATCGACACGAGTTTTACCGCATAACTAAATTTATAAAAATAATTATATGATATGCGATGTTTAACTTAGTAGGAAAAGAAAAGAGTAACCCACTACTGGAGGGGAGGACTCAGTAGTATCACATTACGTAGATATTAGTAAAGTGATTTATGAAGAAAAGTAAACTAAAAATTAAAAACTAAATAAACTAGCACTGACGCTATACAATTCAGAATAATACATTATGCTTGTGTTTGCACTTGGTATAAATGGTGCGTAGTCGCCTGGAATCTGATTAATACATTCTCGTGCGCTACCCATTTGGCGCAGATCTTACAATTAGTTGTTGCATTTAGAACACCATAATCTCTAATTTGCGGTAACTCTAAAACGTCATGCATAGATGAGATACTCGTGTGTATTCATATTTTGCTACAAGAATGCATCTTAGGCGTCGATTTTGATTTAGTTGTAGTTTGTCATGATGCAAACAGAAGACCACACTGGACAAGAGTATGTGATAAAATATAAGTGATTTATAGATGACAAATTTGTTATTTGCGCTTAAATAGGATTTGCGATTGAGTAAAGGATACACTAACGAGATAGCTCTATTTGTTTTAACCGAGTTATACTCAATATGTTTACTGAAAGTAGGTTTGTTGTCTAATATCAAGCCAAGATATTTTGGCTAAGACTAGACCAGGCGCCAATGCCAGTTCCAGAAATGATTAGTTTCCTTGGCAATTGAGAGGCGCCTGCGGATGAAAAATATATTTTAAGTCTTTGATGGATTAATATTCCATCTGGTAAAATAATTTAAAACGCGCGTCGAGGCTCTCTGAGGCTGTTACCTATGGTAGTAGGTCTATAGGAACTACAATAGAGGACAACATCGTCAGCATATAAAACGATCTCAGTGTTAGAAATTTTAGGAAAATCGTTGAGGAACAATATAGAGAGGAAGGGTCCACGAACACTACCTTGCAAGAACAGTTTTCCTTGTGGATTAATAGTTACTAAGAGTAGTATAAACTAGTCTGTTGTTAAAGTAGTTTATAATTATTTTAATTAAGTAAGTAGGAAATTAAGTGTTTATTAGTATACAAGTGAAAGTATCGAAAGTTTTAGCCTCATCGAAGAGTACAACCCAGAATGTTTATTTCGATTAAAACTGTCCGTGATGAATTCGGTTATTCTGGCAACTTGTTTTTTTTTTTTTTGGTTGGTCCCCAATTCGTAATACGATGGGGTAAATATATTTTACCAATAGTTTATATAAATAACAGGTCTGTCCTGAGCCCGTCCATTTAAGTTTATGGAACCCTAACAGACTGTTTTACAATGTTAATAATAATCAGTATACACATAAATTTAATATTAATACAGGTGTACATGTATTTTACGGTGATTCTAGCAACCTGTTGAGCAGTAAAGTGACGAGGTTGGCATCTGAATTGGCTTTTTAGGATTAAATTATTAATATTCGGCTGTTACCTTAGTCTTTTGACCAGTAATTTTTCACGAATTTAACTCAAATTACACTAGTGGATCTAATGGGTCCAGTATTAGTCATATTTGACGCATCTTTACGAGGTTCGGGTATTGGACATACTTTTATAATTTTCCATGCTTGAGAAAAGTAGTCGGTTTTTAGGATAACATTTATTATATTATTTAACTCTATTATAATTTTATTTAGGATATTTTTTAGAACAATATTGAGAATATTATCATTCCCGACAGACATGCTGGAATTAAGTTTTTGATTTGTGTTCCACATAGTATGTGGCCGTAAGGCCAGCGAAGGGAGATGCATATTTCTTACAAGCACGTCCAGCTTCCCTGTCTTTACCAGATATTCGTCAAATCTCGCGCGTTTTTACATTAGCCGAATTATCGGAATTCGAATTTCTCCCAAACGAACAGATGTTAGCTGTCGAATATTTAACTGCAAATATTACAAGCCTTTCTCTCGAGTTAGAGAAATTATCAAACTTTTTCCCAGCTTTATTAAAATCCGCATTTATTCCATTATAAAGTATGTAACTATTTTAAGATCTGCCATGTTTAAAGTAATGTAAAAATTGTCATGTCGACTATCGTTGTATCAAACGAATTGTACTGTCCTTTATCATAATAAAAACTGTTATAACGTAGTTCTCTAGTGGCATTTCGTTCGGCTATGACCTGATATCCCGATTTCGTAAATTAAAAATACAGAAAAATTTCTTTTATACCGGATTAATAGAAATCATCAGCCGCTCTTCCATTCATTGCCGATTCTTGATCACTTAGAATATCACCTACTCCACTGTGTTCTTTTCCCTGACGAACAAAAAGCTTAAATTAGAAACACTATACAGCAAAATTCTTTCTTCTTTCTGAAAATGTTCTTATTTTATCTGTATTAAACTAAGGGGACTGCGACATGTTGATGATTTAAAAAAAAAAATGTTTTAATCATATTTCTAAAAAAATGTAGAAATTAAATGATTTTAAATAGATCAGTGTTCAGCAGGCCATTCATCTCTTTTGACCGACTTCGCAATTCTTTCTGTGCGTTCTCTGAATGTGCGATCAGTCCAAATTCGCTTCTTACCGACTCTCTACGGAATCAAAAGCAATAAATTTGCCGATTTATAGTGGCCCGTTTATTTTCTTCTACCGGTAGATTTTTTAACGTAATCTTAAGCAACAAAATTACTCTTCTATCTGCAGTTAGTCACTGCAACTTCTCTGAAGTTAAAACTTTTATTTTTTCTCATCGTCTAATCCTGATTCCCTTTATTTATTCAACCATCTTTATCATTTTGTCTCAGATTTCATGATTTTCCTTCTATGTGATGCTTTACTTTCTCTACGATATGTCACTTGCGCTGTGGACACAGTTTGCTCTTTTCTTTGTTTTCTGTTTCCCTTTCGCGCCGTTTCTCTCTTCTTCACGCTTCTTATATCAACTTTATATGTGATTCTGATCACATCCTGTTTGACTGCTCATCTCTCAGTCGAACCTATTTTCTTTCTATTCCTCTCTCTTACTATTCGGTATTTCTACTTACCTCAATGGTTCGTTCATTCCTTTGGTTCCTTTTCTTTCTTTTTTTTTTCTCAGTGCTTGGACTAATGTTAATGTCGACGCCCCCCCCCGCAAGAAAAAAAAGTCGTTGAATTTAAACGCAAGTGTGTAAATTAGAAATAATCTGCTTTTTTTGAATAAATGAATGAATAAAAACAGGTTTATAGAACATTTCATATAATATCAAAAAATACGTGCATGTGACCTTAAGTTGTATTATTATAAAGCTGGTTATAATACTAAATTAGATATAATATAGGAAAAAAGGAAACCAAACAAAAACTCGATAGCCTAAGAAAAAAGAAAAAGAAAATAAGACGGAATAATTAGATGGCAGCTAATTACTTAATAATAGTAAAAGGATATTGAATGCCGGTTTTATATTTCCAAGTTTTTTTTGTTATACCTATATGAAAGCACAGTGGCGTATATTATATGTATTTTCAATTACAGAAACAAAAAAACTGCCCGACAAATGTTAAATCCCGATATATATATATATATATATAAATATACATATACATACATATATATATATATATATATACGCGCGTGCACGCGTGTGGGTGTGTATGTGTTTTATATATATATATATATATATTATTTTAAACTGAATTATTAACACAATGAAATTTTATTAAAATAAATACGCTAACAAAATTATAACAGAATTTTAATTTTTTAATTTTGCAAACATATAATGAGAATCTAGTGAACGGTAATAACTTTAATTCGCTGCTAATAAGATAAACGTGTGATTTCATTAAACTGCTCAACCGGCGATAAACCGTAGTACGTAATATTATTCTGCGTAAATATTTTGTTAAAAATAGTACGAAGCCTAAAAAAAGAACAAAAACATCAATACCGACCATGTCCGCCGCTGTTATGCAGTCTTTACAGTTAATCTTTAAGATTTGCGTGAACGCAAAACGCGTCCTACTGCGATTAAGTTAATTATTTTTGAAGAGCCATCAAAAAGAACTGTTTAAAAATAATTTGATTCCGAGACCGTATTATTATTAAAAGAGAACAAGTACAATTAAAGAAACGATATTTTAAATTCTTATGGAACCATTGATCGGATTAATTGGTTAACAAAAATATAAATTTTCCTGCTCGAATCGGTAACTCAATAAATTTCGAGATTGTTCGCCTTATTTGTGATCGGGTACTTCTTTTTAATCATTACCGTTAAAGTCGTTTTGGTAATTTTACCACGACGCAATACTATCATACGGTGAAAGAAAGATTACAAAACTGTTGATTTTTAATAAACCTAAAAATATTAGTAATAATCACGAATATATGTATATAAACTTGGCAAAAGGGAATTACTTTTCATTATAGATTTTTACATCATTCGCATATTCGTAAAAAGTTCAGTAGGTTCGTTTACCACTAACGTCATATTTGAACTGTTGCTCGTTCACAGTTTAATTATACATCGGACCTCCGCTGTATTTGTTGTTAGTCGGAAATTTTATGTTCGATCTATCAATTGCTACACATGTGAAAAATATTTTATTTTATATGTACCTATTTCGGTGTTATCGCAGAGGCTGTTGACCTCGTATCTCTGTTTTCGTATCCGATGTGATTTGAACAATGTGTACAATGCCAGGGTTATCACTGTGTTTCGCAGCCGCAATTATCTGTTCTTTTTGCAGTTGCATAATTCATCAGCGATACATAAATTCCTTACTCATTTGCGTTCTATACGTTTTTTCTATGTTGCTCTATACTGATGATCCAATAAATCATCGTCGTTAGTATCTGTCAATATTCGAAATTCGGTCCCATCACTTTAGAAAGACCGCGCAGTATTTCGCTGTCATTCGTTAGGCTTTAAGCAATTCCCGAATGATGGATAATGCGCGGTGCTTTATTAGAGCGTTCGCTCATTTAATGTTTGTACTATTTTCAAACTATTACACCATTCACTTCGTCGCCGGTCGTTATCAAGTACTCATGAAAATGAATAAAGAAAAAAAAGCGTTCAGTTTATTTGACGTCATTAATCGGCCGCATTTCGGACATTGAATTTTCCGATTTGAGCAAACATTCTATTACAGCTTCTCAAAAAATCGAATATTTCACACATTCAATAGCGTGAAATTGCGCTCAGGATTTTGAATTTCTTCCGTGTATTTTGCCCTAAAACAATATTCAGTTTTACTGGGGTTTTTCCTTAGGTAATCTGCTAATATGCGTATTATCGTCTAGCATTTTTACCTGCTTCGTTTAATTTTAAATTAGCGTTTTTTTCTTCAGTTTTACCCAATCACGTAAGACAGCAGTACTGCACTGATATCTCCACTACTGTAAACATTGCGTTAACACGGCGTTACCGCCGGGTCAATTACGATGCACACGAGCCGTGCAATTAACGCGTTTATAAAAGACTTTTTGGAGCAATGGACGTGTTTGTAAAAAAAAAGAAAAACCAGGTTGTTCGTACATTCAATTTATAGGGGGAAAAATTAACCTTTTTGGTATACCTCTATATTCTGATTATCGACTTCTGAAAGGTATATTTAAAACGGTACAGACTGGCTTGTGTGATGAAGGAATTCTTTTTTTTGACTTATTTAGAGGGGAAAAAAGTTGGTGTTAAAACTGTAGTTTTTTTTTTCTCTCTTTTTTTATGGGTACGCCAACGAAAAGCAACAGCCCAATCAGCCAAGGAATCCAAGTAATAGTTCAAAAGGAGAATAACGTACTAGATTTCAATCTGGTGCGAGATTGAATGAATGAAAGAAGCTAGAATAGGAACAACTGATAAGGAAGGAAATGAGAGAACATAAGAGTCATTGTATGGGGTAGGAAGACGAAGATCCAAAAGCCGAGAATAGAAGAAAGAACGTTCTGAAGAGAGTGAGAAACATTTGAAGAGGACGTGATTGATATCACACAGAAAAAAGGAATCCTCTGGGTGAAGAGGGTACCGCGGAGAAGAGACGAGGGAAAAACGATAGAGTGACGAAGGGTGAAAGGTATGACCGAAACGAAGACGACATATAGCGGTGATCAGGGGGCGACAAAGGGAAGGAAACATGTCGAACCATCTGGTCAAAGAAGGTAAGGGCTGAACGGAAAGATAAAAGGAATTCGGATTTGAGAAAAGAGAAAAATAAATATGATTCCATAATGTAATATGAAACTGTCTAGAGATATGATTAATATTGCGAGCGGGAAATTTATGAAGAATATGTCCATTGGAAGCTCCTGAGCGAGCAAGAGACTGAAATAATTAAGAGAAAAGTACGGAGATTTATCATAGGAGAAAATATAGGGAGATAAATTGGCAAGACGAACAGAAATGAAAGATAAAATTGGAATTCTGTTAGGAGTTAAACGCCAGTTGTGAAAAATAGAGCAATAGTAGTTGTGACACCATCCTTTCAAGACTCGTTTACGTGATTACCAGTACATAAATAACGTGGCCAGTAACAGTATATTTTGCAATTTATCGAGCGAAAGAATAATTTTATTTTAATTAATTGCTCAAATGTATTACTTGTTGAAATAATATATACGTATTATAATAATTTGGTGTCTTTTAAACGAAATCACAATGATTGCTATATTAAAAATTTCGATATGTCGAAACCAAATGTAAAAATTTCACTTATCCTAGGAGCGTCTCGTAGGGTTTCAGATGGCCCAGCGAATATTTAAAATCAAACATCCACTTAAAGTTAACTTCGTATTTACGTTGCTGTTGAATAAAAAGAAATACTTAAATTTATATAAGAAATAGGTATTTTAAACGTAGGCTGAGTTATATGATGTCTTGCCATAATGCTTATTTTTTTTGAACATCACTTACGTACTGTTTTTAATATAATAGCCTTTATCCGTGTTCCTGGTAAAACAAAAAAAAAACCAAAATCATAATTATGATGACCGGAACGAATACACGTGTAACAAAATCTTAAGGTTGAAGATAACGTTCTTCTTTTTTTTTTTATTGTAATATTTTTTTTTAATTTTGTAGACTGTACAACATATTATTATTACACTATTATTACAGTTATTCTTTTTTTTTATTTTATTTGTTTCGATTTTTTTTGGGCTCGTCAACAATGGAATTTACCCAACGCAGAGAATTGTACATTATATAAAGAAAAGATTAGTTGAGGAGATAAAGAAGGCTAACAAAGGAACTATATTGAGACATGCAAGAATGGCGTGGGCACTATAAGGAGTGGGAAGGCCAAGGCGCATAAGATTAGAATACCGGGTAACACGTTCAGAGGAAATAAAGGAGCATTCGAACAAGACGTGATTCGCATCGCAGGTATAATTGAAATTTGGAGGGTCATAAGGAGACGAATGTGATTGAACAAGAGAAAAACGGAAAAGAGAAGCCGGAAGCAGATTATGATTGAACCGCAGGCGAAATAATAATCGAACGGCTAAGTTAAAAAAATTAAACCAGGGAAGAGAGGAAGAAAAGGACTCAACAGAAAGGTAAAAAGATCGAGGATTGGTAAAGAATGAAGGATAGAATGTGGTCCAGAAATCGTAGTAGGAACGATAAGAGAGACAGTAAAGAGTTTGAGCAGGAAATCTACTAATGAATAGACCATTGATCGTCGTCGAACGTGTCAACGAGTCAACCAACTCGTTGCCAGGAATACTGCAATGACCGGGAATCCACACTAGATCGATTACGATAGAACGGGATGCAAATAAATCAGAAAATGAGCGAATTTGAGGAATAATGGGATCACTGACATGAGTAGGAAAGAGAGAGGAGATAGCCAATGAAACACTTTTCGAGTAGTCCGAGGATAGGAGGAATCTAGAGATGTTATTTATCGAGAATCTAAAAAGGACTTCCCCTGCAGGATAGCCATAGATTCGGCAAGAAAAATAGAGGAAAAGGAGGGCAACCGAAAAGATTTGGAATAGACAAGCGCAAGGATAATGAACGCAGCCCCAACGCCAGCATCAGACAACCTTCCGTGTAGATAATTGTATGGGAAGCGAAGTATAAGGATAACACGTGATTGAATTAATTTTGAACAGCCGGATGAGGAAGAGATTTAATGTCCGAAGGTGAAATAAATACCTTCGGATTCAAAGAAATTATAAGTAAAGTAAGGTGGTTTTGGTGAAAGAGAGGACAAAAGTAGAGAAGAGCATAGAAGAGATCGAGGTTAATATAGCAATTTTGCGAGGAGAGAAACGCCAGTTATCGGAAATAAATTGATAAGAACTTAGAAGTTTAGAATTAGTAATAGAGAGCTGTTTATTCAGAAATCTTTCACCTAACAATAGTCTTCGAATGAAAAAAAAGGAATGAATCCAGTCCCTACCAAAATGGCTGGAATTGGAGAGGAATTAAGTGCTCCGATACAGGGACGAAGACATGAGTTTTGGATGCGAGCAAATTTACGAAGAAATTGTTTGGAAGCTCTTACATACAAGAATGTCCCGAGTCAAATTTGGAAAGGATTATCGATCCGTATAACATAAGTAAAATATAAAGATCACCGCCCCATTTACGGAGCAAAAGAGCTTTTAGTAAATTGAGCCTTTTGAGAGTGGACGTACAACTGATATGCTCCCGAAAGGATAAGGTGCTATCAAGTATGATACCGAGATAAGAAAAGGAATTGATTAAAGGGATGGGAAGGTATCGCAAGGAAAGATTAACTAAAGAACGGTTATAAGGACAGAATGTGAAAACCATAGAGGTAGATTTTTCGGGTGACATAGAAATATGAAGAGAGGATAATGTGTATTTTCCAAAATGGCAGGAGAATTATTAAGCTCCGCGTTCACCGATGAGATATTATCCGACGAGGAGTAGATAAGAGTATCATCAGCATTATTTAGAATTTCCTAGTTGTGTTATTTTACAGAGGAGTAGGGAACTCTCTTTCAGAGTTGTAAAAAATATTCCAAATTCAGCACATCTTCTAACAACAGTGAAGTATCCTATATATTATGTCGAATTAGAAATGGTGTCTTCTTGCATTACTGCAGTAGTCAAATAGTTTTCCAATGATGTATGGCGGCAAGACTGTGTCTTATTCGAAAAGTTTATATGTTGTCGAGTAATTTGCAAGTACAATCTCTTTAAAATGTACGAACAAAGCGTCTTGGAATTACTATTTTTAATTTCGCATCTGTCTTATTATTTAAGAAATTTTGTTGCTTCACACTTTGGCCTGCTGAAAAATAGTCGTTATGTAAATTGTAAAATTCAGAATAATTGCGAAATGTCGCGCGCAGTAGCCCTGGCATTATAAATACCGATAAAGCATTTCTTTCGAAGGATAATTTATATATTTTTCCGAACTTTATCGATTGAATGTTCACAGTTGGGTTCTTGTAAAAATTTTAGGAACTTATGAAAAAGAACAAGTTAAGTTATTGGCAAAAGTAAAGAGCTCTGATGATGAAGTATTGAGTTTGCCCGCGCAAATCAATTCGGCTAGAAGAGCTGGATTATTCTTTCTAACTACCGATACATATCCGCTAAATCAACTCCCCAACTTCGACAGAGTACGTAACTCATTATATTCTACATTAACTTCGCGCGATACTCCGAACAGAGCAACAGAATGTCATCGGAAAATTTTGATACTTGCGCGTACAGTTAGCGTCTTTCGAAGTTAAGAAATGTCAAATTACATTACTAAAGATAAATTCGATTACGTATCCGGAATAACAAGGTTTATTCGTTACGCGACGCTTTTAGAAGTTAAGATTAGGTCACATTCGAGACTGTACCCGAATACGGATATATTTCCGAGGGTATGATTTGTTTTTGGATTAGTTTTCAGACCTTACGATAGAAAATGACTCTATCTCAGTAATAGTTCGCACGATTCTAATTCGAAATAAGAAGAAAGAGGAGACACAATAATGTATTATATCGAAAAATACCTGTATAGAACAAAGCGGGTCAAAAGTCATCTCCCCCTGAACATATTAAAACAAGGTCGGAAAATATATATTGTAACATTGTTTTCCGAAGTGAAACAGATTAGAAAACCGCATTAAAAAAATCAATATAAAAAATGTTTCACGCTCTGTTTTGATGAAAATATTGCAACTGATATGTATGATGCAATAAAACTTAAAAAGATGTTTCGTGCAATCAGCAGCATAAATAGCCAAGAAGAGAGTGACCTTCTTGTATTAAAAGCTTTACTTGGTCTACTCTATTTGGCGCCGATTTTTAACATTCTGCTAGACTGAACTTGAAAGATCTGTGGAAAAGTCGTAAGTCGTTACAAAGGGAAAAGAAAATCCGATAAACTTTCAGCTAACGGTGCTCGATAAATTCGTAATTGTCAAGCGACGTACATTCCGAACAGAAATTTAACAGTTGATGAAGATGAAGAATTTTTTAAAGGGAAATGTAAATTTCGTCAGTACATTCCAACCAATCCGGTTAAATACGACACAAAACAATTTTCGCTTTAGAGCTAATGCTAATGCTAATGCTAATTGTAAATCTAGAAATTCGTTGTAGTGCATTAGCTACAAAACCAGTAACAAACTGAACGATATCGTTATTACTCGCATTTCTAATGCGAAACTAAATGTGACCTATGACACAACTCGCCTACTAGCATATTAGTTAATGTTGCATCTTCCAGATGAACACAAACTAACCATAAATCGCATTTTTCGTTAACTACCTATCGCGGAATAAACTCTTCTTTATTTGGTTTTCGGGGAAAAATTAGTCCGAATCTCGTACACATCAAAGAAAACGAAAAATTGTTTCATCAGTCTCTACATTCCATCATTCGTTCACTATTGAGCATCGCCCGGGAGAAAAAACGACCGTTAAATCCCTCGGTACAGAAATACTGAATCATGAATGACTCGTAACTTTCAGGGACTAATCGGAAATGTAAATTGATTCACATCAAAATACAAAGATGATTTTGCATGGCGTCGTTAACATCGAGGAATTATGTGAAAAGTACGAGATATTAAATTGTGGTAGTGTTGCTCGACGACGTGTGACAGTCGGAAACGGTGAAAATATGCATACAATCGTCTAAAATGTAGCAGATGAGAAGCCGTTTTATTCGGAAAGTATTATTAAATTTGTGGAGTTTTTATTAGATTCGATCAGGCAGCAGCACATTCTGTTCATTCCGAAATATCCGTAATTTGTAGGGTTTTATTTTAAATTATTTCTTCGTAATCAAAATTATATACATTTTTCACTTTTTAAAATAGTTTACATAAAAAAAACATCTTTTCTTCAAATATTTCTCTTTAATCATAACACACGCTAAT
Organism: Icerya purchasi; assembly: GCA_039619475.1. NCBI lineage: Eukaryota > Metazoa > Arthropoda > Insecta > Hemiptera > Monophlebidae > Icerya > Icerya purchasi. The sequence goes on from CM077116.1 coordinate 250,745,951, forward strand.
AATTACTATTTTAATAAAAAAAAATAAAAAGAATTTTTTAAAAATAGCCTTTTATTTATGCACTAAAAAGTACAAAAACACTTTATTAGTGTGCGACCACTAGATACGCGTATGTTAACATTAAAATCCGAAACTACAAAATATTCTGAAAAATAAAAGCGGAGGCCGCAGTTACAAAAATATTCGATGTGTGTGGTATTGTGATGCACAACAACGAAATAACATTAAATAGTGATTGTAGTTTTATATTTTAATATTTAATTATTCATCTGCGGCCCCCGCTTTTATTTTTCAGAATATTTTGTAGTTTCAGATTTTAATGTTAACATACATACCCGGTAGTCGTACACTAATAAAGTTATTTTATACTTCTTTTTAGTGCATAAATAAAGGCTACTTTAAAAAAGATTTTTTATTTTTTTTTATTTTTTAGTCTGGACTTTTTACCATGTATTTCAATAAAAAATAATAAATTCAGAATTGTATTTTATTTTGCTTTATTTTATTCAATATCTTGATTATAGGACATTTATAGAAATTTGTGTTACATTTTATTATTGAATAATGGATCGCAAAAGAAATATTTTTTTGAAACTTTCGAGCTTTCGGCGCCCCGAGGGTCTAATTTTAAATTTGGAAACCCAGATGTTGCATAATATTGTATTGTCAGCTATATCAAGCATTTCTGCAAAAGGACACTTTTTTAATTCATCGGGAAGTAGCATATGCGCTCATGGCCTCGGTTAGGCAAACGTCTCCAACGTGCAGTTTGTCGATTAAATTTCAGCAGTTTCAACTTTGCTGTTTATAATTTCCTAGTTCAAGAAACAACTTTGAAAGCATCTACCGATAAAAAAGAAATCAAGGACTGAAAGCCGAAAACGATTAATTCGACATCGCATATGACAAGGATTCCATTTCGCCTAATTTCCATTCGCTTAAATTTAGGATTCGTTTATTCGGCAAAAAAAGAAAAATAAACAAGCTTACGGATGACTTCGTATCGGCAATAACGCGTCATAACTGTTACAATTCTAAATTAAGATCGAAGACGGTAATTCCGAATTTCGCGGTCATTAAGCAAATATAAGAGACCAAACGCAGCATTTTTTTAGGGCTATTTAGTTCCGATGTTGAAGTTTTTCCTTTTTTCGGAAAAACAATAATAATGGCGGAAGTACGTATATGCGAAAGTGAAAAAAAAATATACCGTTCAAAACATTTAATGTAAACAAATGACGTGACCCGATAATGAATATTTATAATTCTATTCGGAGATTCCGTGTTCCTAAAATCCATTTCTTCATCAGTCAGTATACAGAAAAAGTTTAATTGATATTTAGTGCGTGATATGTACATTGAAATACGGAGTCCCAGAAAAGCCGAAAGAAAATAATTTACAGAACGATTTACAAGCGAATGCTTCTATAACCAATTGAGAACAGTGTGCTCATGCACGCCATGTTTTATCGAAATTCCTTATTAAACAACAAGTAGACAATCTTTTTTTTTTTTTTTTATCTGTTGCTTAATTTTTTTCCTCGGTTTAGGAAGTTGTGTTTAATATTTTCTTGTTTTCAATCTTAAAAAGAGGCGGGAAGTGTGATTAAATAATGAATAAATGAAACGTAAAATTAACGCGAATTTATTAGATATAACTCTTAATAGTTTAGTCACACATTTTAGATTTTTCGTAAGTCAATAAACTTACCTGTAACTTTTAATTTCTTTTTTGTTTTGGTTAAAGCTAAAAAAAAAAACTATTGCTTTAAGTTTATTTTTAATTTTGATAAAGAAGTAATAAGTTTCCTATTATCGAAAATATTTATTCAGTGTAATATTTACAAATAAATACATCTAAAGTATATATTCATTGATATAAAAGGAACTTGTGATTTTCAGTTTTAAAAAAATGAAATCACCCACAAAAAAATTGTCGACTCTGAGGAGGAAAAATTTTACCTACATGTACAGCGAAACATACCACCAGGAAATTTTTCAATTTTCTTCAATTAGTTTTGTACGTTTTAAGGCATTAAATAAAATAACTACATACTGCATCTTATTCAAATCCATGTTTAACTTAAAACTTATATTTTCGCACCATGGGTCGACGAACGTCATATATGCGTACAAGGGTCTTTCAGTAAGAATGCTCGATTTTTAAATGTGAACAAAACAAGTTGGACGTCAGATGTCATCTCAAATTCTTTTTGTTATTTGAAAGAATAACAGCATTACGTATTGAATATAACGACGCTGAAATGTCCGACACAACATTTCTTGGTGGCTTGTATTCGGGAGGTACAATTTTCGATGGTTTTACCGCATAAATCTTACTAAATTTGGTAGCTGCCATTTGTTATGTTAACTTTATTCATGGTTATAGACCTGCGATTTAGATGTAGCTTTTTTTTTAATACAGCGGGCTACATTGCGTCTAGCCACTTTAGTACGAAATAACGAAGTTTTCCTTACCACTTTCCCATATTATATTCAGAAACTCTTGGACCAAATTTTTTGTGGCACATTTATTTCATTATACATCGAACGTATGTCGGATGGTAGACCGCCATTATTTGTTTGATTATGAACTTATCACGAAATTCCGTTTTCATCCTACAAATATTTGTTTAAATAGTAATCTGTTTTCCAAAATATATACTAAAAAAATAAAAAAAGTTCAACTTTAATTTTCAAACTAGATATAACTTTGGAAACTTATCGAAATAACAAATAACTAAGAAATAAGCTGATAAGAACAGATACTACACTTTGATCTTAGCCAATAGGCCGAGAAAATGAAAAAAAATAATATAACCTTTAACAGGAATAATAAAACAAGTGTAATTGATCTAACATTAGTAACACCTAACCTAACAGATGAGGTAAGGGAATGGGAAGTATCAGACAAGATAACAAATAGTGATCATAAATACATTACATTTAAACTAAGCACAAATAATCAAAGTGAAACAATAAGATATGTAAAATATATCAATTATAAAAGACTCGATAAAAACATGGAAGATGAAGTACTAAATCTAGACTTAAATGTAAATTGTAAAGATAAAAACGAATTGAACACATGGGTAGAAAATTTTACAAAGTATGCGAATTTGATGATAGATAAATCGTATAGTATCAGAAGGGAAAAAAATACATATTGGTGGAATGATAAATTACAAAATTATTAGAATAGAGTCAACGCAAAATATAAAAAGTATAAAAAATGTAAAAATGAAAGAAGCAGAGAGTTATCATTTAAAGAATATAAAAAAGAATTTAATAATTACAAATATAATATCAAAATAGCCAAAATGGAAGCATGGAAGAAGTTAACGGAAACAAACAGACCATTTGGATTAAAGTACAAAATATTAATGAATAGAAACGGCAGGCTAGAAATACCAATGTTAGATGAATGGGCTACAACAGACCAAGAAAAAGTAGACTTATTAGCCGAAAAAATGTACTTACATAGTAAACCATTCATCATAAACAGATACATTGTTGAAGATACAACAAAAATGAAAGAAGAAGAAATAAATGAAATAATTAAAAAGTTAAACAAGAAGACAGCAGTTGGACCAGATAATATATCTAACACATTTGTAAACATATTCAATAAAAAGTACCCAGGAGTAATAACGAAATATATAAATAAATTATTTGAGAAAAGCTACTATCCAGATATATGGAAATTATCTAGAACCGTAATAGTACATAAAATCGGTAAACCAAAGAAAGAGTCTACATCATACAGAGCGATTAACATATTATCAAATTTCAGTAAGATTTATGAGAAATGCATACTAGGTAAAATCAAAAACTTCTGTGTAGCAAGAAATATTATTAATAAAGATCAGTATGGCGCATTGGAAGGGAAATCAACAGAGTTAGCAATTTGGAATATGTACAGTACTATCAAAGAATACAAAAGTAAATCATACAAAACGGTAATGTTAACTATAGACATTACAAAAGCATTTGACAGCATTGACATAAATCAGATGATAAAACTACTGGAAATATTAAAATTAGGCAATAACTTATTGGAAATTCGAAATCAATATTATGATCAAAGATATACGGAAATTAATATAAACAACTACAAAAAAAAGGTAAACGTGGATACAGGTATATTACAAGGAGCGGTGTTAAGCCCATATTTATGGAATATACTGTTTGCACAAATATATAAGTTAGAATTACCGAACGATGTTAAAATTATAACATTTGTAGATGATTTAGCAATTATAGTAGCAGATAGAAATACAGAAAAGTTGGAAAATAAAATAGCAATAGTGTATAAGAATATAAAAGAGTTACTAGAAATATATAATCTAAAGATCAATATGAGCAAAATAAATTTGATGATATTCAACAGCAGAAAAGTCAACATGAACTTAAATAAATACGGACTTCAGATCACAGTAAAGGACCAAGTAAAATATCTTGGAGTACTGATAGATAAAAACCTCAAATTTTACAATCACTGCGAGTACATAAATGAAAAAATTACGAAATTTATTAATATATTCACAAAACTGTTTAACAATAACAATCAGATGAATTACAAAAAAGGAATAATATTATACAAAACAGTGATATTATCTAATTTATTATATAGTAGTATTATTTATAAGGATATGCTAAAGATCAATAAATTTCAAAAATTTTTAGCAAGCATACATAGAACCATAACAATCAAACTAATCAAAGCTTACAAAACAATAAATTATACAAATGCATTAGTCATAGCTGGAATATTACCTTTATACTTAGAAATACAAAAAACATATCACAGTATTTGCAATTAAAAATGGATTAAAGGTAGAACAAACTTTCGAAAAAATCACATATGTAAACAAAAAATATAGAGTAGAAAATAAAATAATAACAGACAGACAATTCAAAAAATTTATCATAGAAAAATATGTGGAGAAGTTTGAATCGGACTGGACGAATCATAGTGGAATAACGAAAGGTTTTTTCCCAACATTCAAGCAGAGATTAAACAACAATTATTACACACCGAATTTCTATAATGTACAATTTACATCAGGCCATGGGAATTTCAAAATATATTTGAAAAGGTTCAAGATAGCAGAAACGGAAAATTGCATTAGATGCAATGAGCAGGACAGTGTGCAGCATATACTGAATGGATGTAACATATTAAACTTGGAGATCGCGGACGACTGTGGAGAATTGGTAATGGAAAAAATAAACATATTCAATAATTTGGCCAAAAAGGAATTGCAATACAGAAAATACAATATCAATTTATATTAATATTATGATATGTTAAGATAAGATTAAGAATAGTACAATGTGAAGGGGAGGAAACCAAAAACTTAATTGGATGGTTTCCACCTCTAACCACATTAAAGCTTTACATGTTAAAAATAAATAAATAAATTGAAAAAAAAAAAGATAACTAAGAAATAAATTATCCCTATATTTTACGTTGTTTAATAACTTTTTAACTTTTATTTTCCTTCTTGTGTACCAGTGTATATATTTTCAAGTTGAATTTGTTTACGAATGCAGTTTTTATTTCGTGTGCTCGGCCGATGATTAAGTACAAAAAATTTAGCAACCTTTTCTACACTTTTGTAGAAACAATGGGTAATGGATGTTGTTTGCTTTTTTTTAGGCTTATCAATGTACCACGATATGTTTCTTGAGAATTATAATTTTTATTGTTTTTTGTATCTGGAATATCATGATGCATTTTCTGTAATTATTTTAAAATATACAATAAATGGGGGGGGGGGATAGGGAAAACTCTTTATCGCTCTGCGTTAATTTAAAAAAATTCGAAACAAAGTAAACATTTTTTTAGTTCTGATAAAGGTTCTAGATAATTGAAAAAAGTATCATCGTAACACATTTTTTGTCCGCCTTCTTTCTTTTTTGTATAAAGCAAAAGCATGTCCATGTTAAAGATCAATGTGATGTAAGTTCTTTTTTTTATAAGATATATACGTCACTGGTAATTTTAAGGATACGATACCGCAGTTGTATAAGCAATGGTGTTTCGTTTGGACAGGATATCCCGCTGTCGCACATTGAAACTTAGAAGAATTTTACTTGCACTAGGATAATTATCACAGTTGACGCACCAAAAATAAAAATAAAAAAAAATAAAAATTCACGCGAAAATATAAATAACGTTATTGGTATAGGGAATCGGAAGTTTGTTCAGCGCACTGAAAGTAGTTCGATTACTGCGCTTGGGAAGAGTAGTGCGGAAGCTGGATCGTTATCTGGAGTATGGTGCTGCGATGCTCATCCTACTATTGTGTTTCTATATGCTGGTTGCCCACTGGCTTGCCTGTATTTTTTACGTAATCGGTGAGATTTTATTATCGTAATTATTTACCGTTATTAAAACCTAATTCGTGTATACACGTCACCACTGCTGTATAAAATCTTACCCCTACAATGATCTGTGCTGGTAATTAACTTCGTCGAAACTCACTAGAACAGCGAACTGCCTGAACTTTTCCGCTCAGACTTAATCATGTACTCTTTAATTTCAAATGTAAAATCGACGATTTTAACTAGTTCGAACAGTAAAAAAAACAACAAAAAAACAACAAAAAAACACGGTAATAATGGAAAAACACAAAAAGAATAGAAACATTCGTCGCCAATCCGACATTCCAAATGTGAATTTTACTAAAATCTGATAGCGCTCAAACGGCAGCTTATAAAACGAGCGAAGAAATCTGTGACTGCTACATTCCACACCATCATGTATCATTGATATAATAGATAAATAGACAGGAATCGTTTTATTTTATTTCTTTCCCCTGAAAATCTGAGCTGACTGGCTTCATATTAGTTCAATTTAAATATCTGAAATAAAACAAAATATCGAGTGATGCATTTTGAAACATTAATAACTGTGGCAATGGAAAGAGGTAACTGAAGAACTTTAAGAACGCATGCAGTCGGTGACTTCCTTTCATGGATTTCTTGGGACCTTCGTTACATTATTGTTTAGGAAGACAAGAAGACATGTACTACGATTAAGAGTTAATCAATGATCACGACGCCCAAAAAGTATATTTCTTTAGTGCATAAAGAACAAAGTATGTTTACACACGTGCTTACGATATTCAATTTAAAACGGAGAAGTAGTATAAAATCTGACTATTATTCTGAATAACAAGAATGTCCTATTGCTACGAAAACGTAGTTTTTCCTTTTTTATTTACTAAATTAATATATTCCTTATTTGTAATTTTATAATAAATGTTTTGTTCTCTTTATTTTCTCTTTTTACGCAAACTGATGTAGCTCCATTTCCAGCGGTAGAAGGGGATTTCCCCAGGTTTCCTATTAATGAAATAAGAAATTATAGGAATCGTTGAGGAAGATGGCAATAAATCAGTCAATTTGCCAGCGTATAACTCCTTTGAAACCCCAAGTTGCAGAATATTTCGTACGAAAACGTTATGTGTAATCTGCATGTTACGCAAAAATGTTGTTACATGATTTTTCATATTATCCGAAGCGTAAACCAATCGAAGTTTTTATTTTCATAAAAAGGAATAGAGTAAGCACTGTTTGATAGTAAAATATTTTTTTAAAAATCAAGGGTCAATATTTTTAGACAACCTTTTAAAACTGTTCATTTTCATTCTTGGATTCTTTTTCGCTACGAAAGGAATTATGAAGGATTTCATGGCAGCAGATGTCACGAAAAGACATTTGACAACCCACTGTTCAAACCCCGCTCAGCGTGTTAGACATACAAACCGGAAGCGTCCTTTGAAAGCCGGATCATTAAATGAAAATCTTACTAATTAATCCATCTGTCCCGGTGTGTGTGGTGAAAGGAATGGTTTCCGGATTGCGCGCGATCCCGAACTAACGCTGCTCTTCTGTTTTCCAGATGATATAGCATCCTGAACTCCTGGTAGCGCACGATGGTGTACTATCGGTACATTCAGGTCGTCTAAAACCGATTATTAAGACCGACAACCGGTAACCAAAACCGTTGGCGATAGGGATATCTTTCCCTTGGCATCGTATGAATTTAAAAGCATCCGGAGGCGAAATAATCGCCGCACGGTAGCTCTGTGTACGTTTGGAACTTAGCTGTTGTGTCAGTACAACGCGACGAAATGAAACGGTGCGAATCACTTCTGCATACCATTTTATCCTAACCTTAGAGGGCTTTCTATCGTCTTTAGATGTACGGTTATGCTCTCGAGAAATCGAAGAAGCTACAAGCACATGTAGAGCGGAAAATGGTGGCGGGAATTTCAGATCCTGTAACTTCTGACCGCGATAATCGCACAATCGTTATTAGTAGATTTCTCGGTTATCGGCATGTTTTCGACTACCTCTGAAAATCATAGAAGACGCAAAAAATAAATAAAGAAATAAAACGCGAAGTGAAAATTAAAGAAATAAGTATAATTTTTGCTAATCCAGCAAGCACATATAATTCAATATGTCATCGGCCAAATTTTTTCTTTTTCTTTTTTTTCGTAAATAAATTATAGAACTACGGCTTTTTTAAAAACATGTAAAATGAAACTTTTGCAACATTAACTTTACGGCATTATATCAAACTGAATATTGCAAAATTTTTAAATTGATTTCTTATTGAAATTAATTATTTTCGCATCAGTTTTTTTTTAAACTTAAATCCGACTCGCTACTTCATCTTTATGTAAAAACACGCGGTTATTCGAAAAATAACGCATACCGCGCGAATAGCTGGATATACTTTTTTTCGGTTTGAACTAGCCTCGGAGTTGGTGAAAAATTCGGAGTAGTAAAAAAAGTGCAGTTCCTTCTATTTGTTTAGAACCAAAAGAAATAATAATAAAGGAATGAAATATGCTAACTTTAATTATATTCTACGTCGATTTAAATTTATTGCGATGAATTCTATAATTTAATCCTTCCTATCGAAAGATTTTAATTAGCACTTGACAAAACTCTTAAGAAATTCCTGGCCGTAATTATTTCAGCAGAATTAGAATAATGAAAATCTGGGAAAAATTAAAATACAATAAATAAAGAAGGAACTTATTTAAAAACCGAAAAAAAACAAACAAAAAACTACGTATAACTAGCATGGCACACATTTCGAAAGCACACTGCGCTAACTGTTCGTACTGACGCAGTGCATAATGGATTTTTCGCAGGTAAATCGGATACCGAAAATGCAATTCAGTATTCTTGGTTGTATAAATTAGCCAACGTCACGCAATCGCCGTATTCTTATAACTGGAACAATACGAATTATCCGCCGGAATTAACTAATGGCCCTTCCAGAAGAACCATGTATGTAACGGCCCTCTACTTCACCATGACCTGCATGACCAGTGTCGGATTTGGAAATGTTGCGGCGGACACTGACAATGAAAAAATATTCACCATTTGCATGATGATCATAGCTGGTAACGCAACATGGTTTACTATTTTTATTAACCGGTAAACGTAATGAGAAAAATAATAATAATCAAAAAAAAACCAAAACAATTTCCAAGTCTGCGCCATACAATTCTTAACTCGAAAAGCGCTCGCTATTTCCAAGAGATTTCTTCCGTTTGCCTATTATTTTTAAAACTATAAATATTCGTCCAGTAAAAATTGTTAACGCGTTCTTATGAAGAATTTTATCGACCGTTTTTGTTGAAGCAACGCTACGTTCGACGAAACGGTTTGCAGAACTTCTACCGACGTAAGGTAAAACCGCAAATGACAGCTAAAGAAGTTTTTGGATTTACGATTTTTAAAATTATTTTTTACCGATTCTGCATTGACAATAGAAAATTGTAGTCAGAAGCGTTCTAAGAAGTTCATGTTAGAAAGGTGTAAAGTTTATAAATACCGATTTTGGAAATATCGATTATTTTTCTTTTTTATTTCCCAAATTAGCGTTATAACCGAAATTGATTAAATGTTTTTTTTTTCCCAACACAAAACTAAGAAAGCGTTATATAATCTATAAAAAGGACAAGAGTAAAAACCAAAACTGCCTGGAAATTAAGAGTGATTAGTTATTATATCCAGCAAATTCTTTGACCAAAACAGATTCATCGGAAATTGAATAAAACCCGAACTACGAAAACTATACCGGTATTCCGAAATTTTCTAAAAGTATCGATTAAAAAATCATTTCGGCGGATAAAACTTCGCTAGATATGAGCGCACGAAGAATATTTTTACTTTTTTATTATTGTGTTAGTCGTAAGCATATAGACGTGATTCCAACGAGATTCTAGCAACCTCTGAAGAAACACTAAAGAAGTGTTTTATTTAGAGCATTTGCGATACATTTTCAAAAAAAAAACTAGACTTTCTTAACAATTTTGTTCCGTCGATGGTTTAATAGCATTTTCATCGTAGAATGCGCTTAATTATCAAAATTTTGATTGTATAATGATATAAAGAACGTATCGAATTTTACGCTGCACAGTGAAATATTTAAAAAATGTTCAAATAAAACAGTGAATTCCACTACTGGCATAGTCATATTCCGTAAGTACTAGGAAAATGTTGATTACCACATGTGGTTTTAATAACGATAAGCGAGCACGATAGTTGAAAACCGCTTAAATGTGTTTTTAAGCGGCGTTTGTATCTTAACTATCGATCAAGTATAATCTCTCGCTATATGAAAACACTGCTAAATTTTATGACAAAGCTAGCTCGATATCTATTACATAATAATAAATTCGAACATTACAATAAAACGATCAGTCAGCTTACAACTAAAGACAACAGTTTATGGAGAGCATGTATGCAGTATAATAAGCAATTTACAATTCTGCCCCCATTGTTTGACGTCAGTAATAATAATTATGTATACACTGAAATAGATAAAGCTAACCTGTTAGCTGCGCACTATGGTGAAGTGCATGGGCAGGATATACATACATCTCTCAACGAAATATATGAATAGCAAAATTAGAAAAGCCATAGAATCCTATTTTAATAAACAAACAAATGAGAACATCATTTATGCTACTCCAAAAGAAATCGTATCATGCATTAAGCGTCTAAAGCCTAAATCTTCTTTGAGACATGATAATATTAGTGTTGCATGCATAAAAAAGTTGCCATTTATAGGGGTAATAGAACTGTGTAATATTATAATAAATGCCATTTTTACACATGAATATTATCCAAAATCCTGAAAAATAACAAAAACTACTGCCTTACCCAAAGTAGGAAAAGACGCGTCTGAAATTACTAATATACGACCTATCAGTTTGCTGAGTAATTTGAACAAGGTAATTGAAAAAATCATACTAAAAAGACTGAGGGACCATGCCGAAAACAATGACATTATCCCCAAAATTCAATTTGGTTTTCACCCCAGACATACCACCGTGCATCAGGTTGCGAGAATTACCGAGGCTATTACCCATGGTTTTAATTGTAATAAACATATAGGAATGGTATTTTTTGATGTAGCTAAGGCTTTCGATACCACATGGCATGAGGAAATCACATATAAAATGATAAATTACAACTTTCCAAATTACCTTATAAAACTAATAAGTAGTTACCTTACAAATAGACTATTTTATGTAAACGTCGGCGCTTCTAAATCTACTTTAAACCCCATGTTAGCGAGGGTAGAGCAAAGCAGTGTGTTAGGTCCTTTTTTATTTACGCTTTTTTTATCTGATTTTCCGAAACTTCCAAATATTGAAATTGCCATGTATGCAGATGACACGGCTTTGTTCACTAGTTCACACAGACCACAGACTATCGCTAACACAGGTTGCAGAGTAGCATAACTCGTACATTACGATATTTCAAGAAGTGGCGCGTAAGTATAAATCCATCCAAAACTGAAGCAATACTATTTACTAGGCGAAGACCTGCTCTACCCAATAACTTAATTGTCAACAATGCCTCCGTGCAATGGGCCGAAACAACGCGCCACTTACGAGTAGTACTGGATAAGAGACTCACGTTTAACAGGCATATCGATCACATAGGTATAAAAGCTAACAAAACTATATCAGCTTTATTATATCCGTTATTAAAGTATAAATCATACCTTAGCAGCAGTAATAAACTAATCATCTATAAAATGCTAATAAGGCCTGTCATTACCTATGCGTGTCCTGTGTGGTCATCTGTTTCAAATAGCACATATATGATGAAACTTCAGGTGCTACAAAATAGGTGCCTGAGGTACGTACTGTGAGCAAATAGGTATGCAAAGGTAACGGATATGCATGATTACACAGGAGTCTCTTTTTTAAAAGATTTCATCCTTGGTATAACAGATAAATTCTGCAAAGATTGTGAAGTCCACAGTAATGAACTAATTAGGCCAATCGGAAATTACGATTCCAGGCGACTAAAATATATGTATAGCAAATATAAACACCGTAGGCTTAAGCATAATCTTTTGAAGTAAGGCAGTGAGTTGCAAATATAAAGTGTATATTCTGTAGGCAGAGCTTAGTGCGTGTGTGTGTAAAAGAATATTATATAAGTAGGCTAATAATAAGCTGGTAAGATGCGAATATTAACATATGTTATCTTATGGCGCCGGTTTTTTTTTTTGTAAGTTTTTCCTGCAGTTGATTAGCATTTAGCCGTAACGTTGATTTTTGTATGCGTCTATACTACTGTATTGTGGCGAGGCTAACGGGCCGATACACAATCGTTCTATAATAAGTATTAACAATTGTAACGAACGTGGTTAATAAATTTTATTAAAATACGAATAAATTTCAATATGGAAATAATAACTATTTAATAACCTTACTACTTCTTATTTCGGGATAAATTATTCGTAAGTATATCTTTGGCCATTAATAACAATTCAAAATGTAAATGTCTATAAATGTAAGGAAAAAAAACCTTAAATTATCTCCGACTCCTTGAGCGCCTTTCAAGTCATATATTTTCCCCTTCCTGATCGTTCTTGTGACTTTGTTAATCCTCCCGGTATACGTTCAGTCATTCCATAGTTTTTCCTCTCTCCATTCGATTAACATAGATTTATTGTGGGTACTTAGTCGCTCGGGCATATTTTTGTTAATGAAGCAGCTGATTCCTTGGGTCGGGTTTTTGCTCCTTCCCGCCTTTTTTTTTTTTTTTTAAATTCTTATCGATATGTAAAAGCTTCCATATCAGATCATGGTATCGGATATTTACGCTCCCTCCTTTTCTAATAATTATTCATTTCATCTGTCTGTTCAGCCTGCTCTTCCTCCCTATTCTTGGTTTCTTTTGCATCCCTCTCTTCGACGTTCTGCTGTTGTTTCCGTTGTTCGTATGCGTTTTAACCATTCCCTGTTACCTTTCTCCAGATTTCACTTTTCCCCGATTTCTATTCCCCACGCTGTCCTCTATCCTGATGATGCAGTTATTTGCGACGCCGATCATGTGTTCTTCCAGTGTTCATCTCTTTCTGTGGAGCGTTCTGTTTTCTATTCCAATTTGTTGAGGCTTCGGCTTCATACTATCTATTGTGAGTCTTATTATTATTAAGTTTGACAGTCCTAGGACTGGTTTAACTCCATGGTAAGCCTTTTCCAACTCCTCCGATTCTCCGCAGTTCTTTTCATTTTCCAGTATCGGTCTGTGCCTGCGTCCTTCACCAACCCGCTGATAAATGTGTTCTTCGGTCTACCACGTCTTCTGTTTCCCTGAATTTGTCCTTCTATTACATCGCGAAGGAGACCGCCGTGTCTGAGTACATGTCCAGTTTAATCGTCGTTTCTGTATCGAATGGTCCAATGTCCTTTCTTCATCTACTCTCCGTAGTACTTCTGCGTTTGTGGTTTTTTCAGTCCAGCTTATTCTTTGTAATTTCCTCCAACACCACATCTCGAAAGCCTGCAACTTTAAGATATTCCTTTTATTCAGGGTCCGCGTTTCCGCGCAGTACAGCGCTACTGGCCACAGGCAAGTTTTAACGATGCGCTTACGTATTTTCAGTGGCATTGACTTTTGGCGTAGTATATTTTGTTTTTCCCGCCAGGCAAGCTTAGCTAGTCTGATTCTTGAGTTTATTTCTATATTTACACACTGTATAAGTCCTCTGTTATTACTTGACCAAGATATTTAAATGCTTGCGCCTGCTGGATTTTCTGACCCTCTATGTCTAGTTGAAAACGTTTAGGTTGTTTGCCAATCATCATTGTCTTTGTTTTGTTGACGTTTATTTCTAATCCAAACCGTTTTCCTGTATCATTTAAGGTCTGCACCATTCTCTGCAACATTTTCGGAGAGTCAGCAATTATAACCTGATCATCGGCAAATTTTATCGTTCGAAGTTTTTCCCCTCCTATGCAAATTCCATATTTGGTTTTTGCTAAACTTAATTTAATCACAAGCTCCGCATATACATTAAAAAGGAACGGAGATAGCAAACATCCTTGCCGTACTCCTTTATTTATTTTTTCCGGCTTAGATATATCTCCATCTACTCGGATAACAGCCGTTTGTTGTGTGTATAAGTTATATATCAGGTTTAATATTCGTTCAGGACATTTTATTTGCTCAAGTAGTGGAAAGAGCCTATGCCAATTGACCCGATCGAAGGCTTTAGTGTAATCGATGAAGCACACGTACATCTTCCGATTTATGTTTATCAATCTCTCCCCAATATTCCTTAGCGTCCCTATTGCATCTCTAGTTGATACGTTCTTACGGAATCCAAATTGCGATTTGTCTAAAAATTGCTCTATACACTTTTCCATCCGCCTTTTTATTATTTGCACCAGTATTTTCGATGCATGCGGGATAAGACTTATCATTCTATATTCTGTGCATCTAACCGCGGCTGGTTTCTTCGGAATCGGGACAATAACTGATGTACAATGTTCTGCTGGCCATGTACCTTTTTGATAGATGTTTGTAACTAATCTAAAAAGCGCGTCGTGAGTTTTCTTTCCACACAGTTTTATCATTTCGGCGGCTATGTTATCAGTACCGGATGCTTTATTGTTTTTTAACATTTTAATTGCCGCATCAAATTCGTCCCTTAAAATATTATCACCCGACCATTGATCTAGCTGCGCGTTTGAACTTGATTTCCAATTTAATACATCATCATGATATAATTCTTCCACATAGGCCTGCCAGGTTGCTCTTTTTTTCTACGCAGTCTATCGCTTCCTTATTATTTTGGCCTTTTAATGCTGTTATTTTTAGTCCTTTATACCTCCTGCACATACTCTTTATTCTCTTATAAACTAGTTCAGGTTTTCCTTGAGTTTCTAATCTTTCAAGTTCTTGGCACTTTAAATCCCAACATTCTTGTTTTCTTTTCCTACAAGCTCTGTCTATGTAATTTTTTAAAGATCGGTATTTCGTTTTTCCTTCTTTACTATTGTCATATTTCCGTTTTTCATCGACCAATTGTAATATTTCTTCCGTGATCCATGGTTTATGTATCGGTCTTTTTGCTTCACCAAGGATCTTTTGTGCGCTGTTTATTATTGTTGATTTAATACTGCCCCACATTTGGTCTATGCTTGTATTATCATACAGTTCTTGTGTCTGGTTGTCTGTTTCAATTTGATACTGAGTTTTTATCTGTTCGTCATTTAATTTGTCCAGATTCCACTTTGTTATTGTTTTATTCCTGATTACCTTTTTAAACTTGAGGTCTGTTTTCATAATCACCATAGAATGGTCCGTGTCAGCGTCCGCACCTGGGTATGCCATCGATTTTTTTTTACTTGGTTTTTATATCTTTGCTTTACCAGTATGAAATCAATCTGATATCTTTGCTTGTCGCCTGGCGACTTCCAAGTGTACCTTCTTCTTCGATGTGTTTTGTACCATGTGTTGGTGATAATGTACTTGTTTTGTTTACAAAAATCAAGGAGATAATTACCGCTATTATTTCAAACTCCAAGACCATATTTGCCGGTTATTCCTTTTTCTGCATCTTCTCCGACTATTGCGTTCCAATCTCCCATTATGATTACATTATCTCTTGCTTTTGTCTTTTCTAATAATTCCTCCAATTTCTCATATGCTTCTTCTATCTCTCTTTCATCACTGTTAGATGTTGGCATGTAGACCTGTATAACTCTATTAGGTCTACCGGATATGCAGCAAAACGCGCCAGAATAAATCTATTGTCTACCACTCTAACATCTAACAATGACTTTGCTGTTGACTTATTTAAAATCAGTGCTACGCCTCCTTGTCCTTTCAAGCTACCGCCATGTATTATTCTATACTCGCCAGAGGTAATGTCTCCTTCATCGGTCCATCGTGTTTCCCTCTAATCCAATCATATCTATGTTGTTTCTTTCCATTTCTCTTTTAATTACTTCCAATTTTCCCGTCTTAAGCATGGTTCGTATATTCCATGTTTGCTATTTTCAAACAGGGGTTTCGTCCGATGACGACCGAAGAATCTTCTTAAGCCGGGCACAGCACCAGGAAAATACTCGCTGCTACTGAGGTTGCCGGTACGAGTAATTGTGTTTGTGCTTGCCATGGTTACTAGGGAAGGATATAATGTGGTGGTTTCCCCTTGCCTTCCACATGATTTTCTGTTAGGGTTTACTCCCTTAGTCGAAAGGACCCGGTTTTAAGGCGCCGGATACTCGCCTACTCGTTCTAGGTTGATAAATCAACCCGATTGGGGGGCACTTAATCGCGAACGAGCTGCTGATAGTCTGCTGTTTTCAATGCAGTATGAAGCTTAACGGTATTTATCGGTAGGAACACCTTCGACAAGTGAACCATCCTCCGTTTTCCTATCAGCTGTGTTTTGTGAGTTCCGATTTAGCTTTCCTAATCAACGCCGAGCCCGCCGAATTGGAAATTGCCACCCTGCACGACGTGGACGTACGGAACTCACGCGGTTGTTGTTTCGTTTCCCCGTCGGTGTGACTGACACCATATGACGGTCAAGTGACTACTTACTAGAGAATGTGACTCTAGCTACAACAGGGCTGTGAGTCTTATATCCTGTACTAATTATTCCCCGGTTATTTGTTCCTTTCAAAGATTTTTGGTCGGATTAAAATATAACCGACTTCTTTCCTTTCTATTCCGAGTAAAGGTCCTTGGTTGACAAGCCCAAGAGGTAAAATAAAAACACTAAATAGTAATCAAATTATTGAAAAAAATAATTGCGAACTTGTGTCTCATTACTTACGAATACGGGCCTGCTATTTCTCTAGCATAACAAAAACGGAATTTAAGGAAAAATATAATATCAGGTAATTGCGGCGCGCAATTCCTGTATATTGTGTACTAATATCTCAAAAAGTACACCGGCCTACATTGTATTAAAAGGAATTCAGATTTAATTTCTTGTCATATATGTATTATAGTAATCCGACAAAGACATACCGAAATTCGGAATCTGCATTTACACCTTTTATTGCTGCAACAAAATTCGTAAAAATCAAAAAAATTATTACATTTAAAGTTTTATGGCGAGCGTACGAACTACGTAGTAATATGCGAATGAAAGCGCAATGTCTTCCTTCCTATTTTCTGCCTACTGTCTCAAAAATTACTTACCTTATTTCCTTCGTTACCCCTACCACGTTTTTCTATTACTGTCTATTATTCCTTTGTGTCCATATATTTATGTATATGTAGTAAAATTTCTGAAAGACACCCGCGTCTAAACCAATTTTTTCCCCCAACGACCATATAAAAATGGCTTAAATAAAATAGCTTTATGACCTCTTCTCTCCGTGATGGTGGCGCTGGACATAAATTTTATCCGCTGGGAAGGTGATAAACTTTTCGAAGACGAACGTATAATTTTGAATCATTCAATATATTTTATATCGTAAATTTTCAGTACAGCACCTCATTGCAAATTTATCCTAGAGTAATATGAAAATACCGTTTATTAAAATTTTAAAATCTGTCACGTGGATACGAAAATTATAGGCGGAAGTGTCACCTCCACTGCATTAAGAAAGTGTTTTCAAAAAGTTGTTTTTATTTTTTTACTAGTTCATTATATTTTTCAACGGGATATAAACACGTAAATGTATAAATATTTTAATTTTTTTTAGTAAACCCCTCTATTACTTTCACTTCTCTATTAAAAAAAAAAAAAAAAAAAAACGTCTTTTATGATCCGATAAGTGTCCGTTACAGAGAAATTTTACTGCATGAATGTTTATTTTGCTTCTTGTCATCAATAATAGTTCACAAATTATATCTTAATTACTTTTAACATAAGCATAAATTATTAAAACATCGGTATGTTGTTTATTTCAAAGATTTTTTTTGTAATATAGCAGAAGAGGAATATACACAAATTTTGGGATACTGGTACACGATTTACACAAATTGTATCTCTGTATTTTCCTATAAATTTTACCTTAAAGAGAGGATATTTCTCCGAGCACTCCATTTTTTTTTTTTTTTTTTTTTTTTCGGAGAAAGGGGACGCATAAGTTTTTTGGGATTTTACACACACAATTTGAACAAATTGTACACATGAACTCCACATCTCGGGAGAGGAAATGGTAGCACGAATTCGTGAAATATGTCGACGCTTAAACAGCAAATCGTGAAAACGTCTTGTAATCGAATTAGGCTAGAATAAAGTATAATACTTTGTAGCACATAACTGTAAGATAATATAACACATGTAACCGGTGCGTAAAAGTACCCGAAACATAATTGTAATACGATAGACCCCATCACCTGCATAATGAAAAATATCGAGTTGCGGTTTAATATTTTTTTGTCCTGTCTCGAATTATTCTAAATCTTATAAACTTCTCTCTTCCATTTTTTTATGCGAAATTAAAAAATCCGTCATTATTGTGGTCTCAGATTCTAAACGTGCTCTGCAAGCTGTCTCAACTTCTCTTCTTTCAACAATTCTCATAGGGTTTCTTATCCACGATCTTTTCCTCTTTTATTCAGTCAAGATCTATCTCCTGCAGATTGCTTCCGTTTCCGGTGGTAAATTTTTAGGCACATTTTCAGCTTGCAGTACTGTTTTTCTCCTTAAATAACTCGTTCTTCTTCATTTTCTAATTCAGGCTCTTTTTAACCCCCTACTCAATCATCTCTTCCTGTCCGTCCATGGTTCTCTAGATACTTGCTCTCTCTTAAACACACCGCAAACTCAGCTATTTATCGTCTTCGTTTTAATCATAGTTTCCTTCCAGCATCATCTTTTCGATTCCCATCTGCATCTACCCCACATGGTCCATTCAACTACTATTTCCACTCACTCGGTAATCATGTTTTATTCGTTCAGTTTTTTCGAATGAATAGTTATGTCATTTTATTCCACTAGACATAATATCCCAACTCCTTACATTGCTGCTTATATTATTTCATTTCTTTTTGCTTTTGTCGTGCCTCATCTCAAATTATTTTCATTTTCCATTCTTTAGTGTTTAAGAATGCAATTTTTTTTCTCCTAATATCCCCATCGACAACTCTCCCAACCCTACAAAAAAGATAGATAAATGAAGAGAGGAAAATTTCTATATTGGACCTGCAGGATTTAAATAACAAAAAAAAAAAAAAAAAAAAAAAAATGGAGAAAATTAGTCCTAAAAAAAGAAACTGACTCATTTACAATTTGCTATACGGATATCGGAAACGCGTAAAATTTGCTTAAAATTCCTTTCGACAGTCTTTCTCTTTCATTATTGTATTTATCCACACTACCGCATGCTTGATTGACCCCTCCAATTCACATTCAGTACTGTTGTTGTTATTTACTATTCCTAACCTTGTTGTAGTGCCATACGACGATGACTGAACCTAATTCGACAGATTGTGCTAATATAATCTCGCTCCAAATCTTTAAACCACCGATCCTCCTTGATCTTGCTTCTAATGAAGTAATAATTTTTCCTTTTTTAATTTCACTCCGGCTCTTACACTCTGCACTCTATTTTCTAGTTAATTATTCTCTTATATGAGACACGAATTATTCCCAGTTTAGTATAATATCCCTATTTCTGTAGCCCTCTGTTCTGCACAATACTGTGCAGTTCCCAATAGAAACCGCAGGGTGGTATACCCGACCCGATTATAGGCTTTGTAAAAAGTTCTCCCGATAATTTTGGTTACCCCGCCAAGCTAGCTTATAGAAATGGGGTTACGTACTCATTTTTCGTCTG
This sequence comes from Icerya purchasi, assembly GCA_039619475.1. NCBI lineage: Eukaryota > Metazoa > Arthropoda > Insecta > Hemiptera > Monophlebidae > Icerya > Icerya purchasi. The sequence goes on from CM077116.1 coordinate 250,766,050, forward strand.
ATTTTTTTTTCAATGAAGATCGCCTGTAGACCATTTGCTCGGACTATATATGTCCACAAAACCGTCCAGTTGTTAACAGTTCGCCTTAATGTTTTTTTATCACCGTAATACCGGAAATATTTGAAAGCTTATTTTATGTCGAATAAAATGATATTTCGGATAATACGATTCCGAACAGCTCACCCGGTACTGATTAAATGCTTTTCCAAAGACATCGCAGAAAGAGAAAAAATGCAACATTTCGCGAAATTATTCCATACCGTGATCATGCATGTGTTTGGAACTAGTCGGCGTTTTTTTCAAATTTGTATTTCACTACTTAATTATGTACGTCGAATGTTCGCTCATATTTTAATTTACGCAACAAATTATAAGATTGATAAAATGCTTATGATTATTACTGGACCACATTTACGCGACTTTTAATTATTCTGTAACAACAGCCTTATTGTACGCCACGATATTTGGTCATGTGACAACGATTATTCAGCAAATGACATCAGCCACCGCCAAATATCACGATATGCTGAATAACGTAAGGGAGTTCATGAAACTGCACGAAGTTCCAAAAGCGTTATCGGAAAGGGTGATGGATTACGTAGTATCGACCTGGACAATGACTAAAGGTTTGGACCCAGATAAGGTACTATTGTTACACGTGTAAAAAAAAACCCTTTTTAACACCTACCGATCGATTTAAAAATGCACTTTTTTTTTTTACGTGTACACACAAATATTTTTTTACACGGAATATTTTTGCACATCTTTATATTCGTTCGGTGCACTGGTATTTTTAATCCATACGGTAATTTATTTTTTTTACCTGCTAGAATAGGTATGTTACAGAATGATCTCTAGCCTAGCTGTAATAATATATTTTACTTTACGCAATTTTTCAAAAACAATCAGATAATATAAAAACCGGTTAATACTCAAAAGTTTCAAAAATAATCTGAGTTTAAAATAAGAAATTTAACCGGAAATTAAAACCGGTGTTCGAATAAACTTATAATAGCAAAAATAGAAAAATTCCATTTTAGAAACTAGTAATAATACATATATCGGCAGCTTGGTAGATCGACTAATATACGCTCTAGATTAGAATACATATGTAAATGTTAAAGGTAAAAATGTCTGTTGGTAATATTTTATCTTTCTTTATAAAATATCGAAATGCAACAATTTCACGTAGTTGCACGAATGTATATGAATATTAAAAGAAAGGCGTTAATGCTGAAAAAATCTAGTGCAGGCTATACTCTATTGAACACAAAGTAAAATTAAAAATACTTTTTTTCTTCCATAAAGATCATCGCTACCGAGGCAATTAAGAAAACAACCAGAAACGTCCAAAATCATCGAATTACGGTGAAAAGTTCTAAGAAAAATATCCATAGAAATCGAGGTCGCTTAATTCGAGAAGGTGAATTATTACAATTGCGCCGGTAGGGAATACCCAATGGCGAAGTGTAGCGTGAAAGAAGAAAAGGTAGATCGACATTATCAATCTAGCTCGATGATATAAATGTTCGGAAGAAAACACAGTTTTAGCCTAGAATTTAGCCAACTAAAGAGTAATGTGCCATTTTTTAAAACATTGAAACTAGTCCGTTATCTGGATTTAAGTTAACTGCGATGCTTTTATTTCTAAAATGACGGACGAAATGTATATTTCTTTATATCGACGTGTGCAGTGCGGCGAATGCCACGACATTTAGAATCTTATCCAAAACTAATTCAATGTCTGTATTTTAAGTTCCCAAAATCGTAATGGTAGTGGCCAATGATGATATTTTTAGTAAACTTTGAGAAAATAATTAGCATCGATTCGAATAATTTGGGTATTTATTAGCACCTAAAAGCTATGCGACGGATATTATATGCAAATAGTAACCTTTACACCCGTTATTACGTTCTTTCTTTTGCAACATACTTCTGCCGTAGAAGCAACCTGTGTGAGCTGACATTTATTGGCTTTGTTTAAAGGTATTTTTTTAAGGAATCCAATTACCGAGGAGCCGTTATTCGTGATATTTTAAAAGAGTTTTTAGAATGGAATGGACTGGATTTTTATCCTAATTAACAGTTTGTTATACGTCTTTCTCATTTTCACTTACTATGCACAAGCCGAGATATTCCACAATGAATTTGTCCGTAGTGTTTTTAATTTAAAAAATAGAATTTCTTTAGGAAATTGTTAAGCTCACATAAATGTATCGCAGTTTTTTTGTTTTTTTTCTGTACAGAAAATTTTATTTTCTGACACTCACATTGTCGTATTTGAGATGATAATTTTTACCCGTATTGTGACATTGCGCTTCTGCACAATCCGAAAACGACACTTTTGCCGCAGATAGACTACCACGAAATGCAGGTTCCAATATTCTTACCGTGATGCCATTTAATGCAGCGTTAAATAAAGTTGCGCTCAAGATTGATTTCTTCGCAACCCGGTTCCGGCGTAGATTTAGAAAAAATAAGTTTATCCATAGTTTGTTTTCGGTTATGGTTTTTTTATTTTTTTTTTTAAACTCCAGAAAATTATGCGACACGTAAATAGTTAAGTAAATTGTAACGAAGTATGAATATTAATTTACTTTTTAATAGATTTAACACAGAATGCCGCGATATGCGTTGCGTAGACATGCTTGCGTTAACAATTTTATCGTGCGTTTACGATTACGCGACATTACTGTGTAATTTTACATATATAGCATTTCTTCTTCAGTATTGATTTCCGAAAAAAAGACGCATAATATAATAAATAGCATAGTAGATAGTAAAATACGAACCGTAAAATTCCGGCGTACGTTTAAATAAAAACTGTTTAACGTGGACAAATAATTCAGAGTACCTAGAATAATTGACGTTCATTCTATAATTTTTGTGTAAATCTACGTGGAAATAACAATTAATAAATATTTCGCTACAACGTTCTCAGTTCGTTTTAAAAACTGTCGTACACACTACATGGCAGTGTTTCTTGAACTCTAAATCGTCACAACCAGTCTGCAATACTTTTCAATCAGACGCTATAAAAAATAAGAAGGCTTTAATTTTATTAAAAAAAAATAGAAGGCTGCGCTATTTAAAAGAAAGAAAAAAACAATGTTAAAAACTTAATTCCTAATAAAAAACATATTTATAAAGTTTCTATATTGAAATACTGGATGATCGACTTGAGGATTTTTTTGATTAATTCTGCCAGAATTGATCTGAGAATATTACAAGCTCAAAATTAACACGCGAGACTTAAAAATATAGACAATAATTAAGTATAATAAATAAACTTGTAAAAGGCGCAAAATTATAAAAATGTCATTATCTTTTTTGTCCCTTTACGATCGTTAATCAAAATCTACCGCTACTGAAGTACAAAAACTATTGACAATTCATTTAATTCGATTATAATAAAACTCAGCCTTTCAGTACTCGGAGGGGTGAAATTCTTATAGAAGAGCAAACTTTTTCATTGGCTACGCCGTTTGACAAAATTTTTTCGTTACCTTTTTCTGTTACATAAAATTGTGACATTTTTTAGTACACTTTTCCTGATGACCCCTGGCGAAAAATAGCATAACCATTAATATATATATATATATATATATTTGGAGATTTAGTAACAATGAATTTTATCCTTTGTTTAGTAGCAATTGTAATGAAGGTTTCATTAATGATCCCGCTACTTTTGTTTAGTTAGTGATTAAATTACAACTGCGCCTTGGTCATCATCCGGCAGTATATTGGATCAGGATTTATCTTACCCAACAGTATTGAATAGAGCGTACCATGGAGCACACTACATTTTAGTCCGTCATATTCTCTGAATTTGCCTTAAATTTCCGATATTTAACACGTCTCTGAATCTTAATACTTTTTTATTCTTCAAATTTCCATCAAGAGAAGCCGAAATATTGCAATAAACAGTATTACCTCTAATAATATATCGTAGTTTCCATTTGCTGTAATAACATACGCGATGCAAATAGTATTACAATGTAGGTATATATACATATACTTGTATTTGTAATGAATAAATAAGAAAGAAAACCCAGTAAGTTTTTCTAAACATAATCAATTCTGAGATGTACAACTATAACCGTTATTTTGTGAATTCCTTTAATTCGACTATTGATATGCATTATATACATATACATACATATATATATGTATAGATATTGATTTTTTTCTGTTATTTTGTGAATTCCTTTAATTCGACTATTGATATGCATTATATACATATACACATATACATATATATATATATACATATTGATTTTTTTCTGTTATTTTGTGAATTCCTTTAATTCGACTATTGATATGCATTATATACATATACATATACATATATATATGTATAGATATTGATTTTTTTCTGTTATTTTGTGAATTCCTTTAATTCGACTATTGATATGCATTATATACATATACATATATATATATGCATATATGTATAGATATTGATTTTTTTCTGTTATTTTCATCGCAGCAAGTATTGAACTATTGTCCGAAAGACATGAAAGCTGACATCTGTGTTCACCTGAACCGAAAAGTTTTTAACGAGCATCCAGCATTCCGATTAGCAAGTGATGGTTGTTTACGCGCTTTAGCGATGCATTTCGCGATGAGTCACTCTGCTCCAGGCGATTTACTTTACCACACCGGGGAATCAATAGATTCTTTGTGTTTTATTGTGACCGGATCGCTGGAGGTTATTCAAGACGACGAGGTGGTCGCTATTCTAGGCAAGTACAGGAAAAATTCATTATTCGCTTAACCGTTTCGTCGTTATTTACTTATTTTGTAAATATATTAATGCCATTATTAGCACTATAATCAGGTATCATTCTGTCGCTCCACATGTAACCAAAATTTGTTTCATACGTATTTCATGTCCGTTACTAGATTTAAAATGTTTCTTAACATTCATATATATATATATATATATATATATATATATATATATATATATGCGATAAGAAGCGTGGAAAAGAAATTTAATTATTACGAATATAAAGGATGCTAACATTGTCAACAGGAAAGGGAGATGTGTTTGGTGATTCATTTTGGAAAAATGACGGTATCGGGCAATCGGCTGCTAATGTAAGAGCCCTAACATACTGCGATTTGCATACAATCAAACGTGATCGATTACTGGAAGTGTTAGATTTTTATCAAGCATTTGCTAATTCGTTCGCTAGGAACCTGGTTCTTACGTACAACTTACGACATAGAGTAAGTACGAGTGGAAGAATAAAAGAAAATAACATATTATTATTGTTAATATATTCTCTAGATGAATTGTTTTTATAAGTTTTGTAATAGTGACTTAAGATTTCTGATCTCTCTATTTAAAGCTGCTTTATCAGTTGGGCATCTTGTTCGCATCCAACGTCTCCTCAGCGGTCTTTTAATTGCTACTTGTCTACGCACAGAATCAGGATATGCAAAAAATTTTGGAGATGTGTAATTCATCAGCGGTGTACTTTTATAAGCCGCTTTGACCTAGCGTGATTATTCGATAAATAAATTCGGGATCGGCTGATGGGAAGATCTTGAAATTCACGATCTTATTCCATTACAAATCTAGTAAATGACTATATAGTCAGTTCTAAATGAGAAGGAAAAAAAAAAAAATTATTATTGTTATTATTATTATTATTATTATTATTATTATTAAATAAGAAATGAAATTTGAAATGTAAATTAAAAGTTGAGAAAGGATTAGTACAGTCCAAGTTCAATTGTTATAAATTCATAATCTTGGCTAGATTTTTGCAACTGTACTATTCGCAAATTACTAGAATGAATTATTCTGGATTTTTTCCCTCAGTCTAATTATGAAAATAAACATTTTTTTACTTTCGAATGATTTTTGTATCTCGCTCAATTAAAAAAATGCAGAAAATTGAAAAGAAACATCTGCTATGTATGTAGTTAAAAAAACTTTTCAACTATAACTGAAGCAACTGTGAAGCACTTTTCATATACGTTTTTTTTAAATTCAGACAGAACACCATGTTCTCCCATTTCGTTTTAGATGTGCTACGATGTTTGGTTTAATTGTTACCGCTGTGCACAATTAGACACAAAGTGAAATTGAGCATCTTCGGAGGATCCTCCAAGGTTTATTATAACAATCAATGGATACATTAATCGACAGGTCCACTGTTCATATTATACAAATGGAATTCTTTTGTATTAAAACGGGTTATCTGTAACATGTAGATTCGCGAACTTAATTATCGAAAACTTCATGTTGCCATTCAAGATACACCTTCAACCAGTATCTTCGTATCCGAATATTAAGTTAAGCAAACTTTTCAGTTTTATTTTTTAGTAACGTCGAGCCATTCAATATATTTTTCTAGCTTTAAACCTCCGTTTTCGAACGACTCTAAAAATATGATACTAGAGAGGATCCGTGAAATAACCGATAGGGATGTTTTTACTCTGCAGCGGTAAAACATAATAGATCCATCTATTAAATTGTAAACTAGAATAAAATTAACAATTAAGAAAAAAAAAATTTAATCAAAACTCTTTGCGATTTTGAATTCTTCTACATATCTCTATATCTTTATTAAACATGAACCTCGAGTACAAATTAGACCACTATTTAATTACCGAAAAAGGTACGAGGTTACATTACAGCGAATTCTACGACAGAAGACAGTTTATAACTCTATTCGAAATGTAATAAAAGTAATAGAAAATTAAATATACAAATACACTAATAATTTACAACGTATATACGTATGTACTACTAAATTAATAATTTCACCTAAAAAATTACGTTTACTTTAATAACAATTGCATAGAGCGTGTCCTCGCGGATTCCGTCCGATATCTTTATTAATTGAAATTCTGTTACGACATTTTGAAGAACAGACAACGAATCAGATGCAATATTTTAATGCCAGATACGTCGATGACGTAATTTTTATTTTTGAAAATACTGATGATACCCGAATTACCGGTAAACGTAAATTAATAAATTCAATAAAAGTATACATTACACCGTAAAAGTAGGCAACAAAAAAGCTGACCTTTTTGTACCTGACAATATCTATTCATATTTCGTTCAGATTCTACAACAGATACAGTGATCAATTCAATATCTAATAATCCATTCACAGATCAGTGTGTTGTTTATTTTCATATACTCTTACATAGATATTGTACGAAGCTGCTTAAACGTAATGACAAAAAATTACCGAATTTAATACTTTAAAACGAACAGCTATTAACGAACACGTATTATAGTACGCAAATTAATGGATAAATTAAACTGTTTATAATTTCACCATAAAAATAAAGACCGCAGAGGAAACATTCGTAATTTAATGGTGAAATGGAAAGTTTCGGCGCGTTTTTACTTTCACAAACCCCGACCATGTACACAATATCACTAAATTATTCAGAAGCAACAATACTAATAAAAACATATCCCGTATAATACTCTGCTTTTCTAATTAATGAATATCACAACAGATTCGTAACTATTAACAGTCTATAAACAGATATGTTGCCTGTCAAGTGAAAACAGTTGCTCCAGAGTAGTGTACTAGCAACGAGGCGCGTATTGATAATTAACGCGTATTTCAATACTAGCGAAAAAAATAACCTGGCCACCCTTTCCTGTATTGCTCCCAATTACCGAAGCGGTAACCATCTCGTTTTTGTTTTATCTCTGTACGTTCATCTGTTCCTTTCTTTTCCAACCTGTTTACGCTTAACAAGGCGGGTGTTATATCTGTTATGAATTGAAGGTGTTAATGTGAAGTCGCTTGATTTCGTGACGTTAGCACGTTTCGGTTGTTTTACGAGCGCATTTCTTTCGCTTCATAGACCATACATAGGACAAGCTTCACATTGACTGCTACCAGTAGCATTCGACTGTAATTAAACGTAGTCATCTAAATAAATCATCAGCAGCAAAACATTAACACGTATATACTCCGTGTAAATTTTAAAATTCATTAATGACCCTAATTTACTGAAAACCACGCAGAAATTTCAGAAATATAGAAAGAAAAAAAAAGAAAAAAATATGAAGATAACATTATTGACAATAACATAGGGACGAGACAAGTAACAACATTGTATGTGTATATTTATTTTAAATATCGGATTTTATTTTATTCTATAGCGCTTTTTCGTTTAAAATTGTTGAATGTGATGAATGTTACTGAAAAAAAAAGGTGACGCGCTATTTATATATGTATTAAATAAATAATATATACGCGTTCTGTTCTTTCCGATTGCAGCTGATATTCCGTAAGGTGGCGGACGTTCGAAGGGAAAAAGAACTGGCGGAGAGACGAAAAAACGAACCGCAACTGGATCAAAACCAAGATCAGCTGGTGCGGAAGATATTCTCAAAGTTCAGGCGAGACAGAACCGCGGCCGCCCACCACGGACCGCAGGCGAACGACGTAGAACGAGGTCAACAGGAAAAATCTGAGGCAAAGGCGCACGTCAGCGGCGACGAAGGTAAACACGAAGAATCTGCGTCGGCAGCAGTCAACGGGAGCGGTGACGCTAGTTCCAGCGGTGGCGGCACCGCTACCGGAGGATCGGGATCCGGAGGAAATTTGAGTACCGTCGTCACCGCCACTAAAACCAGCAACAGATCTTCGAACGTGCGCAGTCGTTGGAGCAGACTCGGCGGCGGCGCCGGTAGCAGCAGTGTAGATTCGGTGACGAGCGATCCGGGCACCAATAAATACGGTAAACTGCAAAAATCCGCCTCTGACACAACCGACCCGAACAGTTCCTCGCCCGCTTCCAGCGCCCGGATAATGAAACGGCAGGACACGATCGAGGAATGTTCGGAATCGGTCGAAGGTAAGTTGACGAGCGCTTCCGCCTCGCTCGGAGACGTCTGCCGTTTCAGATCGGACGACCAGATTAAAGACATACTGGCGAACGTGAACGAATTGAAGACTGACATGAGAGTCGAAGTGAAGAATCTAAATAATCGCATCGAAAAAATCGAGCACATGCTTCAGAAACTCGTCGAAAAATCGAACGAATTCGAAACGAACTACAGATCGAAATCGATCACCACGTGCCGAGAACAGCAAACCGACGTCACGTACAACTGTTGTCGGCAAACTGCCGAGGAGGACAACGACGATTGGTGGACGCGACGCCGTCCACGAGCCAGTCGCAAAACTAGTCCGCCCAGCGAACGGGACAGTCCGCCGACCGACGCTAACAGAACCGGAGGACCACTGTTGTCGCCGATAAGCGGCAATATAATCATAAGAAAGCGCCGTAGCAAGTCCAGATCGAAGAGCGGCTTAACCGCGGCCGGCATACCGTTCAGAAGTCTACACTCTCGACCAAGATATATCCTAAGAAACCAAGAACTACTGTCCGACGACGGAGTTCCACCTCCGATAGGACTGACTCCGTCTTCTTCAGCTCATCATCATCCGGACGACGATAGTCCGTCCGAATTTCTATGATTAAAGTTTTTTCTCGTTTTTTTATTTCCATTTTCATTAAATTTTTCTATTCGCTAATGCTGTCGCGCCCGTTTTGCAAGAAAAACATTTTCTCATCAAGTCCGTCAAAGTTCCGATTGTTATAGCAGCGACTTCGGCGAAACCATTTTCACAAATACTGCTATTTCGAGCGTAATCGATAACGAACAACGACAACAGAAATTACTGATTAACGAATTACTTTTAACAGCGCGAATATAGGCGTTAATTGAAAATTCGTAACTGAGCATTGAAAAATGGTTTGTATTTCACAGTGTTAAGACTTTTAAAATGTCATTTCGATTCTATGTACGTTACCGAGAATGAAGATGCTTAACTAAATTCAATTTTAAGAAAAAACGTGAAAAATACCTTCAAAATCAAGAGTTTCCAAAAAATAGTAATTAAAACAATTTTATTAAAATCAGCCAACGGAGTCAAAAAAAAGTGTATTATTTAAAAATTATTACAGGAAATTAATAAAAATAAAGGGTTAACACTATGGATTGACGGCATTTAGTAAATATATATATATATATATATATATATTGTGGTATCGTTTGAAACGTACCACTGAAACAGGTACCTCTGCATTGGTTTTAAATAAGTAGAGTTCATAATAATAATTCTAAACCAACGCGGATAATAAACATCTGCAATCATACCAAACTATTTAACCTTATCTAACGCTGCGAATGTGTTATATACCACCAGAACTGGTGGACATACATTCATCTTAACATTCCCTCTTTTATAGGTTTTTTTTTCACAACTTTAATATTGTAATACGATGTCTTTAGTTGAAACTTTATAAGCTGATCAGCTTTATGGCCCTAAAATGTAATTTAGCAAGGTAGACTTTTTGTCTTTTTTAACTAATAATGCAGTCGAACCAGCTGGAAAAATCCGAACTTCACACGGATCAAAACGAAAACGCATCAGCCGTCATCTGTTTTAATTTAATGGCAAAAAGAAGCAATTTACAAATACTCACCAAAAAAAAAAAAAAAAAAAAAAAAAAGACTAGTAAAACGGAGAGAGACATAAATAAAAATTAAAAAATTAAATGAATTACTGATTTACACACATCGAAAGATGTTCTCGACAGGGGTTAGCAGACAACAGTGAAACTACTCGCCATTAAAACTCCATTTTTCCATGCTCATTACGGTACAGCAGCGAATACAATACTAATTTTAGCAGCTCACGCGTTGTTAATTTTTTTCCAGAATTTTTGCTTATAAATTAACGGTTTGCAAAATGGGCAGTACTTCGTAACATTCTCCAATTGCGCTTAGATTTCTTCTCTTCGGGATTCGTTCGTACTCTGTAGCGATTTCCGATTAGTCCTCCGTATTTTTAATACCGTTGAAGCCTAGGTTACATTGGTGGAAGAATAACGCGTCGCGGACAAGATTAACCCCGAATTTAAACATTTCAAAATCATACAAAGACGGGTCTGTCTACGGTACTCATCATGTATATTACTGTGCGAGATTTCGATGTAACCATTACCGGACAACACTATAGAACAGGCTTGAAACCGAACAGAACAAAAGCGTCAACAAGGAATCTTGATTTTTAGCCAAAATTTTCCCCTCACTGGTAGAAAACGTCATCCGCTGTTTCTTTGCCGATGTAACCTAGGTTTGCTGTCCGATATCGTTAATAAAGCGATTAAAAAGGTGCGCCAGTTCGTACACCAATAGGAAAGCTAGGCTTAAGTACGCGATACCGTATTTATGTTACACTCCAACGGGAAGCAACAATTTTTTTTGCCTATTCTTACCCACGAGGATAGTCACGCGGAAAGTAAGGTTCCCGCCCTTCGTATTGGTGCAATATAATGAATAAAAAATAAATCTGGAACTTTCATTTTATTCCTTGAACATTGCACATTTTTCGATATGAAAACCTGTGCTGAACATTTAAACAGTTGTCGCATCTTGTAAAGTTAACTTTCTTAATCCTGTCCCTGTAAAATTTTTCGTCCAGTTTTTTGAAGATTTTAATGACTCGACTTTTAAGCGATCCGTCGTTTTTCGTCGACTATTTTTAACGAGGCGTAATCGTCTGGGAGCAATGTCCGGACTACTGTAGCCTGACAGATGACCATCCGAACTTGCTGATAAGTTCTTGCGTAACCTGTGTGTACGTACGGTCGTGCGTTGTCATGTAATAATTGAGAATTCCTTTCGAAATTTTTTATCGCTTTCCTTAAATTGGTGAGTGTGTTTCCTGTAACTCGGGCGATTTTAATGGTCCGTCCACGCTCTATGAATTCCACTACAATGATCCTTTCGTTGCCTGCCACTTTAACATCGGACGGATTTGAACTTACTCATTTTAAACGTGTATTACGAACTAATAACGGTACCCTGTCGGAAGATGAAACTAGCAACTCCAAAGCGAAACTTTGCTCGTTCCTCTACCTCCATCGTACGACAAACGATTGCTACGGGGACCTTACTGTCCGACTGATCGTATTATTCTCACTTCAGCTATTTGTTCGTCTTTTTGTTTATGCATATATTATAAACATAATTATTTTCGCGAACGGCGGTTCGTGTTATTTTTTATCGGGAAAAGTGTGATTTTTATATGCTCAACTGTACGTATTTCGTTTTTATTACCGATCGACGCGTTTCGAACACATTTTATATTTACCGCTTCATCGAACGCATATTAGGTCACCGCTGGCCACTTACGCGTAGATGGTAATTTCGATATTGCTCAATTTTTCAAATAACTTTAAATTACCAACGTATTATCGCCATCACCGGCATAGAAAACTGGTAGAAGATTAATATTCGTTAAGTTCTGAAATCTAGTCGCTGTCCGTTTTACGCAGTACTAAGAGAAAAACTGAATCGCATCAAGGAAAACATTCTGTGAACTTTTAGTGAATAATAATAATATAATATGAACTAATATCTTAACACTATTATGGACTGTAATTTCTCGACGATTAAAAATCGTCTCAGCAACACCGGACAAATGTCCAATATTATACGAAAACAGGTGGTAACAATTATTTAAGTGGATATGTTTCTTTCTTTAATGTATATTAAAAATTTACACACCACCGTGAAACAATATATTCGATTTATTATTAAATTTTCACCGACGCGATTTAAAGACAGAGAGCTTCACGATTCCGGAATATTATTAAAAATAACATTGAAGCTATGTATCCAAAACGTGTCGGTGATAATGTAATAAAAAGTTTAATACATTGTTTTTCAAGGTAGTAAAAATGTTGATCTGGGTATAATATACCAGTTGCTTTTTATCCAACAAATACGTTAATTTAATACTTTACATTTTGTTTTGATTTTTTAGACCATTTTTTTTATCAATACTCATTAATCGCCTATTATTTATATTGTACGTAGTAGAGTATTTTTTTAATTTCCCGTTTTTCGCTCTACTTTAGTTTTGACCAGGCCTGGATTTAGGAGGGGGTCTACGATGGGCTGTAGCCCCGGGCCCCGCCTTACAAAGGGGCCCCCAAGAGACACCCACTTCCGACATGTAATAAAAAATTAATCCATCATTTGATACATCAACTCTTTTTTTTTTTTATATAAATAGAATTAACTTTACAGGAGCAAGTGCATCTTTTAATACATTTATTTGTTAATAATTTTGTATCCATTTTTATTTCCTCCTAGAGGAGGAAACTCTTCGTATTAGTAAAATTTCGAGTTCCATAAAACGTACCAGAAATCTGTTTTAAGCTATAACGAGAGTCAGAATCTACGTTTTTAGGAAATGTCTGTATGAATGCGTATGTGCACGCGTAACACACGCACACACATTATCCTTTTATGCAAATCTTTGGTTAAAATTTGATGAAAAATTCATTGTTTAAAATTATATATATATATATATATATATATATATATTTTTTTTTGACATCGAAAATTCTACCCATTGTCTATATGATATTTAGTTTTGTTTACATTAATAATTATAAGTTAATTCTGAATTCGAAATAATGTAATTAAATTAAATTAAAGAAAATTTAGTTATTCTATAAAACTGATAATTTTGTCACTTCCGGAAAGGGCCCCTAAGATTTTCGTAGACCCGGCCTGGTTTTGGCCCTAAAAAAAAAAAAAGAACTGTAGAATTAACACGCACTTTCATTTTGGCACTGGAAAAGATAATCCGAAATCTCGTATAAACTTGAAGTAGCGGGAAAATTAAGTAGTTAACAAGCAAAATAACCTGTAGTGATCCGAACATTTCTCCTCAACAATAATTCCCCGATTACAAGAAAGTAATCGAGTTTGCAGCGAACGGAATTGTCACTGTGCTAGATTGCACAATACTCACTCTTCAAGAAAAAAATATTTCTCCTAACAATATAAAAAAAAAAAAAAAAACAAAATAAACATGAAGGTTTTCGGAATTATAATTATAATTATGAGGATAAGTTATTGTCTTAATTAGCGATTAGACATCTTTTGTATAATTCGCTAACCATAGTTTAATACACCGGCTTAAGTTTATAGCGGAATCCGAAAAATGAAATCGATACCGATTTCGAAATTTCCCTAAAAGGACGTTTAACTATGTTAAATTTAAAAAAAGAATACGCGGACGCGAAAATACAAAATATTTTATGTGGAAAATTTGATAGTGCACCTAGGATCGGTCAACTGAATAAAATACGAAAGTGTGTATATGGATGTAACGTGCATGGTGAACTATAAGTTGTATGCAAATGAAAAAAAACGCCTATAATTGTTATTATTATACCGAAATTTCATTTGAAAAATATTAAAAATGACGCTGCTGCATTTTTAAATTGTTTAACATTTTTTTGTAAATTACCAACGATCTGAAAGGGGGTTGTGAATTCAAATTTAAATGTTTGATTTTCAATATTTATTCTTCATTTTGGTTGTTATAAGACTATTTAATATAAGCCCCGCATGTATATTGTATAAATGAAGGAGGGCAACCCCACTGAACCTGTGCTTGCGTCCACATATATATAAATGCACACATACACATATATATATATTTATATATGTGTGTATATATATACTCTTTTTTTTTTAAATTATAGTTGCAGAAAAATGCAAAACTAGCAAACAATATCTTTGATTTTGCACTTCAGTTTTTTTCAATTTATCGCTTCTTTATAATTACTCCATTTTAGTAAAAACTGAATTTTTTTCTACATTATTTCGCACTTTTCATTAAAATCGGGTTTCTTTATTTACCATATAGAGTTACTCTTCCGAACTATGTTCTATAGGTTTTTCTGATTTCTTTTTATCTCTCGTAAAATTTTGCTTGATCGATGATCCTAAAGCATTTATGGAATAAATCAGTGAGAGTTACTACAATATCCTTTAAAAATTATCATATACTATATGTCTGTATTAGTACCTCTATTTTCGGTCAGTTTACTCTCATACAACTGTTTTATTTATTTATTTATTTTTTAAATACGATCACCTAATGTTTGCAAAATAAGCACGCGCACACCCAAAAAAAGATGATGGTCAAAAAGATATCGATTCCGTTTTCAGCACGTGTTTCATACCTCGCTTTAACTTGGACAATATTCTTCCGCTGCAATGATTCGGTTTTTTTTTTTTTAATTATTCGCAGATGATGTAATAAAACCTGTCGGATTTATTGTAAATTTCTGTATCTTTTTTGTTTTGTTTTTTTTTAATTCTTCTCGCTAATTTCTTAACGAAACAGCTTAATTAAAAGTGAATGTTTCAAAATACTATAATATCTGTAGCAACTCATTCATACGTAGAAGTTACTACACGATTTCTAATTTTTCGAACTGTATATGGCCTTTTAACAGTATTTGAAATTTAAGTTAATAGATCGATAATTTTTAAGTTTATATTTAGACTGTGTAGGGTCTAGCATTTACTAGTGATAATTTTGATAATTATTATTTGAAATTACTGATGTAAGATGTTAATTTCCTGATATTGTAAAGTATTGTTACTTTTAATCTTTCTTTTAGATATTCTATTTGTAAATAATTTTATGCGATACTCTTTCTCTCTATATATATATATGTATATGTATATGTATATGTATATGTGTGTGGGTGTGTGTATTAAAAAAGAGTTGCTGAAAATCGTGTAAAATGCACTTTTTCTTTTATATAATTGCAATAAGAAAAATGAGTCTAAATTTCATTATTCTTATATATATGCTTTTTTTTTTCTGATCACATTAATTATAATATTAAACAGTTATATACATATATTACGTTCGCTAAATTAAATGACATTACCGATAAAACATTACAATGAATGTATTTCTATTAAGTAAATAATTTATTTTAAAAATTTTTGTTACAAATGTAACTTGAAAAATTCGTAAAAACATTTTTTCTCTTTTGAAATTGTATTAAATAAAATATATAATTACAATCTGTTTTTTTTGTTTTTTGTTTTTTTTTAGCGCTTAACGCAAGATTTTAAATAATTGCTAAAATAATTTATTGCACGCAATAACACTTTCGCGATTTTAATAAATTCTTTTGACCAAAATTATGTTTCTCACAGATATTGAATAAAAATATCGAGTAAAATATTTGTTAATCACTTTTTTTAAATATTTCTTATTGAAAATATTTCGTTTCAAGTTTATATTATTTCTGTGAGAAAGTTTACGAATACTCTTTACGTGATATAATAAATAATAAATTCAAATATTGTGCGCCATAAAAACACGTTCTACCGCTGAGCAATATATTAAACAATGCGTTCTGCTCAGTTTCGGATATTTTACGATCGTTCATAATTTCAATTTTAATTTTTCATTTTTTTTCATTTTTCATTTGATAATTTGCGAATACGTAAATATCACCATGTCTCAATGATTAAACGTGAAGCGGGTGAACAGTGTATTTTCTTGATTTATTAGCAACTCTAAACTAACCGCAAGTTACCTTTATGTGCTAATTATATCATTCTTTCTCTCTCTCTCTCTCTCTCTCTCTCTCTTTTTACCTCTTTCTCTACATATGTATAGTGTTACTATTTTGTTGATTATGTACAATCAAAGTTATTTTTAAAAAAAAGTTGTATTTTAATTTGTTGTATATTGTTTAGCAAATTTAAGAATATGCGCGACTGTATGTATATATTTAAAATTTTTTTTAGGTGTAATTAAATATGAATTCAGCGAACTTCATCATTTTATGGTTAATCATAAAACAGATATGTGTATAGTTTAGATATTTACCAACTGTCTCGAACGGTACCCTCAAAAAAGAAAATTGAAAATCGCCTTATTATTCTACAAACAAAATCATTTTTAAAGTTTTTATTTTATAATACTTTTATTTGACCCACACTTGCTCGTACATTTTTGTTACAAAAATATTATTAGCAAGTTTTAAAAATATATACCTTTAAAGCAACGGTGCATTTTATTACCTTTTTTTTTTTTCTTCTAAATTACCTTTATTAGATCTCTTCTATTTGAATAGGCAATTTTTCGTTACCTGTTTTGAACAGTTAAATTGATCGGAAATTAAAATAAAACGTTGTACTAATACGACCAAGTGCTAAATATACCATCAGACTTCAAAAAGTAACTTAATTCAGAACCGAATGAATTTTTTTTTATCGATAAAAGTTTTTATCGTATTAACACGCTGTTGCCACTGAAATTTGAAGAACGGTTGCAGAGCTATATAGTAATAATCGCTCTGATGTATTTATAAATGCTTCGAAAAACGAATTTATTTTATCAGTTCTATTTTTCCCTCTTACGTCGCCAGCTTTGAAGAGATTTCTCCTTCATTAATTAATGACTTCTCGCCGGACTTTTTTTAACCTCATTCTTCGACATTAACGAATTATATTATTCAATAAAGATTGCATATACTTTACCGTACTCTCAAAACCTTGTCTATACAGTCTCTTTAAATGCTTCTCAATGAAAATTCCCTCGTTGTTATTTCTATATGTAAAACGAAACTTGTCTCTTTCAGGGTTTCGCCATGCCTGAGGAAACTTTTCGAAAATATCCGAAACAGCGATTGGAAAAGGACGATTTACTTTCCGACGATGATATGTTCGGTTTCCGGTTTTGGTCCCTTAATTCCGTCAGTTTCTTCGTATCGGATATTTACTGAACATTCTTAAATGAAAAATACAATTTAACCAACGTTCCTTGACCTTTTCAATGCTTTCAATAATATTCACTTTACTTCATTATCCTTCATTACAGAATAAAATGTTTCCCATCAATCTTCTGTTTTATTTTATTTTTATTATTCTTCGGCTTTTCCAGAATTTTTCGCTTCCTACAGCTCTGTTCAAGTCTTATACACTTTTCAATTATTAATTTCTTATTTCCTTCTGATAGGACCATTTTTACAAATGAGAGTCCCCCCCTTTATCCTTCCGGAGATTTTTTATTTTGGATCATAAAATGAAAGTTATAAACCAATTAACTTATAAACTAAAACTGATGTCCGATATTCAAGAAATCTTATCAATCTATCGTTAATTATATCATGTAGGCTTTCAAGTTCACTATCATCACGGGATCTTTTTGTCTTCTTTCCTTCTGTACCGTCTTCACCTCGGAACCAAGGACTATCTCGCGCTCCACTAATTACACTCCTGGCAACGCCGCTTTTTAAATTATTCATCTCTGACTTCGCGTATGCTCTCCAAGCTATTTCTTCTCATTGTTCTGCCCACTCGCTACTGCGCTTTTTCACTTTTCGCACAGACGCTCTCTTATTCACAATCTCCTGACACATTATTCCATCCGTATCGATTTTCTCTCTGTTTCTAGCCACGAACCAATAGAAGCTGAGTAAATAACAACAGATTCCTTAGCTCAATTTGATGCATCTTTTCACCTCTATATTTCGGAAACTCCTGCGCTTCTAATTTGCTTCCTATATGTGTAAACATTTCCATCCTAGATACTGGTCACATTTACTCTTTCCTTTCCGACAATCTGTCCCCTTACCCAACCATCCAGACGAGTCATCCCGTCCACCTCCGATTTTACGAGTTCCGTGTCATTCCGCTGATGTGTCTATTGTTCGTTTGCGCTCTTTAATCTATGTCCTCCTCTCGTTTTAGTTTTCTTTTAATACCCACCCCAGGTTGTTGATGTTGTTATCCTAACTACGAAGCTATTCGTGATTCTAATCATATCTTTTTTTTTGAATGTCCATCCTTCAGGACAGAATGCGCTTTATTCCGATTTATTATCTCTCAGGCTCCCCAGTCCTTACTGTACTTGTTACATCTTGTCGCTCTCCTTTTCGACCATCATTTCAGTTCCCTTTTTTCCTTTATTCTGTCAGTTTTTCAACTATTCTCTTTTTTTATTTTTTAACTTTGTCGACGTGCTTGATTAAATGAAAAAGAAAAACGAAACATTCTTAATTTAGCTTCTCCTCTTATTCGTTGATGATCTCCTTCAATCCGCTGCTCTTACATTTCATTTCTGAAGGAACTCGGCAATTCTTTATCCGTATTAAATTATTTCTTCTCTAATTTACGTCTCGCTGCCTAAATTGGAGTTCTAATATTTCTTAGGAATTTTTTTTCTTTTAATAACATTTCTATTCTCTTAGGCGGTAATTTTTTGCTACCTTGGTTTATTTCTAAATCGCTATCTGCCCTTTTTCGCACATCGGTTTTTAAAAGATGATTATTAAATCTTCTGAAATTCACTTTATCGACAACAATGTGACGAAGGGAGGTCAACGCTTTCTCTTTTTTTTTTTTCTTTATAGCGCCATACTCAGCTTCTGAGCGTCGGCGACTACCTATTCGTACATCTCAGTTGTACAGATATAGGTAGTGTACTAGGCAATTATTATATTCAACGCAGGTCTACACACTGGATTTCAATATTACTGCCTTTGACTATGCCTCGAAGTTCTTTTAACTCCCTAGTCCTACAGTTCGCGCTAGAATTAACCTCCTTTGCACATAAGTAAATTAGAAAAAAAGACCTATCAATCTCTTCCTCAAAACTTATTCTTATTTTCACATACTTTAGAATTGGCAATTTACTCAACAAAAAGACAAAATTCCCGTTCTTTCTCGTATTTCAAATAGGCTTGCTAAATTTTCTCCGCAAAAATTATATCTCACGAATAATCTTACTGTTAATTTTTCAAGACTTCTTTCTTCCTCTTAATTTACGTCCCTTATCAACTTACCGTAAATTTCTTCCACAACGTTTTAATAACAAAGAATTCCTTATCACTATTAAATTTCCTTTTCATTCACTCTTTTTTACTAATGAATACAAAAGGATTTCCTTACAGCGTTTTGAAGCATCCTTTTCATATCCTACAACAATTACTTTGATAGGCTTCTTCGAGTTCGTTCTATTTTCTTTAACGAATCTGTTGCGACATTGCGAAGCATTTTTTTCATATCCTCAGTTAAGATCGTAATAAATTTGTGATAATTTTTAACGTTGAAAGTGATTTACAAATATAATTCCATCTTCATTTCCTCATCCTTTTTATGCTTCGATTATTTTCCCCGTTTGTCTGCCTACTTTTTAAAATCGCCGCAATAAGATTAATTTCCTTCGGATCCTAGACGATAAAGATTCGACGATTAACAGACTCTGCAATGGCAAATGCACTGCCAATAATATATTTCTGTTTTCCAAGAAATTCCATTTAATGTTTTAGTCAAACTCATTTCCTCGTTCTTTTCTAATTTCCTTTTTTTCTTTTTATTCAACCCGTTCTTCCATTTCATACTTGGTTGTTGTTATCATATTTAAAGACTGTAAAGCAACTATACCGATATTACCGGATTTATAGTAAGTCATATGGCCAAGTAGGCAGTATTTAATTCCACAAAGTTCTGCATTTAATGTGGAACAGGAATCATTTAAGAAGTATGCAACACTTTGACACCTTTAAAGGCACGGAGATTGGTGGCGGTAGCCCTGCTTCTGCTCTATATCCATCTGCATAGTATACTAAATGATTTAAATATTAAGTAATCATATCTGCCGCATATATCGTCCATTGTACACTAGCATGTTGGCTAGCGATCTGTCAGTACTTACTAAGAACGCATCATTAAGACTAGGTATTAGTCTAAAGAAGTGATTATCCAAGTAGCAATTATTTCTAGTGGTAGGTGGCCGGAAAAAACTGGTTCGAGAATCCAGCGATCCGAATATGGAGGAAAGTTTTGTGCGTGGGTGAGGAAAAGGTACGTTTATCGCAATAAGAAATATTTCCGAGAGTAAGAGGGAGGAACCGGATAAAGCGCGCATGCTGAAAGTTCAGAAGAAAATCGATGCACACCTAGAATAGTACTCAAGCGGAGTGGTGTATTGAATCGGAAAACTTCAACAAGGATTTATTGACTGAGGAATGCGACCGGTATTCATAGTTGACTCTTGATGAAGCAACCTGTAGATGTTACAAAGAGATTTTGAGTTTATGTTGTATCTGAAAATTGAGGTACTTCGATGTGGAGATAGATGCATCAGTCTGAGTTTCGAATTGGCAATATGGGATTTAATGAGATTTCCAAGTAAGCTTCAATTCATAAACCGAGTAATTTGACAGTAAATTTTTAAGTAAGGCAAAATTGTTTATATTTAAGGACAAACTAGGCGAAGGACGATGCCCCCTACAAAAGTTGATGTATACGATTTTATTAGCCAAGGTGATCATTGCGTTTTGGTTTACGCTGTATTTTATTAATTGTTTTCTAGGCAATTCTTAAAGCGTTAGGGAAGTTGAACTATAAGGAATGTTACGATCGCCAATAAATAGCTGGGTTGATACAGACGAATTGGATACATTTAGATACGCTTTTAGGTAAATTATAAAAAGTTGAAGCACACCATTCTTGGTTGAAATAGGTGGAGATATTGATGAACCGATATTTACTCGGATCGTTCTATTGCTTAAAAAGCTAACAGCGTATTTTCCCATCTGGTAATTTATTCCGGGAGCTTTAAGCTTTAATAATGGGAAAAAAATAAACGAACTAGATTTATTTGTCTTTAAATCCTTGTTTGTTTTTTCCTAGGTAACATAATTACAATAAAAACAGAATTCTCCATCGGGAAGATTTCTTGACACTTAAAAACTATGATACGTACATAAATCAAATTGAAATATTGATTAATTTTTCAATTTTATATTTGTTCGATATTATTATCAATAACAAAAGCTACTTTGTTCTTTTTGATTGATTCGAATCCTTTGTGAGACCTCTTACTACCGTAAATGTATGGAAATTGGCAGCCAACCTGTGCTGAAGTTTTTCGCAAATTCTTCAGCCTAATGGGAGACAATGTTTTAAATTACTCTGGAAGGAGTCGTTTTTACTTTTACAAATTTCTCTACTTTCTGGTTCAATTTCGGATTGACTAAACGTAGAAACGCCTAAATCGACTGGAGCACCGAACAGAATAATAAAAATTATTTTGATTGTACCCTTTCATATTTTCAGTTAATTACGATAACATCGGCAACAGTATCTAGTAGTGTTTCATCGAGTTTAATAATATAGAGTAATTTTGTCACACCGAAAAGTGAATTCAGTGGCGTGAAAATAGTAATTTTATTTATAAATCATATTTTTTCGTTAAAGAGCTATTACATAAAAATGTTACAATCGTTAATAGTTAAAAAATATTTTATAATTAACGCTAAAGCGTGAAATAGTGTATAATCAGTTCAACAGCAGCTTAGTAAAGTTCATTAAGGACAGTTGGTGTAAATGGTCGCTGCCTCGAAGGATGTTTTTGGAAAGGTGATAAGATTTCTTGCTATTATAACTTCTGCATTCCATCATGTTTACCGATTTGTGTTCAGTTCTTTAATTACTGTTTATTTCCTCCGCTTGGTTTCTTTTTAATTCTTCAGATATCTAAAATCTTCTTCCCATTAAATGCTACCTTCTTCTATTCCCTATTTAATTCAAAATAGCCCTTTTCAAAATCGAGTACATATAATAAATATATCAAATCGCGTTGGAATACGAGGTGAAGAAGAAGAAAAACTGCTGCAATATAAAAACCTACAAATAGAACTTACAGGGTTATGGAAAAATAAAATAACTGTTGTTCCGATAGTAATTGGTGGCCTTGGAACAATTTCACCGAACCTGAGAAAACAATTGGATATAATAGGATTGAATACAGTGACAATAGCACAGCTTCAAAAATTAACGCTATTAGGAACAGCCTATATACTGCACAGATACTTCTGTAACTCCTAGTTCCTTGCATAAGATTCGAGACACAAAGACACTAAGAGAAAATATAATAATAATAATAATAATAAAAATAATAATAATAACAATAGCTTAACTGGGTTTTTGAATTATCATAATATGTCATCATTTAAAAAATCCACAATATCAGTTTTGACACGAAGTAATGTAATTTCATTCTTTTAATGGCTAATTATAATTTAAGTTAGCGTATTAATTTTAACCGACAACGGTAATAACAATTTGGTTTTTTAACATGTAGTAGCGCTATCTATTGGAAATACTGAAAATATACGCTAAATATTCGCGATTACAGATAGCGCTTAAATATCAACCGAGATACGGTAGTCGAGTTGTGTGTCTCTCACCTGCAGAGGGCATGCTAACTCCAGAATCGACTCTGTAAATGCAAGTCGACTTGCTTATAGTTAAGTCGAACGTTACGTAAGTCGACTCTATGCCAACTCTAGTTCCTGTTAGCTATTACAAATTCAGTTTACAGTCGCAAATAATTAGTGACCGCACCGACGAATCAGCAATCTTTTATACTGTTTGCCAATAATAATAACTCGGATATTCTACCCAATACATGCCTAGTTTTCTTTTTTTTTTCAGTGCACATCTGTATATACACATACGATATATTCTTAACAAAAAAAACCAACGAATAAACAGAAAAACGTAATAAATTCATTACGAAATGAATTCGGTAAAATATTAATACGACACCTCAAATGCGACCTAGCAAGAAGTAAGGAAAAAGAAACTTCTGCGACAGTGAGTTAGATAAATGATACAAATATTGAACAACTTAGCTGATACTTTTTCTTACATTATAAGAAAAGATCCGAAGACGGTTCTTTTGAAGTCAAGCCGGAACTGGTTTTTTTTTTTCAATATTTCCAGTAAACTATATTATTATACCGGCACATTTTTTAGACGGATTCTATTTTACTGACCTCGAATTTAAACTAAAGTCGATTCTGAAGGGTTGACCTGCTTTTATGTAAATTAACTCTGACGATTCTAAACGTAAGTCGACCGTAAAGTCGACTATAGAATCGATGTAACTCATCTCTAATTAAGTGCAAGGAAAATTATAAACGCTTTGAATTTAAAAAACTAGAAAATTGTCTTTTTTTCCTCTGGTAAACTGATGGCGTCTCACCCTGTAGGCTGCAGGGTTTGAGATAATGAAAAAATTATTAATTCAGCCGTCATAGTATATCACAGGACTAATCATTATCACACGTAGCTGTTAAACAATTTTTATTTTTCGTCACCGAATATCGAAATCTCAGGTTTACTGCTAGTCAATTTCCTAACCGCTCTCTTATCACTGATTTAGCTTCAGTTCACTCGATACAATGGTATTTATTCCAGCATTGTTTGTAAGGATCGATTTTTATTCTGCCTATTCATTAATAAATTCCTTACTTATAATATTGATACGAACTGACGCAACTGGGTTTCAAAATTCTAAATTATTTGTTTGTGTTGCGTCGAATGATATATGCGTCGCTATGGCTTGACTAATTTGTAGAAGAAATTAATATACACGTGTCGAATATCGATATCGGAATTTATTAAAATTCACTGCACTACTGTGTGAATATTCGCGATCGAGCTGTTTGGTAAAATCCGATAAATTACCGATATTCGGAGATGATGGATACAATACGGCTGTGCCCGTGTGTGTATATTAATTCCGAAAAGTTGCGTCTTGTTCGGCCAGTAGAACTATGTATTAGCTAGGGTGGTGCAGGTATCGCGCACACAACGGACACCGTGTGTTGCGTGTGGTAATACTCCGAGCGGCAGAGGAATTTTGCAATTGTCCGTTATCAGGGAATGATACAATTGTTGTTCTTTTAATCGCCGATTAAGAAGACACACATTGTTGTGCATCAGGCTAGTCAGTTCGAACGGCAAGACCGTTGTCGAGGCTAGTTGTTCGTCTTTTTGATGTCGGGCGATCTGTTGATTGTTGCTACGTCGGAGTATTATTCGAAGAGCGCGTCGATGTCGCGGAGTCTCTATCCGCAAATCGCTCGGAAACTGCATTTTCGTTTGTTTTGCGACAATCACCGTTGAACATTGGAATTATTTCCGCGCGTGCCTAGTCACTTTCAGCGATTTATTTATTTCGTTTTTGTTACAAAGTTAATAAAATATTGTGCGTTAACGCTGCTGGTCGTTTTGCCGTGTTTTAATTTTGTTCTCTCATAATTATCGGCCGAAATATAGGAACACTAGGGCCCGTGTTCGCGGTGATACTCCGTGAGAGGAGTTTTTTTTTTCCTTTCATCACTATTCGCGCCCCTGCGTGTTTAACGGTAAAATCTTCCGTTCATATTAATAAAAGTCTAACGCTCGACGGTAGTCAATTAGAGGGGTTTTCTTTGGGTCGTCCAGAAAATCCGGGGTCTTCGAATTGTCGAAGTCTCGGACTAGGAGCCTAAAGAGGAGAGCGTGATTCCGGTCGCCCAAGACATCCGGAGACTTCAGTTTTTTGAGGGTCTCCGGGTTAGGAGCCCGAAGAGAAAACGGGAAAAAACCAAACGGATGTTCACTTTTCGGCGGCACGTATATTAAAATTGGAACAATATTGAGCTATTAGCTCTGGCACCCGAAGTAGAAATGTAAAAGAGAAGCAGAATCGTCTCAAATGACTCAATAGGAATTACCAAGGTAGGATTCATTACATTGGCTCCCCGAAAACAAGGTCGGCTCAAGTCAACTAAACAAATCAGATACGTCTTCTGTTCGAAATCGATTTGATCAGTTTTGATCAATTTTAGCTAAACCTTTTCGCGATGATCCATTTGACATAATAAAACAGCGCAAATTATGTTCGAAATGTTTTAACCACGTCGTCCATCTTTCATTTTCGGAATTTCGCCAACGAACCATTTTATCATGAAAATCCGCTGAAACTAACGAAATCTTTAGACAATTCTAACGAAATTAACACACCCAGGTCATCGGGATTACCGATAAATAAATGACCGTTTTCGGATACTTCATCGAACCGAGCGAGTGGAGTTCTTCTCGCTGCGTTAGTCCAGATTGTTAAAGGTATAGGACGCGATATAAGTAATAACTTAGACGATGTCATCGAGTCAAGAAATGTTAAAAAGCAAAATTTAATTATTTCAGAATCGAACTACACTCATGTTGAACGAATTACCGACGGTATAAAATCGACCTAATGCACCATTCATTTCTAAATCTAATCTCTATTTAAACTGTTCGAAATTAACGATATAATTATTCTGCAACTAGATTATCCGGTCTCCATATTGTCAAGAATTCTATTGCCATTTAAGTGCGTTTGAGGTTCAATGTCAGCTTGAAAATTTTTAGTTAACCCGAGAGTTGCCCGAAGAAAAACGCTTTAATCTAAATAGGAATTCTATTCTTTCTTTTTTTTTTTTTTGACCACTATGTTGCATCCGAATCAGGTACGATTAGCCCGCTTAAAGCGAAGAAAAAATAGGTGGACTCATTCGGAGTGAATACGTTATTTCATACAAAGGTACGGATTATTTCGGCACGCCGAGAAAGTTTCATTGATTCGTCCTAATATGGTTTCGCATTACGTTCGTCATCGCGTATTCAGGAAACACTGCAACCAAACTTTGCGTTATTTATAGAAAATATCTAAGTCGAATATGTTATTAAATAACGTACTAATAGTGAGAGGCTCAGTTATCCAACCGGCCAGCAAACTTTCACAATTTCGTGAAGATGGTGTATTTCATAACTGTTTCAGTAAATAATCATACATAGAGATAATCGCGATTTCTACAGAATCATTTCAGTTACACTATCGAAGATTTTCGTGACATATGATACCAGTTCGACATCATTCATTGTTGCAAAGAGTTTTAGCTATTCTGGCTAATGGATTAAAAGAAACTAAATCCCAGACACTTATAGCAGCTTTAGTATGAATGATCTAATCGAATCATCTACAGCGGAAGAAGCGATTACATTGCACGCTGAAGTGTATGCATCGAATTTGTAGGATTAACAAAATCGGTACGAAAAAATAAAAAAACGATTTATTAACCTAATAATTATTTTTTTGCTTGATCTACAATGTCACTCACTCGGCAACTTATTTTATGTGTAAGTAAATTTCCAGAAATTAATATCAAGACAAACTAATACTTCGAGGAACATAGAAACAGAATTACGATGAGTATCACACCATTACTTCAACAAGATTTTAACGAATAGTACGCTAATCTAATGCATCTAATACCGTTTATCAATTACCGTCATTATTCTCAGATTGATAAGCGATTCCTTCTTAAATAATCCGATTTTGTGGTACTAGTGAACAAACGAATTGCTTCGTAGTTTCGTGATGCGGATTCATCCGGTAATGTTGATTCGTATAATATATTTAGCTGTTACAAAAAGTAGTAAAAAAAAAACAAGAAAAAATAGACTGGGAATTACTATATTTCTCATCACCCGTTGGAGGTTTTTTACGACATTGATTCGTTATTACACTAGGAGATTAATGTTTGGAACTAATAATTAAAGAAAAGCGTAAGCGAAATGCGATATTGCTTAATAGATAGTTTCGCTTCCTTGTCAATATCGATGATCTGTGGCAATAAAGTTTTAAGTCGTAGCAGAGTAATATTATATATGTCGGTGTTTTGTTTTTCGCTGGTTTTTTTCGCTTTTTGTTTTTAACTTTTACTCGTTATCGTTTACTTCCTTTTTATTTATTTTCTTCTTTTATTTTTCTTCTATTCAAATTCATCCAGTTCTTATTTCCGTTATTTCCTTTTATTAATTCGTTCTGACTCCTTCCTTCTTATTCGCTTTTACTTATTTGAACTAGCCTTTTTCAGAGCTTCCGTTCGATTTTATTGTGTAATCACGTGTTAAATTGTCTAAATAACCCCCCTTTCGGAAATCGCTAAATTTATTTTACTGCATTTTTCGGATTTATTGTTACTTGCTTAATCGAAGCGATAAACCTATTTTTTCGTATCGCGAACTTCCGCTTTCGTTTGTTCGTTTTGTTAAATAAACAACTTTATTCAACGAAGTTATATTCTCGTATTCAGTTTTAACAATAACAATTAGTTTGAAATTCGGTCTAATGAAATATTGTTTATTATCTGTTTGTGTCAATAGACTGTTGTGTTAACAAGTATTTCAGAATGCTAAGGTGTTAAAAACAGTAATATCGCTGCTATTCTTTTCATTAGTTTTGTCCATAAGCATATGCCTGTGATCAAGGACTATCGTTATAGACACTTTTGATGTTTTAGAAACGTATGTTACGTACTCCATGCAAAGAGAACAAACGTGTCAATACCGAAAGAAATCATTGAACGGAAACGGATGTTAACAGAGGTTCAGTCCGGAATTGTACAGTTTTTTAGACATGTGGTCCGAGCAAGTGGTCAAGACAGGGGCTCGTTATCGAAGGAAAATCAGACGGAAGGAGAGCACCGACGTATTTGTCATCTGACGGGGTTACCAGTTCATGGGGAAAGCCTTTAGCAGATGCGTTCGCCAAGCTTACAGCCGGCACGGATGGCAGAGTTTGCTGTTGAACAACAACCTTTTCGATATCAGGATGTCCTTCTATTGGGTACCACACAATTAAATGATAATGAAAGATAAGGACAACGGTAAAAAGCCGCAAATTGTTAACAATGAGTACTCTTCTAATTAGAATATTACATTTTCTGTCTGAGTGCAATTCCAGTTATTGCAGGTACATATCTACTTGCAAGATTCAGAGTACCGTTACTTGTTACAGATTTTACGATTAGATTATTACGGTTCTAGGAGCAGCTAACATAAAATTTCAACTGTCATATTACATCTTAACTGTGACAACATCAGTTTGCATTAATATCCCCCCCCCCCTCTTTTCCTGCTGTGAAATAATCAATTTCAAGAAATGTTGATTATAGGATTTAGGCGACATAATACAAACTGCCCTTTGTACTCGTAATATGTTTTTTTCTTTTTAAATTATTACTCGTATCAGCTTCAGTTATTACAAGAATAGGAAAATTTAGTTTTTGATAGCTCAAAAAGAAATGGAAACAATTTATTATACGCATGCTAAATATTTAAAAATTTAATTAGGAAGTTTTCATAAAATGTATACTTTGTTGCAAAAATCATCAGAGCTGGAATCCGAGTAGCCCAGATGTACATATAATTCTTTAGCGATGTGTTCGTAGATGGCTGATTAGTCCAATTTTAGCAGTACACGTTTTCCCGCAATGGTGACATTCGAATAGCTAATCCGGACTAATATCTTGTTTCTTTTTCTTTTTGTGACGTTTCTTATGGTTACTTTCTACCACCTCTTGCGACACCTTTTTCCATTCCGGCCGATTTTGCGCAGCATCTTCCCGGTCCTTGTTGATATTCGCATCCCAAAGCATTGTGACAATATGATCTTTGTAGCGTTTCTTTGGTCTTCCGTGAGTCCTGCTCTCTTCCACCAGTTTACCATAGAATAAGCGCTAGGCAAGCAGTGATTTTGCATTCGCACAACATGACCTATCCATTTTAATTGCGATGTTATCATCAGTGCCTCTATTCGTTTCAGATGTGAATTTTGCAGTGCGTGACCACTACGCCCGCTAGCAAAACGTCACCTAGTTCAATGGCACATCTAAGTGAAACGATTGAGGTGAGCGTTAGTGTCTACTGAGCAGGAGAAACAGAATTAATTTGCATGATATGAACTATAATGAACTCATATGGTATTGTGATATTGAAGTTGAATTACGAACTTGTTTCAGACATTGTTTCCAAGTGATTATTTAAGTTTGTTGTGTAGTTATCCATTTGCCTCCTTCCGCATCTGTTGTCGTCCAACAATGTTACTTGACTTAACAAGTCCGCCACGAGAAAGTTGTGGATAGGGGTTCGGCAACGCAAATGATGAGTGACACCGCTTTTGCCGCCATACCCGTGTATGAATAGGGTGTCTGTCCATTTCGGTAACCCACTAAATGCCGCGTTAAGACCCTGATGCGTAAATATAGATTAAAAAAAGTAATATATATTTTAACGTATCAAATATATTCGAACTCTTGTGTAACTGAGTCTGTTAGCGTTCAAATATTTTCTACATCAATTCCGATAAAAAAATATTTAACTCAACGAGAAATGTTTCTAATTTCGTCCAATAATACAATGAAACTTAGATAAACTTATCGCGTTCGTTGAAAAAAAGTTAAACATTTCCGTATACATACTGGCCAGTCTCATATGATTACATATTACCAAAAAAAAGTGCTCCAGTTTGAATGCGATAATCGCAATACTCTACGTTCTTTAATTTTTTTTTTTTTGTACATAGTTTTTTTACGCTACATAACGTTACTGTATCTGATTCACCACTAGAAATTGTTTACAGTTCTTTTCAATTACATCGAAAATTTTATAATTTCAGTGAGTTAGATCAATCAAGTAATAGTCGCAGTAACTGGAATGACAGGTAAAGTAACTGAGATTAAATAAACCATGACCAGTACAAATAAACGAGTAGTTTCGATAAAATTAACTCAAGCGAACGATTCCAAAATTCGAACTGCAAGCTGCGTTATTACTGAACTGATCGCTTACGTTGTCATCAAACTTGAAATCGAACCGTACACGTCACTGGGAAAACACTATTATGTTCCAGCCACCAAACAAGACTTTTGTTTAGTACACCTTCAAACAGTTTTCTGATGCAGATAAGGAAATAGAACACACAGAAAAAAACTTTTTTTAAGAATGAGGAAAATTATAAATGAATTCGAGGATAAAGAAGTTACAATTCTGGAAAGGAAAGAATTAAAAAGATTAAAAAGAAAACTAAGAGATTGTTCAAAAAGGTTTTTAAGGGCGAGTTAAGGGATACTATCAAGACTTGGATTGAAGTTGCAGGATTTTTGGAGTACAGACTGTGCAATTCATTAATATTGAAGGAGGCGGAGAATTTTGCGGAAACGAAATTGAATACGATTCATCAAAGGAAGGAACATGATCTGGAGCAAACAAATAAGTAAAAGTAATTAGGCTATCGGTAGAAACGTTAACATTTGAAAAACGTTCAAAGGATGGGAATTTAGAAGCTCTAGTCATTTTCCAGATGTGTGCAAGTTTTAGAGAAGGAAGAGCAATAATTCGTCCAAAATGACTAAAACACACACCCTTAGCTCAATGAATTTCACAGTCTGTACTCCAAAAATCATGCAACTCAAATTCAGGTCTTGATAGTATCCCTTAACTTGTCCTTAAAAAACTTTTTGAACAGTCCCTTAGTTTTTTTCTCAATCTTTTTAATTCGTTCCTTTTCAGGACTGTAAATTCTTTGTCCTGGAATTCATTTATAAATTTCCCCATTCTTAAAAAAAGTTTTGCTAAAGCATTAGACAGTTTATGGGCTAGAAAATTTTTGGTCTTGGGATTAGAGCGAGAAGTTTTAAAGGTGACCCGACTACGCTCAAAAGCGGCGTTACTTTATTCCACGATAGAGATGAAACTGCACTAAATCTATTATGAAGGACGTCGAGAAGGAGGAAATAGATAAAGAACAGACGTTGTAGAATGTAAAAAGGAATCTATATCATTGTCAGGTTGAGTATTAGAACATGACCAATCAACGAAAGAGCAGAGTAGAGGACGATTTGTTTTAGAGATATTCCATCGAAGAGAATGGAGAAGCCTGAAATAAGCTGGAAAAAGACCAGTAACAGGAGTTACTAGTATAGAACGTGATTACTACCGTAAAAACCCCAAATTAAGGTCTATTAGTTATATTTGAGATTAACAGAAAGGGAGAAAAAGTTTAAAGCAAGAGAGCTAAAAATAAGTTTATTCCAACATAAGTTTGGGAAAAATAGTTACAAAGTACTAAATTATCAGAAAGGATGTCATTCTCGAAAAAATGGAACAACACTGTTAGTATTATAGGGTGCGCAGTCCCAAAAAGGAGAATGGGGGGTCTCCGTCGATGATAAACGGTTGTGGGATAGAGTTGAAAAATGTACAAAGAGGGAAGTGACGAATATCTTAGTTTTTTTTGGGGGGTGGGGGAGGCAAAGATAGAAATAGAACGCGCAGAGGGAGGAAGAATGAAGATCTGAACAACGTCAAGCAGATTAGGACTTCAGGGGGAGCTTAAAAGAAACATCGTAAACAGAGAACGGAATGCTGTTTCGGACAAAGATTGCAGAACAAAACAACCAGTCATCATCATGATCACACCTGATTAGCCTGAAGCCCCTGATATTTAAATTCATGCCTGACCGAATCCATATTTCAGAAACAAAAGCAACACTAATATTATGAAGATCCAGTAAATCCTCCGATGAACTTTTGATGGCTGTGGGACTGCGACAGTTGTAATACATTTACCGCAGAAAGAAGTATTAGAGGTAGAAGAGGTGGAAAGAAAGAAGAGGAGAACAAGAAAAGAGCACAACGACTGAAACAAGAAGAGAGACATTAGTAACAAAAAAATTAAGACGATTAAAAAGAAAAAGTAAATTGTAACAATTAAGAATAGGAAAGAAATAATTCGTTAAAATACGTTTATGTACAAGATTGGAGGAGATATAAAACAATTTATTAATACGAGAAAAGAGGTTTAAAAATATCCGTGTAGATAGAAACGGTACCAGTTGAAGTAAGGCTATAAATCTTAAAGCTGGCTGCTTCATAAAACAACAATAATGAGGAAGAAAAATAATACAAATATAACTCGGTTAAAAGATTAAGCTAGTCATCTTAAGCCCGATCGAAAAAAAGCGGAACGCGATAAGTATACGGTTACGGACACTTCGAACATTCTGTAAAAAAAAAAAAAAAGAAGAAAAAGCAGAAAAAAGAACTGTAAGCTCTAAAATTGAATTGATGATCATCACACTGTTTAGAAGAGAAGAAAGCTAAATGAGAAAGAAGAAAAGGATGTATAAAGGGGTAAAAGTTTTGATGGAAGAGAACAGAAAGAGGAAGACTCAGCCCAGAGTCTTTTCACTTTCCGTCCCCTTTTCTTAGTTTTAGAAGGAAAAACCCGACCACTACGGTATATTTAAAAAAAAAAAAATACGTTAGGGAGTCAACAAAGGATGTGGAAGGGGTAATTTTATTTGAAGAAGGAATCTCTATGATAAATGCAGAGATAATTTTAATTAAGGGAGAGGAAAACGGGGGGAAATAATTATGAATAATTAAGAAGACAGATTTGACAGCAGTAGGATTTGAAAATAATTACTTGAAAATACAGGAAGAGGGACGAATTTATTCAAAATCCATTCGTTGGAAGGAGATAGGATACAGTTTGGTAAAAGTGGCAGAAATTGAAGAGAAAATTTATAGGGAGGATTGCGGGGTTCGAAGAAAAGTAGAAAATTTAAGGCAAAGAGAAGAGGAAACTGTTGAATTAGCTATAGAATTAAGTTGATTTTAGCCACTGGAGTTTTAGGCGCATCTTCTCTTTTGTTTTATTTCGTCAACTCTAATTGATCAATTTCCTCAGTAAATGACAACGAAATTTCTGTACTACGAAAGTACTGTTTCGTCTTTTACATTATTATACAATAGCGTTGTAATTATTTTGTAGAAATAATTTTAATACTTTTCAGTCACTAAACTTACAAATATGTACTCTTCAACGTGAATTACGACTCTCAGAGGCAGATCATAAATCATTAAACAGTGTTAAAGCCTCACTCGCTAACTTTAGTAGTCTTGCTCGGGCTTTCAATTGATTCCAGCAGCATTCTATATTGAAACAGGAATTTGTGTACAGACACATTTCCGATAAATTAACGCATCATCGAAGTACACCCTGAATTGCTACAGCGATGGACCGACGACGGCAAAGGAAAATTTGATTCGCCGGATGTCTGGAGTTGTTTCAAGTGTTCAACCGCATGCGATTCTGGTGGTTCGTTAAAGTCGAGGTAGAACTGACGTCCAGCAACATCATGCCTGATGAAGTAGACTGTTTCTTCTAGAAAACGTGCTCTAAATAGAACACATTTCTAATCAGCTACCTGAAAATACCGAATCCAGCGTGCACTCACCAACCGCGGTCGAAACAGCAAAAAGTAATATAAATCCCTTCTTCACTACTGGCAATATCGGAACTTTTTTTTAGACGTAAATCTGAACTTCCATCAAAAAGATGAACAGCTATATAATAGCGCATGGACGTTGTGAATACAAAAAGAAGATATCGCTGCTATCAGACTAACGAGAGGGAGAAAATAAACTACTGGAAACTGCCGATGACTATATTGTTTTTTGAAAGGCTCAGCATAAGCCAAGGATATATGGAGTTGGTGCCATTATGAGATACAGTATTATAAAATCAACAAATGCCACAAATCCTGCTGGGTGAAAAAATTTAATTTTACCGTATGCACAAGTTTGGCTACCAAACTAGAGGTCACGAGTTCGAGATAAGCCTCGAACCCGAATACAAGTCGCATCTAGGTTTATACCTAACTTGAAATAGAACTGGGTACCATAGAAATCTGGGAAAATAAAAGCGGCCGAAAGAAAGGAACTGGCGGCAATATTCTCTTTAGATCCACATTAGGCTTAGTACATTGTGAACCTTAATTTCACAATGTTCGACGCCCTTTCGAGGTTATGGGACTTACTCTTTACTTACTTACTTACATATGCGCAAACACTATAACAAATGTATTCTTCACCACGTCTCAGCCTCGAATAATTATAGTCCACGTTGAAAAGAATACGGATATATGGCCCGGTGTAACCGGCATGGGACTGGTAATGACTAGAAAAATGGTTTACTATTACTGAGTGCACAGACTCATTTAAATTAAGGTCATTGTAAACCCTTAGATTACGTTATTGCGGACGCGCCAATATAAAATATGTAAAAATCACACGTGCTATGAAAGATACTCAGATCGCTACAGACTATCGTATCGTTCAACCAAAAGTTTGTCTTTTCTTACGTTTTCGAGTGCAGGATATCCAGTTTAATATTGATCAGATCAATATTGAAATCTTTGCCAATCGGTTTACAACAAACTACAAATTAAAATTCAAAGACCGCAAGGTGGTAAATCTATAGGACCACCGCATCTTACCGATAAAGAAGATTGTGGAATCTAATTAAAAATATCATTTATTCAACATGTGTATGCGGAAAAGGAAAGCGCGAAAAAGATTCGGCGGTTTAAGTGCAGCAAGGAGAAAATATTCGAAATTACTGAAAGAAAAAAACGGGTCTAGCTAAAATTTTACAGAACCGGTGTCAACAACCGACGTTTTAAAGTAATTAAGAGATATTACGTTGTGGGGTTGTCTTATAAGATGCCCCGCTCACCGCCGCCGGCCGGTGCGTTGGCCGGTACATCGAAGCCGGAGGGAAGCAAATCAACCGCCGGTAGTAAGTACACACCACACAAACAAGGTAAGACCCACACTAACACACACAACAAACCGTCACATCAGCCGGCAATCGCTGCGACTGCTGATAAGCATCAGTCGACCGCAGTAAAACCCCCTCCGCCTGTTCTAAATCAGAATAACGTGAATAACTCCGATAAAGACACAACCGTCCCGTCTACTTCAAATGTTACAGCAACTGATAACCGCGCCGACAACAGATCGCCATTGAATATATCATTCTCTGAATCAGTTAGATCGGCTAAAACGGCTAGAACTACACACACAAAAAAAATATCGCCACTGACCACATTCGACCCAAAGACGAGCAAGGTCACGTATTTCCCTACGCAGCCCTGTATTCCACTCGCGACTATTTTATTGCACTAAAAGATAAAGTAGGCGGCTCAGCCAATATCGTAGCAGGTTCGAAAATCAGTAACGATAGAGTCGCAATTTTCCTTAAATCCGTCCAGGTCTCCAATACATTTTTTGTAAACGGAGGGTCGATCTCTTTAGGTGACCGAACATTAATGGCCCGGAGAATAAAAAATCCCTCTAACAATCGTTTCCCCAACAGTTCCCAACGATAAACTAAATCACTACCTTTCTTCCATCCTAAAACTAAAACTTCTAACACCTATCGCAATATAACGAGTAAACCCTTCCGACGACGAATTCGGCCATGTAGTGAGCTGGAGGAGACAGGTTTATATCGAACACACCCGCTGCACAGATATAGCAGACAAGTTTCTTCTGAGTTTCAACGACCGAAATAATCGCATATTTCTTAATCTTGAAGATCATGCTTGCACCGGCTGTAAAATCAGCCACAAGGTACCTGCAGAACAGCCCGTCGAGAGGGAACCGTCAATAACATCCCACCCTCAAGCAAACAGTCACGCTTCAAGTGATTTACCGCAAGATGCGAACGATTCTCTTCCAAAAAGTACCGAACCACGCGAAGGAATGAACTTAGTTTTGGAGCCGTTCAATTTAACCGTTAAGCGACCTCACCCCCTTTCTCCGATAGACCCACCTGAAAATATCAGTGCAGACCTCACACCCCAGCCAGCGAATAAAAAACTTAATCTGGCCCTTCCAGATCATGAAGACAATGAAATCAGTCCTGTACCTGACCAGTCGCAAAATTTATTTTTCCCCCCATCCAACTTTTCAGCGAAGCAGATGCCTAAATCCAACCTACAGAAAATCGAGCAAGTAACAGCCCGAGTCAAGCATCTGTTCGATGAACATCAATCATCGTTTATAACCGATTTCAATGGATTCAAAGATTTTATCATCAGTAACATCTTGACCACCAAGGATTATATCAACTTTGCTAGGGACTTCACCAAAGACAGAGATGGTCTGTTATACATGCTAGACACCACAAAACCCTTGCTGAAGGAACAGAGATTGAAATACAGGTTCACCCGTATCATACGAATACTAAGCGAATTGGAGGAGGACCCATTAGGACACCACAGTGGCTCCTTCACGGACTAACATCATCTATACACCACTTTTGAGGCGAAAAAGATAGTTTCAGTCATGACGCTTTCAAAGGACATTATGCAGTGGAACTGCAGAGGCCTCTACAAACATATAGTAGAACTGAAGCTGCTACTGTGCAATCATGATCCAACCATAGTTTGCTTGCAAGAAACACATCTAAAATCAACACATTCTCCCTTATTTAAAGATTACACTGTCTATCGATCTGACTACACGCAGGGTTCAGTAGCCAGCGGAGGAGTCGCCATATTGGTAAAGGACAGTTTCCCTTCTCAACAATTAATATTAAATACCACATTACAAGTGATGGCGGTCTAAGTTACAATTCCATCGCTCCCGTTTTCCTGTATAAATATCTGTAACTGCTACTTTCCTCCTTCCGAAAGGATTACTCAAATGCAGTTTGATACCCTGCTAGCTCAGATAGGATACCCAACTCTTTTGTTGGGTGATTTTAATGCTCATTGCCCATTGTGGGGATTCACACGTTACAACGCTCATGGAACGATAATCTCCGACTACCTCTTGAACAGTAACCTCCTGCTACTTCTTCCCCCTTCACACACGCATTTCAATTTTTCTTATAATTCTTTCTCTATTTTAGACCTTGCTTTTGCATCGGCTGCGCTATTCCCCTTGTTATCAAGCACCGTACACCAAGACCTTTGCTCTAGTGACCATTTCCCAATTTTCATCAATATTCCTCCCATGGTGCCGAAGGCGAGAGCAAAGCGGTCGGTTAGACGTTTCGCTTTTCACAAAGCAGATTGGGACAAATATAAGTCAGGATTTATTGTCCCACACCACTTCTCACTGTCGGTAGAGGAGAACCTACAGAAGCTCACGGAAGCAATTAACACTGCCGCTGTAGCATCCATTCCACTAACATCATACACACAGCATAAGCGGGTACATTGGTGGTGCCCAGAGATTAGCGCAGCCATTTCTGAGAGAAAAAGAGCTCTCCGTAAGTACAAGACCACCAAATTACTCAGTGATCTAGTGGAATTCAAAAAGCGCAGGGCCATAGCGAGGTTACTTATCCGGACAAAGAAACGCCAGTCTTGGATATCTTTTGTCTCTTCTATTACGAAAGATACACCCAGCACCATTATGTGGAAAAGAATCAAGTCTCTCAATGGAGCCTCGAATCATTCTTTGACTCCTGCGTTACTCATGAATGGCTCGCTGATTAAAGAAGAGTCTGACATTGTGAGAATCTTTGCGCTCCATTTTAAGAATTCCTCGTCGTCCTCCTTATATGATCCTTCCTTTGCAGCCATGAAACTAACCGTGGAACAACAAACAATATCTTTTAATTCCGACGAAAATGATCCTTTAAATCTTCCTTTTACAATCCACGAGTTAAATTAACAACTAAACTGCAACATAAGGAATAGCGCACCTGGAGTGGATTCTATACATTCCTTTATGCTCAAACATCTTCCTACATCTGCTAGATTATTCCTGCTCGGCATCTACAACCAAATTTGGTCTTCTGGTTTTATCCCACAATCCTTAAAAACAACTCTCCTTATTCCGATTGTCAAGTCGAACAAAGACCCCTTCCTTCCGCAAAGCTATAGACCCATCTCGTTGATCTCAGTCCTTTCTAAGGTAATGGAGAAAATGGTGAACCGACGCCTCTCTATCTTGAATCCAAGAAAATCCTTTCTCCAATCCAAGCAGGCAGCCGAAAATATAAATCTGCACTCGTTCATCTTCTTAGCCTACAAAGGCAAATCCTAACAGCCCACAGTAGATCACAGCATCTCTACTCAGTCTTTTTTGACATAGAGAAAGCTTACGACCGCATATGGCGATATGGAGTGCTTAAAAAGCTGAAGAACGCCGGAATTAGCGTTAATATGGGCAATTTTATCCAGAGCTTCCACAATGATAGAACTATTCAAGTAAGAATAGGCTCTTCAGTATCTTCATCCTTCACGACTGAAAATGGAATTCCACAGGGTTCGCCTTTAAGCGTAACCTTGTTTATCCTTTATATAAACGATATAGCAGAGTGCATAAGGCCGCCGGTAACAGCCCGTTTGTTCATTGATGACCTTAACATATCTCTTCCTTCAAACTTCCCCGCTAATGCGATGTCTATCCTACAGTCAACGATCAATAGATTACAAAACTGGGCGGAAAAGAATGGCTTGGATTTCTCATCCTCAAAAGCTGCATGTGTCGAATTCCTAAAGAAGCGTCGTCCTATTTCCAATCCTGATATCATCCTCTAGCTAAAACATGTACCTATCACATTCCTTCCTTCCATAAAGTTTCTGGGTCTAACGTTCGATGAGAGATTATCGTGGGCTCCACACATGTCTATCCTTAAGCGTAGTTGCATGAAATCCTTGTCCATCTTGAAATGTTTATCCAACCACAAGTACAATATAGATGCAAAATTGCTGTTATCAATATACAAAGCCGTTATCCTGAGTAAACTGTCATACGGTTGTCAGGTGTATTCTTCGGCTAATAAAACTCCTCTAAAATCTATCGATCCTATCCATAATACTTCTTTACGTATCATACTTGGGGCGCACCGAACTTCTCCTTCGTTGGGCGTTTGTGCTTTGGTGGGCCTTCCTCCTTTATCTATTATTCGCGATTATCTCACCTTTCGAGATTCTTTTCGTTATTCCTTACCAGATCATTTTTCCACCAGTAACTTCCAAATCCCATTCCCATCCTTTCCTGGCGATCCATTGGTCAAGGCTTTAACTTTTCTTTCTAAGGTAGGCATAAATTGGAGCGATCACCATGTTAATCCGACCGCTTTAGCGCCCTGGATTCATGTCTCAACATCTATGAACATATCTTTAGCAGATCCCTTAGGAGCATCTAACTCCCTTCGGACCGTCCTTTAAGAAGGTTGCTTTTTCGACGGAAGGACCGAAAGCATCGTGAGATATAAGCCTCTCCGCAGCGACGAGCAGACCAGCGCAAAGGAAAGAAAGAGACCAAAAAGTCGGGAAGTGTCACGCATTATTTCGATGAAATTGTTCGCTAAAAGTCGAGAAAATTTGGAGCAAGTTCCTAATTTTCGTCGTAGTTTGTTCATTATTTTTTATTTCAACGCGTGGGCAGAAAGTAATTCTTTAATATTTACCCGAATAAGATGAGAAACAAGGTGAGCCTATCGAAATATTTCGGTTCCACTGCACGAAGAATAAAAATTGAGATGGTTAAATATTTCTAGGAACTTTAATATTAAATTTATTATAATAAATAATAAGCGGCGGTGCCGTACGTTGAACGTTATCTCGAAGTAATGGAAAAAATTAATTAAAGGTGAAATGTTCTCCCACGCTAACATTATCAGTCTTCCCATTATACGGGGCTAAATCAATATCTAAGCTGTTTTTTTCCGTTTTTTTTTGCGACTCCTCTATTATGGATATTAAAGCAGCGTCGATAAATATAAGTGCGCTGCCGCTGTGACGTGTGTTTAAAAAAAAAAAATAGTCAAAAGGCGAATGTAAAAATGATCACAACGATGACAAATTCTACAGTTTTTATTTTACACAAAAAGTCGCTACATCGTAACGTTGAAAAATTCCATGAACATCGGAAACCTTAAATTTTTCAATTTCCGGGAAACAACTTTACTAATATTATTAAAAATTTATGACACGTGTTTTACGGTAAAATTTTTCTTAACTCCAAATTTAGCACTCCCTTATACGTGAATTATTTAATAAAGGCGGAATAAAAGATTATTTTTTCGCCGTAATATAGTGAAAAATATTTAATATTTATTTAAGCATTACAAATGGAATAATAAAAATGGTCACGCTACATTTAAACGAAACAAAAAAAAAAAGAAAAACAAACATAAAACCATAAAAAAAAAAAAGTGTTAGCGAAGAAAGAAGAAAAAATGAAAATGCCATACTGGAGCCTCATCTCATTTTATCGGGATTTATCGGTATTTGGAGCCTTTAGGGATTAATATAGCCTTCTTGTTTACACACACACACACAGAGATTTATATGTATATACGTGCTTTATCCGTATGTACATGTACACACGGATAGGATTTACTAGCGTCGCGTTAGGTGTCCCATCTGTTCAACACAAATACACAGTATATATTATTTATATTGTATCCATGTTTGTGTGTGTTTTCGAGCGCGGGTGTTTATACGTATTTATGTAGAATTATTTCGTTTTCTTGATGCGCGACATATATACGGTGTAGAAATGATAGTGTGCGAGACTAGTATACGCCAATGTCGCTTAACGAAATAGTGAAATGCAATTTAAATTTGCATAAGTTTTAGCCGCTCTCTCCTCGCCCAATGAACTTTTTCAAGCTTACAAAACTTGGGCCAACGTGTGCGCGATACGTTTCACCTTTGCGAGTATTGAACTTTCTAAACGCACACCAACAAGCCTGTACAATGAAAGCTTATTTCAAGTTATTTCGAAGCTTTCCAACGGTTCTGCAGCGCGCTATATCTCCGTCTCTTCCTTATTATTCATCTTCTTGCCGCTTCCATTTTAATTTTCCCTCCGTTATAATCTGCTCTTTCTTCGCACGGAAACTCTTATTTGTTTCCACTGTTCCCTTCTTTCTACCATTTCGCTTTCTTACCAAGAGCCTCTATTATTAGAAAACTGATAACAATTTCTTAAAGTTATTAACAGCTTAACGGCTCGCTATCGCTTCCTACGCTGAATAATATCGCTCCGTTTCCGGGTCTTCCTGACTTTGACGAATCCTCTTGATCAATTATCGCGACCTCCGTAAAAGTGCCAGCAGAAATATGATAAATTTTCCTTCTGATTAGAAAAAACGTGTAATAATTACACTAGACCCGACTGACTGAAGTCTCGCATACTCTTGATAAAATATCACAGATTGTCAAATGAAGTTTTTCATAATGTACTAAGCCCGATGGATCTGAAGCGAATATTCAAACTTGCTAAACTTTAAAATTTCCAGACGAACAAACGTAAAATAAATCCTCGGAACTATAATAGCTATTTACACGATATTACAAGGCATTAAAATTGTATAAGCAGAAATCGTATATATTCGCGATCTCCTAGCGCTCGATATCACAAAAGCTTTCGACAGTTTAATCCTTAATAGTCTCCTAAAACTATTGTATAATTTAAGAGTGCCAGAAAATTTAATAAAAATAATAATAAATTATTTTAGAAATAGATTTACATACATAAATATTGGTAATTATACAAATAAATATCCGGTGGTAACAGGAATACTACAAGGCTCTGTTTTAGGACCTTATCTATGGAATATCGTTTTTTCCAGAATGTATAGTTTGGTATTTCCGGAAAATGTAAAAGTAATAACCTATGTTGATGATATTGCGGTGGTATTTGCGACAAAAACGCTAACCCAACTTGCAGATAAAATTGAAAGAGTTTATCATACAATAGAAACATTTCTAGCAGATTTTGGACTGTCAATTAACGTTTCAAAATCAAATTATATCATCATGAATAACAAATTGAAAAAAAGTCACTTAAATATAGATCAATATGGTTTAAATATTAAACATGTTACTCAACTTAAATATTTAGGGGGATAATTATTGATAGTAATTTAAAATTTTATAATAATTTTACTTTTATAAAAAATAAAATAAATAAATTTTTACTTATCTTTAACAAATTATACAACAATCAAAAGGCTGTAAATTACAAAAAAGGGAATAATATTGTACAAGACAGTAATACTAAGCAATATATTGTATGGCAGTATCATGTGTATACCGATATGTTAAAAATACAACGTTTTAAGAAAATGTTATATAGCTATCAAAGACTTATCATTATAAAACTAATAAAATCGTATAGAACGATAAGTTATAAAGCAGCTTTAGTTATTGCAGGACTTAAACCGATAGATATGGAAATTGAAAAACATATCACTTTATTTAGTATTAAACATAACACATTAAGCTGAATAATGAATTTAGTAACGTAAAATATATTCATAAAAACCAGTTTACCTATCAAAAGCTAAAAAATTAAAAATTATTCTGGAAAATTATTATATAGATAAATTTCAGCAAATTTGGAATAATTACAACGGTATTGCATATCAGTTTTTTCCGAATATTAAAGAAAGATTAAATAATAAAGTTTTTATTCCAAATTTTTTTAATGTGCAGTTTATAACTCTGGACATGGAATTTTTAAAGTGTACTTGTACAAGTATGGAATTGCGGGTTCCGAAAATTGTGTTAGGTGCAATTTTCAGGACAGCGTGTATCATATCTTACAAGGATGCAATGGCAGTAATTTAA
Organism: Icerya purchasi; assembly: GCA_039619475.1. Classification (NCBI taxonomy): domain Eukaryota; kingdom Metazoa; phylum Arthropoda; class Insecta; order Hemiptera; family Monophlebidae; genus Icerya; species Icerya purchasi. Next base: position 250,809,019 of record CM077116.1, read on the forward strand.
TTATTGAAGGTACTACGGAACAACTGATGATAATTTCAAACGGTTTAATCAATTTACAATACAAGAGGTGAAAAATCGTAAAAATAATATTCATTTATATTAAGGTACTATTTACAATTAGGAATTATATTTACACTTTGTAAAACAGAATTAATGTGACCTAATAAACTTAATTGGATGGGGCACATTAATTTTGTTGTCATATAACTGTATGTAATAAAACCTATTAAATAAACTTGCCTCATCGGTAGTTTCCGAAATGAGGACAAAAAAAAAAAAAAATAAAAAATAAACGTAAAAATCTAACATTAAAAAAGTTCCGGAAAGTTTCAGACATGAATATCCACGGTCACACCAAGCTAATACTGATAGTTTCTTAGACAAAATCAACATTTTAACCGACCGTATCTTAAATGCCGAATTAAAATACAAATAGGCATCTTAAGAATTAAAATAGTTTCTTGAATTTAACTAATAACGAGGCGTTAAAACGCTTTTCAAACGCGTGTATTCATACAGTTTATTAAATAGTTGATAAAAAAATGATAAAAATGTAAACACCGCAGCAAATACCTTCACACTGAATATAAATGCATATTATAGTAATTCCCGAAGATCTAGAAATGTACCTGTACCGAATTCGTTTATATTCAGATGGAAATTCAATGCGCCGTTCCAATCCCTCTGCAATTTGCCGCCTGCGTTTTGGGCATAGTTTGCTCCCTTCCTCATTGTTCCGTTATTCTCTCGTGCCTTCTCCTTATTGTCCATTGCACCCTCCCAGCGATCAATGTATTTCTGATCCCGATCATATAATGTTCAGTTGTTCGTCGCTCTCAACTGAACAAGATTCTTTTTATTCCTTCTTCTTACAGTAAGAATCTGAGTCTATCTTTCCTCTCTGTTCCGCTGTTCTTGGGCCAATGTCCATGTTGACGAACCGATTTAAAAAAAAAAAAAAAAAAAATGGCATGACAGAGATATGGAACCAAAACTGAAACGTTACATTGTGTGAATTACAAATGAAAATTTTTATTTTTCTAATAAATTTTGTCAGAATTTTGGAATTTACCCAGTTTTTATGTTAAATCTCATAAAAAACAATTTTCTTAATACTACGCTTATTTAAACTCTTGCCTATCCGAATTTTAAACGTATACATTCATGGTCAATTGAATTTATCAAAATGAATAAATAATTTTTCCAAGCTGTTGAACGTAAGCGAATTGGTACGGTATCTCTTAAAACGGCGCTTCTCCTCATTAAAATTTCAACATTTATTATTTATTCACGAATTGTTCATCGCACAGCGTATAAGAAACTCAATATCGTCCGAAGCTTGAGCCGGTCAACTATTAAATTCTAAGAACGTCCGTTAATGCAGATAGTTAAAACTACAAAGTTCACTTCTTATAGGTACGGTTTCATAAATATTTAGGCACGATCAATGTTTGCAATGAAACTTCATGAGGATTATATATTATCAAAAAGAGAATATACCGGGCGTTATCTTAAAATGAGTACGTTAAAATCGGCACGGAAATGGAATTAAAAATATGAAGCACAGCAAACGTATCACACATCTCGTCTGTAAAGTGTACTCATTTATCCGCTAATTTTCTTAATCAGTCTGTGTATCGGACTTTCTGGCAGTGTTTCATTAGTGCTTATCGCTGAATACGTTACGTACTCTTCTTAAATATCTAGTTGCGTCTAAACGGTAATTTTTTTTGTTATTGGTTTTACATTTTTCTGCGTACAATTTATCACAATGATAAGCAACAAAAATGGCTAACAATATAAAGAAGAAAACGAACAAAGAAAGAAATATTACGAATTACTGCTAGCAGTTCTCTATGGGAGCAATGCAAACCGATAGAAATATTTTTTGGTTTCATGTTCTATGTTGCAACTGAATTGAAATATTTTGATAGATATGAGCACTATTAGCTGGTACATTAGTCACTGGCGGATTTTTGATGAAGTCGTTGTACGTATTTTTCACTTATGTTAAGCCTCTGACTATTTCGTTCATAGTTCGCATCGGTTTAAATTCTTCTGAATGTCGTCGTTTCGTACTTGAACCATTTTTCTAGAAATCTTGGAGTTTTTTCGTTGCTATGTGTAGTTTTTTTTTTTTTTTTTTTGGTAATAAATATATTTATTTTTAACTACAATGGATTCTCTCGTCAAGCTAATGTCGACGAATTATCTTATATTCAAGCATTATAATAACTTATGCATATACACATCTTCGTGTAATATCCACTTGCATCTTAAACTATTTTTGCACTTACCGATATAACTGTAATATACTTTCTTTTGTTTGGTAATCTGCATGCTGTTTTTCTATTTGTTGCGCATTGTCTTATTTTATGATTATTACTTTTTTTTAACATTTCCTTCTTTCTGAAGCCATTCCTTTCCTTTCCCTTTTCCTTTCCCCTATTTATTTCCTTCAGTATTATATTTAACATCTGAGTTATGACATATTTGTCCGTTTGCTCTGCCATCTTTGTTCTCCTTAACGGCAGTTGGTACGAAAATTTTTTTCTCAGCTCGTATTCTTATTTTTTCCTCCAATTCGATTTTCTTTTCTGTTATTATGTGTTCCCATATAATCAGTAATTCCTTTTACGCTCATTACGTCTTCTCTTTTAATTATTTCACTTTCAGTTTCTCCCTTAAGGATTTGCTATTAACTTCAAGCATTTAATTTGCAGTTTATTTTTTTTTAAATTTACAAATATAAATCTAGGCGCCGTGTGTAAAACTACCTGGGCTATTACGGCTCCTAGACTCACTTGAAATTACAGAAGGCGGTGCAGTCTGTTCGATGCTGCAAAATTCAACACTGCCCGAACACAATCCGGGTAGTTCGACAACAGACGGTGGGGTGAGGTATGACTAGAAGTACGGGAAGTATGCCGGCACCATTTCAGCAGATGCTCTACAGTTGGTGGGGCCATGAACCCGCACAGAGGGCAAGTGACCGGAGGGGGAGCTCCTTCAAAGACGTGATTGTGTGATAGTGCAGTGTGCCCCAGACGCAGTCTCGATAGGATCGAAGACTGATGCGCCAAAACGAGGCAGTAAAGTGTTAAACGGCATCGGGCTAGATAGAGTTGCCTTAGCAGCCAAGTCAACCCGCTCATTGCCGGGAATCCCAACATGACCAGGGACCCATAAGAATGTGACATGTACCTCAGATCGTGAAAGTTGGAATAGGAGGTTTTTTATTTAAATTATTAGAGAGTTGCAACTGTCTGGACTCTGGATGGCTTTTGTAGATTGAAGTGAGTCTGTAATCAGAAGGGCATTTTGAGACGCTGGGTTGGAAGAGTATGTCTCAAGGTAAAGAAGGATCCCAAACATTTCTGCCTCTAAAGTAGAGCAGTAGTCGTTTAGGCGCTCGGTGTACATTACACCTCCAATCTCATAAGCGCATGCGGTTGGTGAAGGAGAATTAGTAGGACTCGCTTTAGCTGCGTCTGCGTACATGTGAATGTAGTTAGGGAAAGAGGCGAGTTTATTTGATACTACTTGAGGCATGGGTATAGAAAGGTTAGATGCTCCTAAGGGATCTGCTAAAGATATGTTCATAGATGTTGAGACATGAATCCAGGGCGCTAAAGCGGTCGGATTAACATGGTGATCGCTCCAATTTATGCCTACGTTAGAAAGAAAAGTTAAAGCCTTGACCAATGGATCGCCAGGAAAGGATGGGAATGGGATTTGGAAGTTACTGGTGGAAAAATGATCTGGTAAGGAATAACGAAAAGAATCTCGAAAGGTGAGATAATCGCGAATAATAGATAAAGGAGGAAGGCCCACCAAAGCACAAACGCCCAACGAAGGAGAAGTTCGGTGCGCCCCAAGTATGATACGTAAAGAAGTATTATGGATAGGATCGATAGATTTTAGAAGAGTTTTATTAGCCGAAGAATACACCTGACAACCGTATGACAGTTTACTCAGGATAACGGCTTTGTATATTGATAACAGCAATTTTGCATCTATATTGTACTTGTGGTTGGATAAACATTTCAAGATGGACAAGGATTTCATGCAACTACGCTTAAGGATAGACATGTGTGGAGCCCACGATAATCTCTCATCGAACGTTAGACCCAGAAACTTTATGGAAGGAAGGAATGGGATAGGTACATGTTTTAGGTAGAGGATGATATCAGGATTGGAAATAGGACGACGCTTCTTTAGGAATTCGACACATGCAGTTTTTGAGGATGAGAAATCCAAGCCATTCTTTTCCGCCCAGTTTTGTAATCTATTGATCGTTGACTGTAGGATAGACATCGCATTAGCGGGGAAGTTTGAAGGAAGAGATATGTTAAGGTCATCAATGAACAAACGGGCTGTTACCGGCGGCCTTATGCACTCTGCTATATCGTTTACATAAAGGATAAACAAGGTTACGCTTAAAGGCGAACCCCGTGGAATTCCATTTTCAGTCGTGAAGGATGAAGATACTGAAGAGCCTATTCTTACTTGAATAGTTCTATCATTGAGGAAGCTCTGGATAAAATTGCCCATATTAACGCTAATTCCGGCGTTCTTCAGCTTTTTAAGCACTCCATATCGCCATATGCGGTCGTAAGCTTTCTCTATGTCAAAAAAGACTGAGTAGAGATGCTGTGATCTACTGTGGGCTGTTAGGATTTGCCTTTGTAGGCTAAGAAGATGAACGAGTGCAGATTTATATTTTCGGCTGCCTGCTTGGATTGGAGAAAGGATTTTCTTGGATTCAAGATAGAGAGGCGTCGGTTCACCATTTTCTCCATTACCTTAGAAAGGACTGAGATCAACGAGATGGGTCTATAGCTTTGCGGAAGGAAGGGGTCTTTGTTCGACTTGACAATCGGAATAAGGAGAGTTGTTTTTAAGGATTGTGGGATAAAACCAGAAGACCAAATTTGGTTGTAGATGCCGAGCAGGAATAATCTAGCAGATGTAGGAAGATGTTTGAGCATAAAGGAATGTATAGAATCCACTCCAGGTGCGCTATTCCTTATGTTGCAGTTTAGTTGTTAATTTAACTCGTGGATTGTAAAAGGAAGATTTAAAGGATCATTTTCGTCGGAATTAAAAGATATTGTTTGTTGTTCCACGGTTAGTTTCATGGCTGCAAAGGAAGGATCATATAAGGAGGACGACGAGGAATTCTTAAAATGGAGCGCAAAGATTCTCACAATGTCAGACTCTTCTTTAATCAGCGAGCCATTCATGAGTAACGCAGGAGTCAAAGAATGATTCGAGGCTCCATTGAGAGACTTGATTCTTTTCCACATAATGGTGCTGGGTGTATCTTTCGTAATAGAAGAGACAAAAGATATCCAAGACTGGCGTTTCTTTGTCCGGATAAGTAACCTCGCTATGGCCCTGCGCTTTTTGAATTCCACTAGATCACTGAGTAATTTGGTGGTCTTGTACTTACGGAGAGCTCTTTTTCTCTCAGAAATGGCTGCGCTAATCTCTGGGCACCACCAATGTACCCGCTTATGCTGTGTGTATGATGTTAGTGGAATGGATGCTACAGCGGCAGTGTTAATTGCTTCCGTGAGCTTCTGTAGGTTCTCCTCTACCGACAGTGAGAAGTGGTGTGGGACAATAAATCCTGACTTATATTTGTCCCAATCTGCTTTGTGAAAAGCGAAACGTCTAACCGACCGCTTTGCTCTCGCCTTCGGCACCATGGGAGGAATATTGATGAAAATTGGGAAATGGTCACTAGAGCAAAGGTCTTGGTGTACGGTGCTTGATAACAAGGGGAATAGCGCAGCCGATGCAAAAGCAAGGTCTAAAATAGAGAAAGAATTATAAGAAAAATTGAAATGCGTGTGTGAAGGGGGAAGAAGTAGCAGGAGGTTACTGTTCAAGAGGTAGTCGGAGATTATCGTTCCATGAGCGTTGTAACGTGTGAATCCCCACAATGGGCAATGAGCATTAAAATCACCCAACAAAAGAGTTGGGTATCCTATCTGAGCTAGCAGGGTATCAAACTGCATTTGAGTAATCCTTTCGGAAGGAGGAAAGTAGCAGTTACAGATATTTATACAGGAAAACGGGAGTGATGGAATTGTAACTTAGACCGCCATCACTTGTAATGTGGTATTTAATATTAATTGTTGAGAAGGGAAACTGTCCTTTACCAATATGGCGACTCCTCCGCTGGCTACTGAACCCTGCGTGTAGTCAGATCGATAGACAGTGTAATCTTTAAATAAGGGAGAATGTGTTGATTTTAGATGTGTTTCTTGCAAGCAAACTATGGTTGGATCATGATTGCACAGTAGCAGCTTCAGTTCTTCTATATGTTTGTAGAGGCCTCTGCAGTTCCACTGCATAATGTCCTTTGAAAGCGTCATGACTGAAACTATCTTTTTCGCCTCAAAAGTGGTGTATAGATGATGTTAGTCCGTGAAGGGGCCACTGTGGTGTCCTTATGGGTCCTCCTCCAATTCGCTTAGTATTCGTATGATACGGGTGAACCTGTATTTCAATCTCTGTTCCTTCAGCAAGGGTTTTGTGGTGGCTAGCATGTATAACAGACCATCTCTGTCGTTGGTGAAGTCCCTAGCAAAGTTGATATAATCCTTGGTGGTCAAGATGTTACTGATAAAATCTTTGAATCCATTGAAATCGGTTATAAACGATGATTGATGTTCATCGAACAAATTCTTGACTCGGGCTGTTACTTGCTCGATTTTCTGTAGGTTGGATTTAGGCATCTGCTTCGCTGAAAAGTTGGATGGGGGGAAAAATAAATTTTGCGACTGGTCAGGTACAGGACTGATTTCATTGTCTTCATGATCTGGAAGGGCCAGATTAAGTTTTTTATTCGCTGGCTGGGGTGTGAGGTCTGCACTGATATTTTCAGGTGGGTCTATCCGGGAAAGGGGGTGAGGTCGCTTAACGGTTAAATTGAACGGCTCCAAAACTAAGCCCATTCCTTCGCGCGGTTCGGTACTTTTTGGAAGAGAATCGTTCGCATCTTGCGGTAAATCACTTGAAGCGTGGCTGTTTACTTGATGGTGGGATGTTGTTGATGGTTCCCTCTCGACAGGCTGTTCTGTAGGTACCTTGTGGCTGATTTTACAGCCGGATTTGCAGTTTATTTATTTTCACCAAGTATACTTTTCTCGTCATTATGCCCGAATTGCATATCTGATCCTCGAATCTAAACTACTTTTAATGTTTCATATGTAGCATATTTCTTTAATGTATATAAAGCTGGTAAAACTGCTCTTATTTTAAATTTAAAATATAAATGTTTGAGTCCATTTTCCTTATTAACATTCATTGTGTTATTTAGAAAATATAAGAAAAGCCGACATGTTCCGGAGTTACTTACTCCATAATTATGACAATAATAAAATAAAGTTAATGATAATTAAACCATAACATATGTGTCTTAATTACAATAATTTATCTATTCGGTATATCTATACGTTATAATTAAATGTTAATTTTAAACAGTGGAGTATTGAGATTATTATTAATTAAAATGTCCTTAAATTTTTTTAGATTTAACATTAATGATAAATAATCATAAAACACAATATAAAATGTATAGAAACGAAACACTTATAGATATCGCAATAAATTCCAATTCTAACCGTCGTCAAATACATAAATATTCGTCTTTCTATACTTCTATATATCGACTAATTAACAATCATGGTAAGAAAAAAAAAACAAAAAACAATCCGCTTAGTAATAAAGATAGACAAACATTGCTTGAAACAACAAAGAATATCGCATTAAATAATAACTTCAAAGCTGATTTAATAGATAAATTATATTTAAAATTTATTTCTAATATTAAGAAAAATAAGCAGAATAATCATAACAATAATAAGCATATCTGGACTACATTCACATACGCTAACCCGCAACAAACAGTCATACTAACCTACTCCGTAAAACAGTTAAAATATTGCATAGAACAAACAACAAAACTATACGTTAGATTCATGTAAAGTAGTTCTGTGTTTATCGCGTTTAAATAATTTATAGTGTGTATATTATCGTAATTATCGTTCTTGTGCCGATTCATGTCGGCGACTAAGAAACTTCCCCCCGCACGCGCACAAGGCAGCACAGCGCGCAGCCTCAACGCAACCAGCCCCTCGTCATCACCACCGCTACGACGCTTCGACAATGCGACCGGTGCGACAAAAACTACCCGTAACATCATTAACAGCAGCAATGCAGGTAAGACGAACGTTGTTAATTTAACTCAACACGTACAACCGACCGCCACCACTAACACACTGCCGCAGTCAGCCCCGAATTCAGGTACAGCTGCATCTACTACTGATAACAATACGAACAGCCCGTTATCTCTCGATCTTTCCGAAAGCGACGCGCCGATAATTGATAACGACCAATTCCCAGCACTACCCGGCATATCGCGTGATATTTCTCAGCCCGGCAAAACAGAGCCGCTCTTATCATCCTTCTCGGAAAAGTTAAAATCGACAAACAGGACACCATTTCTCGCTGCTAAAAGAATAGTCCCAATAACGAATGTTCAACCAATAACTGACGAGCAGGGAATCATATTCCCATACATCGCTCCACACACCATAAGAGAGTATTTAGTAGCGCTGAAGGAGCAGATAGGTAGCGCATCAAATATTCTGGCCGGATCAAGAATCAGCCGAGACAGGGTAATGATGTTCTTAAGTTCCACCGAAGTAACTAACTTGCTGTTTGCCAAAGGGGCAACGATTTATCTCGGAGGGAAACCAGTCCCCGCGCGTAGATTACGGAACCCAACAAATAAGTTGGTGTTGTCAAATGTATCCCCCACCATTCCGAATGACAAACTTTTGCAGTACTTGAGCAGTAACCTGGCAATAAAACCCCTGTCACAGATAGCAATCCTCCGGGTAAATCCGATGGATGCTGAATTTGGTCACGTCTTAAGCTGGCGACGACAGCTTTACATCGAACACACCAGCTGTACAAACATACCGGAGTCATTTCTGATAAGCTATAACGGAAGAGATCACCGAATTTTCGTCCTCTTGGAGAACCATATGTGCCCTGCATGCAATAAGGACACAGACCCCCCTAGTGTAGTTCAAACAGAAAGCCCTCGTCCGGAGGTGCCTATCGATCCCTCCGAAAATAGGCCCCATCAAGATACACAAAAAGAGAATCCCCCTCCTCACGATTTCCAAAAACAACAAACAAGTGACCCCATAACAAGCCAGATAGGCATGACTGGTCTTCACCAAGCACCGGGACAGCGGCCGGATCGCCAAATCATTACCCCAGCGAACCAAACCAACTGCCAACAGGAGGACAGCGAGAGAGCAAACCCACTCTTCAAACGGCCGCGTCCCAAAACTCCTGAATGTCAAGCAGGAGCAGAAGAGCCTACATATCCTACACATTCTATTCCAAAACGGATCATTCTAGACAACCACAATTACAACCCTGAGGAACGCCCAGTACAGACTGCTGACACAGCCAACGCAGAAGTACCAATGGAACACCTACCCGCTGATGCGCACACAGAAACAGCTGAAGGACCAACGGCGCAAAAGAAGAGAGCAGATATTGAGGAAATCGTAGCAGGAGCAAAACATCTTTTCGAAGAAAACCAAGTGCCCTTCATTCTCAATTACAACGACTTCCAAAAGTTCATAAAGCGTATCAGCACATCGTCCAGTTATCTTAAGTACGCCCAACAATTCACACAGGACACAGACGGATTATTACACATGTTATCCCAGGTAAAGCCATTCCTGGGGAGTAGGAGCGTCAAAAATAGATGCTCGCGTATTATAAAGAATTTGAAACTTACACCCTCTGAATCGGAGAACACAACAGACGACGATCGCAGTTCCCAGACTAACTAATGGGAGGTTCAGCAATCCGCATACAAGGCACGAACACGGGGTGATAAGAATTCAAATGATGTCTTCAGGAATGCGAAGTAAGTGCACCATACTTCGGTGGAACTGCAGAGGCCTCCACAACAATAAAACGGAACTAGAATATCTAATCGCAACCCACAACCCTGCGGTTATCTGTTTGCAAGAAACACATCTCACTTCCCCCCTAGACCCTATTTTTCCCAACTATATCACCTTCCAGAGAGACTACACTTTGGGTGACCGAGCGTGCGGGGGCGTGGCAACGCTCGTGCATGTCTCAATCCTAGCTCATTTGATAACGATAACGACGCATCTTCAAGCACTAGCGATATCTGTCTTAATACCCGGATTTTCTGGTAGTGCAATATCCATATGCAATTTCTATTTACCCCCTTGCAGCAACGTCAGCTACCCACAGCTATGCGCTACCACAAATCAGCTGACCTCCCCGTCAATAATTCTAGGAGATTTTAATGCCCACTCCCCGATTTGGGGATCAGCTTCAACAAATCACCATGGCTCGGTCATAACGGATATTCTCGTCAGTAACGACTATGCTCTCCTTTCGTTAAAAGGTCCTACTCATTTCGACTCCACGGCGAAGACGTTTTCAACAATTGACCTAGCTCTCTGCACCACCGCACTTTACCCAATAATTTCGTCTCGCGTCTTGGATGACCTCCACTCCAGTGACCACTTTCCCATTATAATCTCACCTGACATAGGTAGTTGTCGGTCGGCTCCTCGAAATCAATCGACCGTGCAAAGGTACATGTTTCACAAAGCGGACTGGAAAGGCTACAAGGAGAGCCTAGTCATAAATTCTGAGCCCGGCCCATCTATTGAAGAGAACTTAAAGACATTTACACAGGCTCTATTCAGAGCAGCAGTAGCAACGATCCCGAAGTCATCCGCGGCTGTGCACCCATGCAGGGTCCCCTGGTGGTGTGACGAAGTGAGAGAGGCAATAACGAACAGGAAGCGAGCCTTAAGAAAGTATAAATCGACAAAAGCTGACCAGGATCTAATAGAATTTAAGAAGCATAGATCTTTAGCCCGTCACATTATCAGGGCGAAAAAACATGAAGCCTGGCTTTCCTTCATGTCGTCAATTAATGACGCGTCGACCAGTGCGTCTACCTGGCGGAAAATAAAATCCCTTAACGGAAGACAGCGGCCATCAACCCCAATCTATATCAAGTCCAATAACAACATCATATCAGATACGGCATCAGTTGCGTCCATACTAGCAAAAGCATTTCTCCGATGCTTCCTCAACCAATTCCTACTCATCATCCTTTTTGTCCCACGCAAATAAGAAAGATGTCATTCCTCTCCTACCACCCAACAGCATGGATCGGTACGATCGAGCGTTCTCCTTGTCCGAGTTAAATTTTGTCTTAGACAATAAGCTGAAGGCAAGTGCACCTGGCGCAGATTCCATCCATCCTTTCATGCTAAAGCTCCTTCCCACGGCGGCAAGACTATATCTGCTAAACATCTATAACCAGATCTGGGAACAAGGTAACATTCCGATCTCATGGAAAGAGGCAATCGTTATTCCGATTTTAAAACAGAATAAGGATCCTTCACTACCCAGTAGCTACCGTCCTATCTCACTGATGAGTACCTTATCCAAAACCCTGGATAAAATGGTCAACAGACGTCTCCTCTCCTTTTGTGAATCCAAAAATATCCTCTCCACAATACAAGCCGGAGGCCGTAAGGCTAAATCAACGTCGAATCATCTGGTGAGCCTTCAAAGGCAGATTTTATCTGCGTTCAAAAGTCGACAGCACCTGATAACCATATTCTTCGATATTGAAAAAGCCTATGACCGCCTATGGCGGCAAGGCCTAATAAACAAACTACGAAGATGGCAGGTGACAGGTAGAATGATAAGATTCATTCAAAACTACTTGTCAGACCGAACTATACGGGTCAGAATCGACTCTCAAGTCTCTGATGCAATGAGCATCGAGAACGGCATACCTCAAGGCTCTGCGCTTAGCGTAACCTTGTTCATAATGTACATCAATGACATTGCTGATTGTGTTCAGCCACCAGTAACGGCCCGGCTCTTCATTGACGACCTTAGCATTTCCCTAGCGTCTCGTGATCCACACATATCTCACACAATCCTTCAGAAAACTATCTCCAAACTCCAAAAATGGTCAGAAGCCAATGGTCTAAACTTTTCCTCCGCAATCGATTTCTATAGGGGACGGCCTGTGACCAACAGGATTCCTTTCCAAATAAACAACACCATAATTCCGAACTGTATTTCAGCCAGGTTCCTAGGCCTGGAGTTTGATAGCAGATTAACTTGGCGCCTACACATTAATAAGCTAAAATCCGAATGTATAAAGTTACTGTCAATAATCCGATACCTCTCCAATCCCCAACTCAATATTCATCCCAAATTAATCTCTAATGTTTACAAAGCCTTGATCCTAAGTAAAATAAATTATGGGTGCCAGGTGTACTCCTCAGCGTCTCTAAGTAACCTGAAAAAACTGGACGCAATTCACCACTCTGCACTACGAATTATCACCGGAGCCCATTATACAACACCGTGTAGGAGTATCTGTGCACTAACGGGCTCTCCCCCACTGAAATTCTATCGCTCCCTGCATACCCTGCGGTGCAATATTCCATTCCTAAAGCTGCCTTATATCCATCCCGAAACCCCCTTACTCGCAGCGTTCACTAACGATCCACTACCAATTCTCACCAAGCTACTTCAGAATGTCAATGTCAACGACTCCACAGAGTGCCAGGCAGCAGCTACCGGCTCGTTACATCTGTGGCAACTTGAGCCTGTAGCAGTTAACCTATCGGTTCTGCAAAAGTATAAGTCCTACGGCATGTCAGAGCAACTTATTCAAGACGCGTGCGAAACAATAAGACAGTACAGCAACGCTATACAATGTTATACAGATGGGGCCAAAGCAGCACCCGTCGAGGGGATGTCACCAACTGCGTGCGCTTTCGAAGTGAAGGGAGCAATGACAACCATCCGTCTGAACGATTACTGCTCAATCCTAGATGCCGAATTATATGCAATACGCTTATGTCTGGAAATGATCCTGGCGTCCACAGAGTCAATCCATGACATCCTATTGATAACAGATTCATTAGTGGCGGCTAAGATGTTAGGAGGGGGAGCCCCGGGGAGGGGGTTAATAAACCACGTCTTGGCACTCATCATGGGGCTACAATCGAAGGGATATAAGCTAGTAGTGTTGTGGGTCCCAAGTCACGCGGGAATCCCAGGAAATGAAAGGGTTAACACAGCAGCTCAATCAACCATTACAGCTCCCAGTCCGCAAAGCATACTTGGGCCCCCTCAAATATCAGAAGCTGTAAAAATACAAATAATGGAACAGTGGAAACAAGAACACATCTCCACCCCATCCCACCTCCAGAATATAAAGAAATCCGTAGAGCCATGGTGGCCCCCCCAGGTGACCTTACGAGTTTATCATCGCGCGCTCAACCGTTTACGCCTGGGCCACACGCGACTATCCCACGACTACCTGTTGGAAGGCGCTCACCCTCCAACCACGTGTCCTTTCTGTCGCGCACAAGAGCCACCGGCGGTTGAGCACATTCTCATAAACTGCCCTGCATTCCAATCCTCCAGAACGAGACACGGATTTGATAACCTCAGCCATGTTCTCTCAAACTCAGAAGCGAACCAAAGTGCAGTCTTCCAGTTCGTCAGGGACAATGGATTAGGGGCATTCCTGTAACCGGAGACTCTTGGGCCGTAATAGTCTAGATATTATACACGGCCCGGGGTCTAACCACGGTTTGAAAATTTTAATAAAAAAAAAAAAAAAAAAAAAACTTATATAATCAATTAATTAATACAAATAAATTTACAAACACAGATATACTTTTTTTGATACATACTAATTCGTTCTACCAAGATGTAAAGAACTCTAAAGTGTATGTTTATGCAGATGATATTGTACCAGTTATTGAACACTCTGGCATAGAAATTAATGAAAAAATTTTACAAGAAGATCTCAATAATGTATGCAAATGGGCGCATGACAAAAAATTATCAATTAATGCTGAAAAAACAAAAGTGATGCATATAAGAACGCTAAGCCGGTTTAGAACGTTCGTCCCCAAATTAACTTTACATAATACAAAGTGTTTACATAGTAAGGAAATATGTGATTGTGAAAAGTTGTAAAATGTGAATGAATTTAAATATCTTGGGATAAGTTTAGGTCTAACATGGAGAAACCATATTGACAATATTACAGGGAAAGTTAGACAAACTATTCCAGCACTATATAAATTAAAACAAGGTATGACATACAAAAGCCTAAGGTTATATTTCGAAGCTGTAATAATGTCCAAAATTAAATACGGAATCGGAATTTGGGGTGAGGCGAAAATTACAGAAATGAGGAAAATCAACAAATTGCAAAGAAAATGTTTAAAACTGGTCTTACACAACAAGAGAAAAACGCATTAGCTAGCACTTGATGGA